>ML779734.1:614396-628914 GCA_009831015.1 Picea engelmannii
GAGCCTCTCTCCCCTAGGGTTTTGACTTTGGGGCCTTGCTCTAGCAACACTCCAAAGCCTTTCCCTCTAGTCCTTGACCTACTTACCTTGTCTCCTTCAGCTCTTGCGTCCTACACTATTGACTCCATTTAACCCTAAGGCACTGATCCTAAGACCTCATGCGCTGAAGTGACCTTTATCACAAACAATTCTCAAAACTCTTTGAATCAAACCCTAACTACTAACCCTAGCCTAAGAACTAACCTAACTAACCTGTTGCTGCCATCATTCTTGGCTATTATATCATTTGTGCAGCAAACGTTTTACTTTATAAGCAAATTAAATGGTGATTTAAGGCATTTATTGAATGAAGTGTTGATTGGTTACATTGAATGCCATATTGTTCCAATATTTATTGGTGAAGTGATATAATTTTCATTGCTATTGATAAACATTGACTTCGTCAACATTTATTGTCAAATTGCTTATATGTTTATCAGATAGTCATCTATTTATATGAAGTACTAACCCATTGAACTAGCTTGCATATATTATTTGCTGTTGCTTTGTCCCAGACAAGTATATCTTTGGGGGGTTTACTTTATTATTGGTTGTTTAGCCAGGACTATCTGCTCGGTGGTGACTTGTGCTGGGGGAAATTTATACTTGTCTTATTATCCTCTTTGCCTTCTCAAAACCCCAGGTCACCGGGGGACGTCTCCCCTGGGCCTTACCACCCTAAATAGAAAGAACCATCCCATTGTGGTGACATTGGGTGGGATTGGTTCCTGTTACGCCAGTTTTACCTTCAAACCTCAAGCCTTTTACCCTTGCTACAAACTGTGCGATAACATTTTGGTGCCGCTGTCGGGGAACACCGAGTCAAACCTTCCTCAGACGACACTTTTCGGTAAGCCTTACCTCAGAGAGTCTTATTCTTACAAGCTTACCTGACGATTCCACTTAGGGTATTTTCCCTTTTTCTTTGATAGTTTCGGGCAAACTATTTGACGACTTCACCAATGACGACCCGTAGCGGGCGACAGTACTCGAACCCCTCTACTATGACAACTGTCACCCTTTCAAACCCTACCCCTCCGGTTGATTCACACAAGTGGTCTCATTCAGAAACTTTCGGTTGTTTTGACCTAAGTAACACCCAAGGTGGATTACATGACCTACCCGAAGATGCCAATTCCTGGTTGCCACTTTTATCAGGAAGAGGACTTTCCAGTAATTCACATTGGGCCCAATTTTGTGATAGTTTCGAATTTCATCAAACCAATCAAGAACACCCGAATGTCTTTATGAGACCTTTTGCGAGCTCTCTTATAGGGGATGCTAAGATTTGGATTGATGCTTGCAAATGAAGCATAAGAAATCCTGAAGAGTTAGAAAAGGCTTTCAAAATAAGGTGGTGTAATAATGAACACATGCAATATTTTTTCTCTCAATACCTTGACATTTACAAAGGTTCCTGTGAAGGCATTAGAGATTTTAGCGATAGGTTCAACCTGCTCCTCAAAAAGGTCCGACCAAAATTAAGCTCAGAAGAAGCTATCCTCGAACATTACTTGAACTCTTTAGAAGGAATTTTACAGTTCACCCTCAGAGACTGATCACCCTCAACCCTAGAGGAAGCACAAGATTTAGCATATTAGATTGAGAGGAATCTTGAATTCGAGGACTACATCTGTCAGGTTAATCTCTCGCGCAATGATGACCTTTTGGATCTTGGTAATTAGTTTGTCACTGAACCTAAGCTCCCATAAATCTTTCAAGTTGAAATCACGCCTCCTAAGAGAAAGTTGAGCTTTTCCCATACCCATGTACAGGATTCCCTTCTTCAAGAATTTCCCGTAGAAATTGGACCTTCCCAGGACAAGGAGGAAGAGATTGAAATTTCTCTACCACAAACCTTTGAGCATGACCCTCTTGAAGAGTTTCCTCTTTTTATCCACCAAGTAGACAACGTTGGTTCAAAAAGCGGTGAGGCAACACCTTTCTACATCACTCTCCAAGTCAATAGCTCCCTTCTCTGTAACTGTGTTTTACACCCAAATGCTACAACCAACATTATGACGGAGAAAATCATGCATCAATTTGGTTTGAGCCTTTCACGACCAAATACCAGAGGTGGTTTTGCAAAAGGAATCATTAAAAATCTAGAAGTTGCCTTTGACTCCTTCCCAAGCGCCCTGTTCTTTATAGATGTGATCGTCGTGGACGCCTTGAACAGTTTCGGTATCGTCCTTCACAAGGACCTCATAAAGCAATTAGCTGGAGTTTTTTATGAACAAGAATCTAAGGCAACCATCCCTCATCTCGAAGGAGGATTTTTCACCCTCCACAATGAACCCTTCGTGGGCACTCCAGTTGAAACCCATGATGAGTTAAGTGACCAACTCTTGTGCATTGACAGTGACATCAACAATTGGCTTGTCCAAGAAGGGAAGTTGAATATTGACACGATTGAAGAATCTGAGGGGATTTGGACTTTGGAATTTGATGGATCTCATTCAAGTTCTGGATCAGGCGCTGGAATTGTTTTGACAGCCCCTTCCGGTGAAGCCTTTTACCACTCGTATAGGCTAGAATACCACTGCACCAATAATATCACACCGAGTATGAGGCTCTGATCCTAGGTCTAAACTTAGCAATTGACAAAGGGGTTACACACCTAAAGAGAAAAGGAGACTCGGATCTCATAGTATCACAAGTCATGATGAAATTTGCTACAAAAAATGAGAAATTGAAAAAATACCGAGACTTGGCTCAGTCCCTTTCAAAATCCTTTAAGATAGTATCGCTTGAAGCCATTCTTCGAGAAGATAACCACATGGTAGATGCCTTGGCTGTTTCTGCTTCCACCCTGCAACCCTGTGAGGGACCACTTTGTGACTTGTGCAAGATGGAAGTCCTCTTTAGACCTTCTGTTCCCAATAACTTGGAGCATTGGCAAGTCTTTGAAGATGATGACCAGATCGTCAGGTTCATGGAAAACAACAAAGAATTCACAAAATAACTTTCTGGCCAACTCCATGAATTTGTAGGTTATAAACCTACAAAACAACACCTTACCCAAAGGCTGTGTTCCCTTGGAAAGTCTCTTTGACCGACATGATGTCTTCAAAGGAAGAAGACCTGATAGACAAGCAGACAAAGCCCTAGAATTCAACGTTGGTACAGGGATAGACTCAAGGATGGTCAAAATAGGAAAAGGCACCACTGAAAAGGAAAGATTGGAAGTACTAGCACTCATCCGAGAGTTTAAAGACACCTTTGCGTGGAACTATGATGAGTTGAAAGCCTATAGAGGAGATGTCATCCAGCACGCCATACCCTTGGTAGACAGAGCCAAACCTTTCTGGCAAAAGCTAAGACATATTAATCCAAAGCTAGCAAGCCAAATACAGAAAGAACCCTAGAAAATGGTTGACGCTGGTATCATAACTCCTATCAGATATTCTTCTTGGATGTTGAACTTGGTAGTTGTCCGAAAGAAGACCGACGAAATACGCTTATGTGTTGATTTCCGCAGCCTCAACCAGTCATCCTTGAAAGACAACTACCCTTTCCCAAACATGGAACATTTGCTGTAAAGGGTTACAGGGGCAGGGATGATGTCCATGTTGGATGTTTTTTTCGGATACAACCATGTCTTGCTCAAAAGGGAAGACCAACTTAAAACAACATTTACCACGCCTTGGGGAACCTTCATGTACTTAAGGATGCCGTTTGGCCTTATGAATGCCAGTGCTACCTTTCAGAGAGCAATGGACTTTGCCTTCAGGGATCTTATACAAAAAATCATAGAGATTTACCAAGACGACCTCACTGTTGTATCAAAGGACAAAAAATGCCACCTTTCACACCTCAGGATTGTGTTCGAACTATGTAGGAAGTATGGCATCTCTCTAGAGTCTAAACCCCAAGAAGTTTGTTTTTGGGATTTACGAGGGAAAACTTTTGGGTCATGTAGCCTCGAAAGGGGGGGTCTCCATTGATCCTGAGAGGGTCCAATCAATAAAAGATGTCTGTCCCCCACTCAACAAAAAATCCTTACAATCCTTTTTCGGAAAGATCAATTTCATTCGAAGATTTGTTCCAAACTTTGCCGAAAGGATAAAACCCATGAGTGCTTTGCTAAAAAAGGATGTTGCTTTCAGATGGGATGACAAAGTCATCAAGTCTTTCGAGGATATAAAAGATGCCATCTCCCAAGCCCCTGTCTTGATCAACCCTGATTTCTCAAAGGATTTCATCATATTCTCATTTGCCTCCCAGGATACCATTGCAGGTGTTCTAATGCAAAAGGACGCCGATGACTATGAACACCCGTAGCTTTTATGAGCAAGGTCCTTAGAGATTCCGAATTGAATTACACAATCACTGAGAAACAAGCGTTTGCCTTGGTAAAATCCCTTAAACACTTTAGAAATTACATTGGCTACAACAAAATTAAGGCTTATGTCCCTTACCCAGCCGTAAAATATGTCCTATCACAACAAGATTGCATGGGGACTAGGGGAAAGTGGGTATCCAAAATCCAAGACTATGACTTAGAGATAAAGCCCACCAAAATAATAAAGGGACAAGGTTTGGCCAGATGCTGACTGAAAGCAACCAAGAAGCCATACAAAAGGGCGAGAATGAACAAGTAAATGTGGTAATCAGTGAACTAGAGCATGATGAGTGGTATGATGATATTGTCTATTATCTAAAGAACTTGTCTTGTCCTGATCACCTGGTAGACTACAAAAGAAGGGCTTTAAGACTTAGGGCAATGAAATACTGTTTGACCGAAGATGGCCTTGGTTGGAGAAATCCTAATGGGATCATACTTAGATGTGTCAACAAAGAAGAGGCAAGGAAGTTGTTGGAAGAACTACACTCTGGATACTGTGGTGGACACTTTGCAACCCTTACTACTGCTCACAAAATCCTGAGGGCTGGGTATTATCGGCCAACACTTTTTTTCGATACTCACCAACATGTCTGAGCTTGTCAGCCCTGCCAGTACTTCTCTGGTAAACCAAAGCTCCCAACACAACCCCTGAAACCCGTAGTGATAGAAGCACCCTTTTAGCAGTGGGGTTTGGATTTCGTTGGTGAGTTTAAAGATAATTCAAGTAATGGCTACCGGTGGATCCTAACAACCATAGATTATTTCACCAGATGGGTTGAATCCATTCCCACAAAGAAAGCCACCGAAGAAGTAGTCATGAACTTTTTGGAAGAACGGATTATAACTAGATTCAGTATCCCTTCCAAGATCATTACAGACAATGCCAAAGCTTTTAGCCCACACGCTCTGGTAGAATTTTGCTTCAAATATGGCATTGTCCTTTCCCATTCCTCCAATTACTATCCACAAGGGAACAAATTGGCAGAATCAAGCAATAAAAACCTTATGAATATTTTAAAGAAGGTCGTGGGGGAGAATAAGAAATCTTGTGATAGCAAAATCAAGTATGCAGTATGGGCAGACCGAATAACAACAAAGACCTCCATAGGAAGGAGCCTGTTTGAATTAGTATATGGACTAGAGGAAAAACTTCTTGTGAACCTCCAGATTCCCATCCTTCGTTTCGCCCAACAATATGCTACGGATGGTGAAGCAATCCAAGGACGAATCAACTAGCTAATAGAGTTAGATGAAACCAGACGAAACACCCTTGGACAGATGGAAAAAAACTAGGAGAAGATAAAAAGCACCTTTGACCATAAAGCTAAGGAAAGAAACTTCACTGAAGGAGACCTTGTGCTGTTATGGGATAAAAGAAATGAGAAACCTGGTATGCATAAGAAGTTTGACAGTTTATGGACAGGTCCTTATAAAATCATGAGTTATGCAGGTACAAACTCTTTCAACCTAGGCACCATGGAGGGAGAGGCCTTGAAGCTGCTAGTGAACTCTTTACACATCAAGCGTTACCATCCACCTGCGACTTGACTCCACAGGTAAGCGCATGTAAGTAGGCATTTTGCATTCGTGTATTATATCATTTGCATTTGCATGATTAGTTTGATTTCACATCACCTTTATTGATTGTTTTATTTCAGTCTATATATATCTATGTATGCTGGGGTGGCATTACCACCCCAATTTTGTTACTGATACTTCTATTGAGATTGAGCAGGTCAGCAGGTTATGCCAGAGATGTTGAGGTTCTCATGCGCTCTACGGTGAGCACATGTCCCCGAGTTGGAGCCAGTTGTTATCCCCCACTTTCAGGGATAACTAGGAGATCATGTCTCGAGGCCCTCATGTCCTAAACATGGAGTACCGAGAGCAGGATTGACTTTAGCATGGCCCTGGAGGGCCCACCTTTTCTTTCTTCCAACATCTTTATCTTGTTAGCAGCAACAACATCCACCACCATCGGCTTGGTCCTGTGTAAGAGAAGGTTCTTGCTCCATGAGGTAATTAGTCCAGGTATCATGGTATGACCATTGAATGTATGCATCTGATTCCTTTTATTTCTAACAATTGCTTGAATCTTACACTTGCCCACTTGACCATGTTTGGGGGGATTGACAAGGTGCCCTAGCAAGCCTGTGTCTGTAGGTTTTGGTTTGCCACTGGGGGGAATTTCTGAAAATCCATTGTCTGCTCCCATCATAGTACCACTTTTCCATCTTGTTTTCCGCTCACTTGTCCCATTCCACTTTTCCAGGCACTAGGTTGACTTATTTTTAGGACTGCACCTTATCTCGTGGGAAGAAGGGGCTAAAGGCCCAGAAGGTAAAGCAAGCTGGTAAAAGATAAAAGCCTAAAAATGAAACCTCGAGATGCTTCGTCGAGGGATTCCCGAGAAAACAATAAAAGGCTTCTCAGCAAGAAACAAGAGGGACCCGGAAAAATAATAAAACAAGACCTAACCAGAGGATAGGGGGTCTCATCACGAGTTAGCCAATTAGGTCCATGGGTACCTAGCAGTATGACATTGCCACTAGCTGGTCACCACAGCAGGGCAGTGACTCTTGGTTGCATGGCCAAGGGAAAGGGGGTCTCATCACGAGCCAACCTTCTCATTTTTGTGAAAATACTTGTGGGTAACGCTGTCACCACGCCAGGGCAGTGTCCCCTGATTAGGTCTTGAACGAAAAAGCAATAAAAGATAAAAGAATGAAGAATAAAAGGCAAGAATGGGTTTGGAAAAAATGCATCCATGACAGGTACAACTTGCCTTCTACAAAGGCACCCATAGGTAACATTTTTGCATCCTTGGCCCTCACTGCACCACATGTTTGGACATCCCCTGACCACATCACCCACTTACATGGCTTGGATGAGGTTTCTTCCGGGAACTTTCCTTCTTCTGTGGACACTAGCCCAATAGGACGCCTTGTCCTTTTTCTCCAGACTTGTATTGTAGGCTTGTGTAATGTCTTTGAGCTATTAACTGATGTATTAGGGATTTTATGCACATGTTTAATAATATTGATGATGAGATGTGATTGACATTGCTATGATCCTTGTGAATGATGAGCTCGTGGAGGGCGTAGCTTTTGATGTGTAGGACCATGCCTGACAGACAAGTACCACATGGGGAGATGATCAGTTCGGACCTCCATGGGGATGAAGAGCCCATCAGGTGGATGCTGAGACCCCATCAGGGGGCAGAGACAGGATAGAGATGGATCAGGGGCTTTGCACAAGAGAAGAAGAGGACGTTCCACCAGAGGCACCCCGACACATCTTGACCTAGGGGGGTTGAGCCCTTTTCAGTGGAACGTTGGCCTTGGAAGGCTTGGGACGTCACCCTTGATGACCATGACGTCATCTATCCTATTGGACGTCTTGGGAGGCAGATTGGGCAACAGTGGCACGTGTGGCAGGTTGGAGAAGCCCAAGGAGGGCTAACGTTTTGCTCCAGGATGCTTCATTTACCCTAGAAGGGGCTAACGTCCCCCTTAGAGGGTCTTTTTATCTCTTTTCAGCTTGATTAGGGTTTAGATTTAACATTTTAATGTAAAACAGTTTGATTTTAGTATTTTGGCCTTGTCGGCCTTTTACAAGACCTAAGATGTAAAATTAGGTCATGGTACTGTATAAATGAGGGATTTTTACCTTCATTTTTTCAGGACAACTTACTCACTACATAAGGAGGTCTGAAATTTGCGCCCTCTCTTGGGTTATTGGCTGATTTAGTGATGCGCACTTGTTGAAGGAGGATTATTTTGGCATGTCTTGGCATTTCTCTTGAAGGAAGCTGTTACAACTAGGGTTTGCATTGATATTTCTTGGTGATATGTAAGTAATTTTCTGCAAAACTTCTTGAATGAATGGTTGTAGTTTTATTTCATGCATATTTTTATAAAATTTGCTGAATAAAACCCTAGGTGACAAGCAGATAAGTAGGTCCTTGTCTCATGTCCCCTTTGAGAGAGATTCTCAGCCATTGAAGAAGAAGAGAGCCTAGCCGTTGCTACACTCTCTCTTTCTCTTCATTTATTGCTAGCCATACTATCTAGAGGCCAAGAAGAGAGATGCGTCTTAAGCCTAGGTCTACTACACTTAGGTCCGTTTTTCTCTAGGGTTTGCTGAAAAGGCCTTGCTCTAGCAACACCTTGCTTCATCAAACCCTCTAGTCTTGTTTTCATTGCTTCATCTTTCAGCTAGCCGTTTTTCCATTGAGTTAAGGAAGGAGGAGAGAGCACCGAGGCCTAGTTTACCTACACCAAGGTGAGCCTCTCTCCCCTAGGGTTTTGACTTTGGGGCCTTGCTCTAGCAACACTCCAAAGCCTTTCCCTCTAGTCCTTGACCTACTTACCTTGTCTCCTTCAGCTCTTGCGTCCTACACTATTGACTCCATTTAACCCTAAGGCACCGATCCTAAGACCTCATGTGCTGAAGTGACCTTTATCACAAACAACTCTCAAAACTCTTTGAATCAAACCCTAACTACTAACCCTAGCCTAAGAACTAACCTAACTAACCTGTTGCTGCCGTCATCCTTGGCTATTATATCATTTGTGCAGCAAACGTTTTAATTTATAAGCAAATTAAATGGTGATTTAAGACATTTATTGAATGAAGTGTTGATTGGTTACATTGAATGCCATATTGTTCCAATATTTATTGGTGAAGTGATATAATTTTCATTGTTATTGATAAACATTGACTCTGTCAACATTTATTGTCGAATTGCTTATATGTTTATCAGATAGTCATCTATTTATATGAAGTACTAACCCATTGAACTAGCTTGCATATATTATTTGTTGTTGCTTTGTTCCAGGCATGTATATCTTTGGGGGGTTTATTTTATTATTGGCTGTTTAGCCAGGACTATCTGCTTGGTGGTGACTTGTGAGGGGGGGAATTTATCCTTGTTTTATTATCCTCTTTGCCTTCTCAAAACCCCAAGTCACCGGGGATGTCTCCCCTGGGCCTTACCACCCTAAATAGAAAGAACCATCCCATTGTGGTGACATTGGGTGGGATTGGTTCCTGTTACACTAGTTTGACTTTCAAACCTCAAGCCTTTTACCCTTGCTACAAACTGTGCGATAACAGGTCTCAAATGCTATATTAATTTGTTCTCAAGGTATATATGCAGATTTGACACGTGATAATCAGAGTTGGTGGACCCGAAAACTTTGCATCAAGGAGCATTTATAAATTACAGTGCAGTCAATATAAATCAGTTGTAACATGTTGAGCATTGATACAAGTGTTGGTATTCTTCTATAATCTTTGGACTAAGCATTCCAGGTTTTTATTTGCAAGGAAAATGGCAGGAGGCGGTGAAATTTTGATTTTATTTTTATTTTGTATAATAGAAAATAACATAAATTACACATTAACAGCTGTACATTTTTTTGTCATATGCAATTTTTATGTTTATTTTTTCAGTTTGTTTTAAAGGCTTCTCTTTCACGATTGCATTCTTCCTTGAGAGTTGCTCAAATCTTGTACTGGAAAGTCCATTTTATGTGCACTGAATTTGCCAGCAAGATACCGCCGGGAGGTTCATGTACAATGTCTCACCGCAATAGATATTTTAATTTCACCAAATGTTGTCTAGAACATGTACTTCATATCTTGGAGGGAAATGAAGTTGCTGATGGTATGTTTCAAGCTCTATTTATTGTTAAGAAGATTAGGTTTGTTTTCTCAAACATCGGATAAATGAGTGTGATGAGGCGCTGCAGCAGGGATTTTAGTAGTAACCAGCATTCTATATTAATTTGTTCTCAAGGCATATGTGCTGATATCACCTTGACGGTGGTGGTGGATCCAAAAATTTTGCATCAACGAGCATTTGTAAACTGCACATCAGTTAATGTAAATATCACTTGCAACCTGTCGAGCATTGATACAAGTGTTGGCAATATTATATAATCTTTGGACTAAGCATTCCAATTTTCTATTTAGAAGGAAGACACGCCAGGGGTGAAATTTTGACATGTTTTTTTATTGTATGTAGTAAAAATAGCATAAATCACACTTTAACAAACAGCCATACATATCTTTTTGTCATATGCGATTGTGTATTTTTCATTCTCAATTTGATAGGGAAATGGTTTTTTGTTCAAGAGTGCGGCTTACCTCCACTTCAAGGAAACTTCCAAGAAACCCTAACCTCCACTTGCTAAATTCTATGGAACAAAGTATAAAAGGATTGGTAAATCATTCTTATTCTCAATTTTTTTCTATAAATTTAGCGGAACTTTGTAGATTTTTTGGCTTTTACTGAAGCTTTTATAAAAATCGCAGAGTTTTTCAAATAGATTTATTTTACCATATAGTTTAATTGAATATCTTCATTCATTTGGATCCTTACTCAACTATTACTCAACTATGTGAAATATACTTGGGAACTTTTTATTTTTTATTTTTATATTTTTATATATATATTTTTTTCTGTAGAAAAAAAATCTGTTATATTCAAAAAAGGAATATACATGTTGCTGTCTTATCAGTCTAGTATTGGTAGACTTTCTTACAGATCTATTCTACCTATGCCAACAGACCTTCCGAGGTCTTTTACAAAACGAACTGTTACGTTCAAAACATTTACAGCCTTACAAGAAAGATAATTGGGAAATTGTCCTTAGCTTCATTTGCATTCATTGTAATCATATGACCATGAGTGGTGCATACCGAATTTGGATGTTAATCACTATCAATGCTCAAACTCATTGTAAAACCACATCCTCACAAACAAATACTATTATTTTTTTAGCTTGGAAAAATGTTTTCATCAACATAAGAAGTCATCTCGTTGAGCTTGAGTACCTTGAAGCCTGCAGAATGCCAAAGGAAGATGAGATCTCTATTCAAAGAGGGCTCAAAGCTTTTACAATGAAATTGCCTTTGACTACAACATATTAGGGCTTTTAGAGTAGCATTGTCTACCCTACAATAATGTACATAACTTGAAACATAACATGGATACATTGCATAACCAGGTCATAATAGAAAAGTATGGTTAGGTAATAAAGCAATTTCATAAGCTTCAAATTTGAGGCCATTGATAGGGTTTTCCTGCATCACCGATGTTTCTCCACCTTGGCTCTAGAACACATCGTTTTTGTTTTTTCTCAATTGCTCTTTTACTTCAATTTTAAACTTTGCATTGGCTTTGAAGTTATTAATGATTTTCCTTTTCTTTCTTTTGCTCTATTTTGTCTAGCTTGACATTTCTCCTCCATTGGCTTGGATTCCCCTAATCTTTAGGATATATTTCCTTATAGGGTTTAGTCCCTTGCCTCTCCTTATTCACCCTCAATGTTTTTAACTTAGCCTTTGATTTGATTGTGATTGATGAAAGTCTTTGAAATATACCTTTTGCCTCTCAAATAAAAAGGCCCTACTCAAGTCCACAAGGCCGAAGTACCTTGAATCAAGTTTGATTTTGCTCGTGTCTGCAACCTAATTGCACCTTTATTTAGATAAGATCGAGATTCAATGTGTACTTTAGATTTTAATGTATTGGGATTCTTCACTAAGAATTGATAGACCATTGATCTATAAAGTGTTGTGGATATTCCGCTGGAATAGTTTGTTACAATAGGTCTTGCAAGATTTTGAAATCTCTTTATTATGCAATATTTTACTTTAGATTCATATTCAATATTACTAGCTTAGTACACTAAATATTAAAATAAGCTAAAATTGAAATGAAAGAAGCTAAAGAAAATAACACCATCTACACAATGAGCACAAGATGTACCTTAGGGAAGCCCTATACAAGAAAAACTCAATGAGAAAGTGAGGACCATGCCTTGCTCTTTTTTTCTTAGTTATGAAATACAAGTACAAAGAATGTGAACTCACGTTCGAGTTGCCATGGACACTACAACTTGTATGGTTGCTACAAGATCTTTTACTTTCTTTGTTTTGCTTCAATTTCAACTCCCTATGTTTTTCTCAATTATGGGACAATAATTAATACAATAAGAATGGGACCCTTCCTATCCTAGTGGTCCAATATTTAACATGTCTTGGTAGCTATCTAGGGTTAGGTGTTTTGCATGCTTCAACTCTAAATTAGGGTTAGGGTTTTGGACCCTCTAGAATCTTCTTGATAGTCCACATGTAAATAACTCCACATGTATGAGTAATGGGAGTTGATGTGGCATTCACTTGGTAGCATGGTTGTCAACAAGATAGGTCCACTTGTGGGATGCCTAACTTCCTCATACAAAATTTGATTGAGTAGATCTTTGCACTGTTGGAAATCTCTCGATGTGTAGAATAGTATTGAGAGGTTGGAAAATTCATTTCCAAAGTTTTGACCCTGCAAAATGACATTTGATGCCTCATATAGGCTTTGGAAGTCTCTAGACTCCAAATCAACGAAATAGGACTTGCCCCTAAAATGGGCCTTACAAGTCAATAACTCCAAATTTTCCACCTAGAAAGTATCAAAATAAACAACAAATTATATATTGATTCATTTTAGATCACACCTCACCATTTTGGGAGGCTTTTGATCTCCAAAAGCTTTAAGTGAAGGAGGTGGGGAAATTTTTCCTCTACTTTCTCCATGGGCTACCATTTGGCCTTGCCTAGAAGTTGTCCTTTCAATCCAACTTGACACAGTTCATATTACTTTCATTTGGTTGTCTTGGACTTCTTCTGGAAAACTATATCCTTTGCTAGCTCTCCTTTTGCTTTTGGTGCTAAGTCCTCTATGGTAGGTAATATTTGCCCATTTGTGTCCTTGTCTAACATAAAAGGCTCATAGAGTTTCAGATTCTCCACATTCACTATTGAGTAGACACACATATATGGGGGTAAACTAAGTCTATAGGCAATATCACATTCCTTCTTCAACATTTCAAAAGGACCATACAACAGAGCCTTGATCTTTTACCAAGCCATGTAGCATTTCTTTGTTTAGATGCAACTAGACTCTGTCATCCATGTTGAATGCATTCTCAATTGTGTGTTGACCATGATGGGCCTTGTACTTTTCCCATGACTTCTTCAATGTCTCCTATACTTGCAAATGGATCTGCTTGACCTTATAAATGAATTTTTAAACTTTCAATGCTTCTCTTGTGGCGTCTTTGCTCACTCTTCCTTGTTGTACAAATACAACCTTTGAGGGAAAATGTGGTAAATATCCAAAGCAAGTTTCAAGAGGGGACTCACTAATAGAATGTGGGATGTTGTATTATGAGTGTTAAATATAAATCACATTTTTCATCCCAAGTCTTTGGATGCTCCTAGTTGTAACCCCTCAAATGTTGAACCAATGTTCTGTTCACTACTTATGTTTGACTATTTCTCTATGGATGGAACACTGTAGATCTCTTCAACTTGGTATCCATCTTCTCCCAAAGTGTACTCCAAAAAGCATTGAGAAATCTAGTATCTCTGTCTAAGATGATGCTCCTTGGCATCCCAAAGTGCAATAAAATATTTTCAAACAATATGTTCTTTGCATCTTGTCTCTTGATAGGCTTTTTACAAGGCATGAGAATGAACATCTTACTAACCTTGTCCACCACGAAAAATAAATAATCATGTCCCTTGTTCTTGGAAAACCTCCCACAAAATCCATGGAGATGCTCTCCCATGGTCTATAGTAGGTACATATAAGGAAGGGTATAACCCTTGCTTCCTATCACTGGGTTTGTTGGCACAACAAAGTATGCATCTTCTAGTAAATTATGTTACATCTTTTTGAACTCTGGGCCAATACACATACCTTTGTAAGTTGACAATTTTTTTCCCAAAACCAAAATGCCTTGCAACTTTAGAGGTGCGAGCCTCTTTGATAAGTTGCAATCTTTCACCTTTAAGAACATAGGGCTTTATAGCTTGTAGAGCAACCCATCCTAGAGATGATAGTCATTGTCATTGTCACTTTCTTATACATGAACTATGCCTTGTAGTTGTTGAAATACTTCATTTAAGTCCTCATCCTCTATGTATGCCTCTTTGTATGCGTCATGGGTGAAAGGCTCCCTGTGCATACGAGTACCCAATGTTGTGATCTTGGATGTGGGTGGCTTTGATAGCATGTTTGTCAAGTTATTAGCACTATCCTTCTTATATGTGATGATAAGATGA
>ML779734.1:633667-644303 GCA_009831015.1 Picea engelmannii
TAATGGCCTTCATGAGTTCAGAATGTTGTTTTTGGGATATCTTCTTCCTTCATTCTAATCTGATGATACCCTGAACAAAGATCCAATTTTGTGAAATAGATTGCTCCATGTAGTTCATCTAACAATTCATCAATGACGGGAATAAGAAACTTATCTTTAATAGTGATCTTGTTGAACTCTCTATAGTCTGGACACATACGCCATGAACTATCTTTCTTGAATACCATTACCACTGGTGCAGAGTAAGAACTTTGACTAAGTCTAATAATCCCAGCCTCTAACATTTATTCAACCATGCGCTCAATTTCACTCTTCTGGGCATAAGGGTATCTGTATGGCCTGATGTTAGGAGGAACACTTCTAGGAATTAGGTGAATTTCATGATCGTGATTTTGAGTGGGTGGAAGACCTTTGGAAATATCTTCAAATACTTTGGAATGCTTATCAATGATTCCTTTGAGATCTTGAGGAATATATGGCTTAGATGTTTGAACATCTAGTGAGCATAGTTGTGCAATAACGCATTGATGCCCCTTTTTCAATAAATTTGTCATGCCATTAGAGCTTATCACCTTACCAGATTTCCCTGTGATACCTCTTAACTCAATTTCTTTTCCTTCCAATGAAAATTTCATGAAAAGTTATTGAAAATTAAAAGCCACTATTCCTAATGATTGTAACCATTGGATTCCTAGTACAACATTAGCACCACCCATGGGTATAGCAATCATTGGACTATTCATTACATATTCCCCCATAGTAAGATTGATCTTATTGCATTTTCCTGAGAAATTGATAGTTCCTCCATTTGCAATCATTACTTGAAACTCTGGCGCTGGATATACAAAACAATTGAGAGCTTTGGCTAATTTATAGTGAATGAAATTATGAGTACTGCCAGAATCAATTAGGACTATTACCTTTTTTTTTGATGTATCCTTCGACATTGAGGGTTTGAGGAGTGATAATTCTAGCCAATGCATTACACGATATCGTGGGAGTCAACTCTTCAAACGAAAGTGCTTCTACGTTTTCATCTTGAGATGGTTCTTGTTCTTGTTCTTCTTCCTCTTCACAATCTATGTAGAATAATTTCTTCTCACCACACTTATGTCCCTTACTGTACTTGCTGTCACAATTAAAGCATAAACCTTTTTCTTTTCTTTCCTCCAATTGTTGAGGTGTTTTAGAAGAAGGAGCATTATTCTCTCTATAGATGTTGGGATTGGTCCTTCTAGTAGCCATATGTTAAGAACCAAATATCAATATAGCATAGAAAAACCTTAGAATAAGTACTCAACACCTTGAAAAAGAGAGAAAATCAGATAATAAGCCTCTTCGAGGGGGCAACCTCCTTATGTCCACATAAATGTACAATTCCAAGATGATTCCAAATGAAAATGTTTCCTTGGTATATATAGGAGACCAAGAGGTATAATTACAACTAATGGAATAAAGCCGACATAAATAAAATAACATTACTAATGTAATATGCCCCAATTAAGGGGTAATGAACCAATATTAGGGCTTAACAGAGTTTAGGACTCTACCAATGAACATTTCAGAATGATAGCATATTGGCTTACCACCCTGCATCAATATTGCTCCCATATCATATCCACTTTCATCCGTCTCCACTAGGAAGGATTTTTTCAAAGTGGGCAATGTGAGAACTGATGCTTGGCTGGCCTTTCGTTTCAATGCTTCAAAAGTTTTTTGTTGGTTCTTTCCCCATTGGAAACTCTTGTCATTTGCTGTTATGGCATGGAGTGGTGCCATTGAAAATGAGGATATAAAATTTTAAAGACATTGTGTTACTCCCACAATGACCCTAACTTTAGTAACATTAGTAATTGGCCAATTGATGATGGCCTCCATCTTCGAAGGATCAATCTTGAGTTCCTCTCCACTAATCACATACCCCGAATACACCAAGGATTGGTGAGAAAATTCACATTTTTTAAGGGTTTGCACGTGGTTAATGCTTTTTAGGGTCTTTAACACTTTAAATGAAATGTGAGACATGCTCTTCCTAGTTAGAGTTATAAACCAATATATCATGTAAGTAAACTATTACAAATGAATCGAGAAAGAGACACAATGCATCATTCACCAAATGCATAAACATAACTGGTGCATTAAACAAACCAAAAGACATTACCAACCATTCATATGGACCTTGCCTCGTCTTAAATGCGGTCTTCTAGGTATATTCTTATTTTACTCATACTTTGTGCTTGGCATGTTGCAAATGATCAAGCAAGTCATCAATCCGAGGTAAAGGGTATTGATTCTTGAAGGTGTTTTATTTAGATCTCTATAGTTGATACACATTCTCCAAGTCCTATCCTTCTTGGGTATTATGATGATAGGTGATCCACAAGGTGAGGTGCTTGGTTGAATTACTCCTTGTGCCAATAGTTGCTGCAACTGTTTCTTCACTTCATCTGTGTCCATGATGGAGTGTTTGTCCAACTTGATGTTTGGCAATAGGGATTTAGAAATCAATATTATCTTATGCTCCACTTCCCTCTTAGGTGGTAACACTTTATGCTCTTGGAACACTTCTCTATATGCATGTAAAATCTCCTCCAACCAACGTTTCTACTCTTAGTATATCAGTCTAGAGATGATTTTATCTTAACTAAATCTTCTCCTTATTGTCTTATTTAGAACTATTTAGTCGATACAAATTCTCCAAGTCCCATCCTTCTTGGGTACTATGATGATAGGTAACCCACAATGTGAGGTGCATGGTTGAATTAATCCCTGTGCCAATAGTTGCTACATTGTTTATTCACTTCATTTGCTTCGCGAGTGCAATGTCTGTCCAATTTGATGTTTGGAAATGGGGTATTAGGAAAACATTATATCTCATGCTCCACTCCCCTCTTAGGTGGTAACCCTTTAGGCTCTTGGAACACTTATATACATGCCTGTAAAATCTCCTCCAAATGGTGTTTATGCTCTTTAGTACATCCCCCCAAAGATGCCTTGACTAATTCAATCCCTTGTTAATTCTCTCTTAATAACATCAATAAAAACTTCCTAATGGAATTGCCGAGTTTCTTGGTTTGGTTAGCACTTACTAGAGAGATATTGGATTTGCCTTTGTGTGCATTGATGATAGACTTCCCATCCTTTATTAGGGGGAATTGGGTTTCTCTCCTCATGAATATTTCATCCCTCATGATGTACACGAAGGGGCTTCAAAACAATGCATCACAAAAATCAAGTGGTACGACATCTACCTCCATTTAATCAATATAGTTTACACTTATAGCAAACTTGATATTTCTCTAATTAGTGACCCTTAACTCTGCATCCTTATTTACCCATCCCAATGGGTACATGTGAGGATGGTCATGAACTTCCAATCTAAGCTTGTCTACTATATCTTCTACTATGAGGTTATCTTGTCAACTATACTCAAATAGAGCATTCACCTTTGTCTTTTTGACTTGTATCTTGATATGGAATAATTCAGTCATCTCCTTCTCTTCCTTGGGATATAGACTACTCAAATTCACCTCCTTTTGCATTGTAGTGCATACAATCTTTTCATATACTCATGAATTGCTCTCTACATGGTTCCTTGAATCCAAAGTGAGCATCTTCTTTTTCTCGACATTCTTTTTGTGGTTCTTTGGATTGAGCTATGGATATTAGCTTCTAATATTTTTCTTTAGTGTGACCATTGATATTACAATGATTACAATGGTTGTTTGGGTCCTTACATTGATGTGTAGTGATTGTTGTCTTCTTGTCCTTTCCTTCCCGTTTTTTCTTTCACTCCTTGGGAGTGTCTTAGTGGTATTTTTGCTTGGAACCACTTCATTTTCCTTTCTTATTTTCCATATTCTTTAGACATTGTGCTTGCACACAAGCCTCATCAACTCTCCTAGGTTTGAAGTGCATCACTTGCTTCAAATGACTATGGATATCATCTATATAATCGAGGAGTACATTTGGGTTCTTGGGAGATATACCTAACTTGGTGCCTTTTTTTATGAACTTAGTAATGCAGTATACTCTACCCTTGCTTTTGTCGAAAGTGACACCAATAAATCCATTAGTTCTCTTCATACCCAATAGGGTAGAATTGAGACTTAATGAGGGTTTTAAACACCTCCCACTTAGTTACCAGAGGATCACCTTCCAACCTAAGCGTCTCCATGTGACTTTTCCACCAATTTTGGGCAAGGCCCTCTAACTGTAGTCAGACAAATGATATATTTTACTTTTCTCCTATGTTATGAACACCCAAAATAAACTTATAACAATTGCAATGATTGATTCA
This sequence comes from Picea engelmannii, assembly GCA_009831015.1. Classification (NCBI taxonomy): domain Eukaryota; kingdom Viridiplantae; phylum Streptophyta; class Pinopsida; order Pinales; family Pinaceae; genus Picea; species Picea engelmannii. The sequence goes on from ML779734.1 coordinate 637,968, forward strand.
ACTTAACATCATCAATATCACCTTGCTAGGGTTTGATGTTCACTTTCGCTTCTGCTTTAAACACATATTGGAAAAAGTGATGGTGCTTGAACTTGGTCCATCCTTTGGTTCCTTTTTTGGGTCTTCATCGACTCAAGATTTCTCATTTGAGTCAACTTTTGAGTTCGAGCTTCCAAAATCCCCAAAAAAGTCCAAACTTGCTTTCGAGAGTTGCCATGATGATTATCATGTTGTAAGGGATGTCATCAACTTGTGCTTCCAACATTGCGAATCTCTATTTTGACTCATCCCTTGGATTATTACTATTCTCCTCTGCCATTTCTAGGGCTTTGCGACTTCTTTCTTACACCAATTCCTAGATATTGCAACTTCCCACAAAAACCCCAAAGAAAGATGATCTAATACCAATATGATCTATAACCATCGTGGATATTCCCAGTGTAACAGTCCGTCACAATAGATCTTATAAGACTTTGCAATTTCTTTATTATGCAATGTCTTAATTTGGATTTAGATTTAATATTACTAGATTTGTGTAGAAAACATCGAAATAAGTTGAAAATGAAATGAAATAAGCTAAAACAAATAACACACCATCCACACAATGAGCACAAGATATTCCCAGGGATAATCAAATACAATAAAATCCATACATAAGGTGAAGACTAAGCATTGCTCTTTTTTTCTTAGTTATGAAATGCAAATACAAAGAAAGTGGACTAACTGTGGAGTTGGCATGGATTATGTGGCATGCATGGTTGCTACAAGATCTTCTACTTTCTAGATTCTATTTCAATATCCCACTCCCAATGCTATGATCAACTATGGAACACTAATAAATACAATAAGAAGGGAACCCCTTCCTATCTAGTGGCCTAGTATTTAACATGTCTTTATAGCCATCTAGGGTTAGGGTTAGGGTTTTTGCATGCCTAAACTCTTGATTAAGGTTAGAATTTTGGACCTTCTATAATATTCTTGAAAGTTCACATGTGGCTAGCTCCACTTGTGTGAGTAATAGGAGCTAATTTGGCATCCACTAGATACCATGGTGGTCAACAAGATATGTCAACATGTGCATGTCATAACTTCCTTATGAAAACAAATTTGCAATTGTTACCCAATTTGCAATTTAGTTCATGAGACTTGTTTGTTGTTCAATCATTAAAATTTATATAAGGAGTTTGGAATCTCCCTCTAATGCTTTATATAGCTCCATGGTTCCTTGTTATATTGTTCACTCCCTTTGACTTAAAAATACCCTTCTTACTAAATGTTGATGGTCTCTAATGACTCCCCTTGCCCTTGTTAGTTTCAAATTCTCCTTAGATGCTCCATCCAAATTCACTTTAACCCATCCCCAAAGGGGAGACACAATTTTTTTGACTCTATGTTTCATGTTTTTGTCCCTCATTGACAATGATCGTCAAGTTCATGTTAAGGTCTTTTAAGATAAGGTCCTCTAGACTAGGAGACATAGGTGTAGGGGGGATTTGATTTTTATTTCATTGTTTTCACCATGGCTCTCCTTATTTGCAACTAAATATGATATGGAGTGAATATATTACCTTCAAATATTCTCCTATATTCAAGTTTTTAAATAAACCACAATGTCTTTATGATTTGGGATTTCCATGTAACCTTTCTCCATTTAACTATAAAATTTTGAGCCAAGTCCACTCTTCAGATACCTTGATCACACTATCTTTGTACACATTGTGAAACTTCCACTGATATGTCACCTTTCAAGGGGTGTTCACTATGTTTTGAGGCTCTTAGAAAACCACTACATCTAAATGGTCCCACTTTTCCCTATGTCTGAGGGCTTCTTCAATAGGATTTTCTTGTTTAATGCAAAAAACATGGTTACCAACTTGACGAGAAACCTCTAGAGCTCTCATTTTTTTAGATTTTGCATTCAATGACTATTTTTACCCCTATTTCAAAAAGCGGTGCTACTAGTAGCACCCTTTTTTTCAAGGCAAATTTTTGACATTTTGAATTTTCTTATCTATAAAATATCAACATTATCAACATTTTTTTCAAACGTTGTTTTTTCAATTTTTTTCATTGTTGTCTAAAATGTCCATTTTCATTTTTTCAAATGGTGTTTTTTTTTTTTTTTCAATGTTAATAAAACTCTAAAATTTGTCATATTTAATAATAGAAAATGTTATATATCATTTATTTTTTCAAAGTTTTGTTTTTTTATATTAATTACATATTATTAATTAATTTAGTATGCCATACATTTTAAATACAATGCAAGATATTCTTTAAACACTTTTTTATCTTTACATTAATTCATAGTTGATAACTCTAACTAAATAACACTACTTTTAAATATTTAGCAAAAAACTATACATTTAAAAGCATTTAAAAGCTAGTTATAATGAAGAATATATATTTGGGAGTTTTTGTTTAGAATGCCATGTCAAACAAGTGTTGCATGGCAACGTAGTCCTTGTCGGGAAAAAGTAACGGAGGCAGATGGAAACTGCAGCGGAGATGTGGCAAGCAGCATGAAGCACATGTGGTATCCATGCAGTAAATGAGACGTGGCCTCTAGAGCCCCATTTAGTTTTTGAAAGTATATAATATATTTTACTATGTTGAAAATTTCTGTCTATTTTGTATGTATATTAAGAAAAAACAATTCCTGCATAGTGGAAGATAAACATTTATGACGACATAAATATAAAAGGAGATACAAAACAATTTAATTTGAAATATATTAAAAAGTTACATGTTCCTGGAAATTTAAATGCATTTGTCATATAGACTAGTGGAAGATAAAAATGTATGAGGACATAAATATAAAAGAAGATAAAAAAATAGTTTTATTTGAAATATATCAAAAAATAAAAGTCTGTTACATATTCCTGGAAATTTCAATGCGTTTGTCATATAGACTAGGATTGGGGCTCTCGCGGACCATAAGAGAAATATGTACAAGAAACAAGACTGTAGAAAGAAGAAGTGGGCGACGATAGAGTGTAATACCTAAAAATAATAAATTGAAAGGTATCAGTCTTTGGCTAGACATTTCTATTTAAAAAAATGGAATAACTGGGTTGATAAACAAAGAAGGATGCGATCGATAGACTTACAATGATGGTACATGTGACCCCTTTTGCTATTTGGTTGTTGATTCCTTTTCATTGATGTCGTCGACGACTGTTGGAATCGTGGAAACTGTATGTTTCCTTTCGTCAACGACCTGCTTCAATTCCCTTTCGAGCCATTCTTCAATGTAGCTTCTCATTGGGGCGATGTTGATCTCATTCCAGAGTTTTATGTTGAAAAGTTCATTTTCTAATTCCCCAAAGTCAATAGAAAGATTACGCAGAGCTTGATCAATTTCCTCATTCTGTACTGAATAGTCGACTAGCTAGTCATCGATGTCATCTTGACCATATTCAAGGATGCTGTAAAAAATTTCCAAAGACAACGCCTTAAAAATATCAACCTGTTTATCGAAGTCTTGCCTAGTTAAGGGCAAGGAGTTGACGATTAAGTTGGGGTCTTGGAAGTCGTTGGTCCTTCCGGCTAAGTTTATTCTAGACAACTTTGTGAATAATTTCTCTTTCTTTGATATGGCTTGTTCACATCACTGAACAATGAGATGAAGGTTATTCACTTTTTCTTTCTAGCATGCATTTAATTGACCGATCCAGTTTTTGGATGGGAGATCTTGTTGTCTTCTTCTTGTTTCTGTCATGTTGTTGTCAATGGTGACAAAAGGAAGGACCGTGTTTAAATATAAATGTTCTTCATCTTTTAACTCCGCCTGCAAATGTTCGAGCAAATTAGGTGCCCTCGTTCCAAGGGAAGTCATTGTTTGTGATGTTTCCCACGCCTCAGTAACCAGTTCCATTATTTTCTTGATATTGTTCTCCACATATCCTCTACACGATGCGAGGAGGATGGAGGATCCTTTTAACTTGGCTGCAGGGGTGGCATGCATGGCTATTGCCAAAGGATTGGCAAGCAATGGAATAGGAATCAAAACCTCTTCCAATTCTTTGACCCGATCCTTCAGTCTAATATTCTCGGCCTCGATGCCTCGAATGGAATCATCAAGTTCATCTATGGTCTCTATGTGAAGTCAACATATTTGGGACGACCACATGTTCGCAAGGTTAACCTCTGAACGATATTTTCCTTTCTTATTTTTTACTTATCTTTTTTCAATAATCAATTTTTTGGATTGGCTGTAAAAAACAACGCTCTAGAAAACGAAGGATTCATCTTTGTCAAAATTTTCGGTATCAGATATGTCCATTGGATGACTATGCTGGATTGATTCTCCAAGATGATCAAGGTAGCGGAATACGCTATCCATATCAGGCGCAAGTTCCATGTTCTCACTTTGAATTTCGGGCTCTTCCACCTGTCCCGCAAATTTTTTTCTCTTCTTGTCTACTAGAAGCCTATGAGAACTAACAATTTTAGAGTGAGGAGGGTCGTTATCTCCTCCTCCATTTGAAGAACTTTGAGTTTCTTTGTTACTGTGGTGGGCCGTTGGAGCGATGCTCCGGGATGTCGCACTTTTGGGAGTGATATTCACCGATTGAACACTCTTCTCACCGGGGCCTTTTCCCTATTGCTTGTACAATTTAGTGGTCCTTTGCTTGCCGACATCAGAAGCAGGAGTGTTGTTGCCAGTGTCTCTGTTTTCGTTCAGTTTTTTTTTGAAAAAACAATCGCCGAAGCCAAGTGGTTGTAAATGTTGTAAAGTTTTTTTATTAGGGTCGAACCCTCTTAGGATTTCAACATATCTTAGGTTCAAGTTGCTAGAATGCGCTGCGAATTTGTCAATTTTGTTGACATTCCTCAACACGAAGTCCCCGACTTTCCAAGGTAGAGGAATGAATTGTTTTTTTCTCTTCTCTTAGAATAGATGCAACCAACAGTTGTATTTCCTTGCTACTTCTGTAACAAACATTCTTTCCGTAATGTGACATGGAAGGAGAGCAGGTTTTTCCCTGGAGCCAAAAATCCTTATCACAGTGTAATTATCCAAATGTTCAAGTGTCCCCTTACTGTCCAAAAAACTGGTTTCTTGTTCAGATATGCGGGGAGCATATTCTCCTAACAACAAAACTTTGAAAAAAGACACGAAACCATTAAAAACCTCATAAAAACAGTGGGAGGCCTTGTGCTTCCACAAGGAATGGTACTAGAATGTTACCGGGTCGAATTCCCAGTTGACCTTCTTGGACAGAGACAGTTCTGGAAACTGGCAGCAATGTGTTATTGCAAAAACTAAGTAGAATGGCATATAAAATTTCTTATCCTTTTTGAAGCTTGACAATTGGGAACAAATTTCATGGGAAATTAGCTTGCCCCAATAAAAAATGCCTTGTTCCTTGACTATGAACTACAAAATATAAAGAGTCTTCTGAGAAATAGTTGTTGTGGACTCCTGTCCCGTTATTCTTGTAAACCACTAGGAAATTCGCGGAATGGATTTCTAAATGAACTAACCTGCAAGCTTGTGATATCTTCAAGAACTACCATCGACTCTTCCAAGAAATCGGGCAAGAGGTCCAACCTGTTATTATGATTTGCTAGGAATTGCTTGGAATCTTCTCCTTTGAATGTCAATGTTGGCTTCGACAATATTAACATCTGGCGGAAGACCTGGGGTGACAAAGAAACAAAAGAGCGATCTCGCAGTGGAAAAATTATTTTTTCTGAAATAAATTTATTGGTGCACCAAGAGACCAGCTCCTTATAGTCAAAAACTTCAAGGACACAACCTGCACGAGCAATCCCAGAGGTCCAAATTACTTCATTTTGGGCGGCAGGGGATGAGTAATAAGAATATGCCCTAGAACACTGGAAGTTCTGGTCCTCGCGCCCGAAGATGTTCACTGTATCTCCATAGAACTGTTGTAGAGATAATGCCATAGGTTTATGAGAACGTTTGTTTTCTCCAGACGATGGTTGAAATGAACAGTTGGAGGCGATAACATAACTCTCTCGCAAAATGTTGGTTAAATGCTTATAAATGGGAAAACTCCTCGAGCCTTTTGCTAATTAATGACAATCTGTATAGGTGTTGCATTATGAACTGTTAGCAATAAAGCTTACTTATTGCATATTTAGAAGTGTGGAGGTGGCGGGTACGGCGAAGATCAATTAAGAATTGGAGGTTTCGTGAACGTGTCAAGCCGACGACATGCAAACGACATTTCATGATTTTGAAATCAACATTCAGAGGAAATAATATAACCCTCCGTAAATCTTGATTTAATGTGTATTAATAGGAGATCTCCTCGAGCCTTTCTCTCATCAATGACAGTCTATACAATTCCTACATGATGAGAT
>ML779734.1:653322-675400 GCA_009831015.1 Picea engelmannii
AATGTGGAAACAAAACACAGAAGATACACAATACAAGAGAGACACGGATTTACGTGGTTCACCCAGTGTGGGCTACGTCCACCAGAGAAATTGCCAGGTCCTTCCTTTATTATTATCCAGCAAATGAAGGGATACAACCTACAAAAAAACCCACTCTAACTTCCTCTTCTTTCTCTCACAGTATCCTCTCTCAAAATACAATATTCGCCATCAACCATAGCCGCAATACATTTCCCTCATAAAAAAGGGTTGCCTTCTAGGGAAAAAAACCCTAACATAATCTCTACTGTTAGATCTGCGACCTTATAATGAACGGTCCAGATTTACAATGAAATTACAATATACATTTACAAGGCAATTTTTCCTTCGGGGGCTTCGCCCCTAAACCCCCATCAGGGGATGCTGCCCCCGGACCCCGCAGAGGGGGTACCCCCTCTTTGCACTCCCCCACATGAAAGCGTGTACATACTTCTGGGGTGTAAATACTTCATGGGGTATAAACACGGCTGAAATTAAAAGACCTCTAAATCAGGAAGATAATCAGGCTCCACAACCAACATTGACGAGGCCTACGCACATGTCCATTTTGACATCATTCTAAGAACATTGATTTTTAGGCTTTTCTGAGCCCTATCAAGCTCCTGGATCCAAATCTGGATCACTCCTTCCCACTAAGGACATTTTGGACCCCAAAAGGTTTATTACATCAATTGAATCTATCCTTACATCGATCAACTAATGACAAACATCCTAGACTTAACATTAACTAGACTCAATAAGTGATTCCATAAATCAAATCACTTTTATTACATCAATGACAATGACACTGACTCAATTTACATCTAGGGCATAAAATCTGCCCAGTTCCAGTCGGATGACCCATCTCCTACCAACGAAGTGTCACGGTCATTTTTCTTCTTCTCTGCAACATCTGCTTGTTGTCCTCTTGCAGTGTCCTTCTGCTCCTCGGCAACGTCCTTCTGTTCCTTTGCAACATCTGTCTTTTTCTCGGGCCCTTCAGGCTTTGTTGAGCATCGCAACTTTGGATGCAACCTCCAACAACTATCCTCACAATGTGAGAAAGTGTTTCTTGCTCGAAGAAACTTGATGGGATCGTGCCCTGACTGAGTCAAATCCCCCTTGGATTTCTCTAACTCTTGCCCTGGCTGCACTGACTTTGTTCGCAGATTCTTTTTGATCTGCAATGTCGCATCATCTCATCTTGGTGCACTTCTTTTCGCCATGATATTTCTTCCATATGCTTTCTGTTCCCAACAGTCTGCAACACAATGTTTATTGCTGCTACAAAACGTGCATGGAATCATTTTCCTGATGAGGTTCATGAATCTAGCATGCTCATCAGTAAAGGTGGGCGAAGGTGATTTATACGTTTCAACTTGTTTACCTTTCTTTCACAACTTGTTGTTTGCGTCGCTGCTGGCTCGAGCTGCCTGTTTTCCTTGCCGACTCCGAAACCATTCTGGTGTCAATTCTGGATGCCGCTTCCAATAGTGGTCAACATCATGTCTGAACTTTTGAGAGTGTCTGCAGTGAATCACTGGACTCTCGTCCTCAGAAGATCCTCCTGTGTATCCCAATCCTTCCTGGAGTGGACGCTCATTCACTTCAATCGGCTCGGCTTTGCCTTGGCCATATTTTCCAAGGCCTTGCCCCTTCCGATATCCGAACTTCGATAGCATTATGATATTGACTCCTTTAGTATGTTTCTCAAATGCTTCTATCTCCGGATGGTTGGACTCCACTTCCTGATTAGCTACAGGTGAGGCTGGAGTGTAATCAGTGCTTTCTACTAGCGAAGAGAATGTGCCAATGGCCTCTCCTATCGACTGCTCCTCAACCAGAGTAGCAAGAGTATATGAATCCTCCTCATCTGATTGCCTTCAGAATGGATGAGTTTCATCATCCCTTGTTAATATTATGGTAGCTTCGGGAGGTATGAACCTATATTGTGACCTATGACGAGACTAGAATCCTCTGAAAGGAAGCAAAGAATTAAAGGAAACCCTAGACAAGTTGTCAGCTGAACAAATATATTTAAATTGAATTTATTGATGCCCAGAAGGAGAAGTCAACCCCAGTTAGATTGGCCAGTCCATTATAAATACAGGGTGCCAGTTTCATTATTTCACATCTCAGCAGTTGTAGTGAGAGCTAAATCTGCGCAGACAGTTGTAGGCAACAACAGTTTGGTGTGCAAGTTTTCTAGGAAAGCTGGGAAAGTGGTGGGCTAGTTTCTGGGTGGGATCATCTGTTCAGTTCAGTTTCTATTCTCTTGATTGGTGCATTTAGCCTCTCTTGGCTATTGATTGCTACCAGGATTTTCTTCTCAGTCAAGGTCAAGGTGCTCGGAGGGTGGCTTCGGCCTGTGGTTGGGTGATGAGGGTATCGTCAATGGTTAAACGAGCACAATCCTCTATATTCTAATAGGTTATGGGCCCACACCCCCTTCAGTCAACCTAAAATGATGGAAGGAAACATAATTTCTAGGTATTGAGCTCATTGAGGAACTTCCGCTAGAGTCACTAGCAGGAGTAGCTTCTAAAGAAATGCAACTAGGGTTACTAGCAGTAGCAGTTGCAGAAACCCTAATTCTCAGATCCGACACCTTGTAATGGAGCATCTTGCTCAAGGAGAAGATATTCAGATGCGCACTAACTCAGTGCACCTATTGACTTTCTCAGAAGAAAGAAATGATGAAGTTGAAGTTTTGGATCAAGGCATGACCAATTATCAGTCAACCGAAGACATGTGCGAAACAATCAGTCTCTTACATTACTCAGCACTTACCGGGACAATTGAAGACGATATGTGGATAATTGACAGTGGATATTCCAGGCACATGATGGGAGGTCAATCTAGACTCTCAAATCTAAATGAGAGAAATAGATCGTACAAAGTGGAGCTTGGAGACAAAAGCACCTACCCCGTCGAAGGATTTGGACAAGTCTCCATCAAATTGGAATCAGGTAATCATGTTCACTTAAGAAATGTTCTATATGTACTTGGTTTAGAAAAGAATCCATGTCTTGGTTTATATAGCCATGAGGTAGAGGGATCGAATCCAAACATCCCACTTTTCGTGGCACTCAATTTGGCCCAATATCCACCAAGATATGGCAAAGTAACCAAAACTGCCCAAAAATTAGTGAGAAAATCACTAAAGTATAGGTTAAAAACCCATTTTAGTTTTAATATCAGTATAACCCCCCATAATAGGTGTGAAACCCCTTAATACTTGGTCACATGGAATAATAGGTAGCCAAGTGCCAACCCATAGGGCTGTGCGTTGGCCCCTTTACCGAAAATACATGGTCATATTACCCCATAAAACTCGGGGCTATCTCCAATATTCCGCGCCAAATCTCGGTCATGTTGGAACCTTAGCTCATGGCCCCTGCGCTTATGGATTATCCTTGGAAGCTTCTCATGCTTGTGGTCATATGTGGATTGCAACAAACCGTGGGTTGGGGCTTAGCCCCATCCCTTTTCGTCCCCATTTAACACTTTGTAACACTTTATATACAATAAAGTGTGAACGATATAAAAAGCTCCACCATGGCCCAATGGTATTTGCCCCATTCCCAAGACGCAGAATCTCCTTAGAGGTCTCAAGTTCGAAACTCGGGGAGACCATAAATTTTGTATACACCAATCGAGCCAACCATAGGGTGCCACATGGAAACCCAAGTCTGGGCCACGTGGCACCTTTTTATTCGTTGGATTGATACCACTTGTCAATTGGTGATTCACCCATGTGTCTGATCCATACCTTCCCCGTCAACAATTTTACCACGTAATCACACCTGCCACGTCATCATCGTACCTATCACGTGTCATGTTGTACGGGCTGCCATGTGTCCAATTTTTATTGGTCCAAATCAACCCCTAAAAATGCCAAAAATGACTACCACATGGCACGTCCTGGAGATTCCATGTGTCATTCTGACGTCATCTTCCACCTGTCCTGCTGATGTCAGCAGTACAGACTGTTGACTTTGACTTTGACTTTTTGCCAATTTGACTTGAACTTCAGATCACGATATCAGGATCATACGATGTCCGTTTGAGCCCATTCAAGTTACATTGGGTTTGTATTGACGAGGCCTACGTACACTTTTGTTTTGACATCATTATGAAAACATTGATTTTTAGGCTTTTCTGAGCCCTATCGAGCTCTTGGATCCAAATCCGGATCAGAGAATCATTCCAAAAGCAAACCCTAGGCTAGATAGCCAAAAAAAGGGTGGCTCATATTTCTCCAATAATAACGCACCAAGCAAGAGTAACAAGAGCTGATCAGAGAGTCCAAACCATAACCAAGAGATAGTCCAAGCCAAACCGAACTCTGCTAGCTACAACAGCTGCAATGACAACTCTCCTCTAAACTTGTGCGCAAACTGGCCAATTGCAGTGCGCACACGTGCTGCTTCTACTGTTTTGAGAATGAATCTGCAGAATGAAGACTGACCTCCTGTATTTATACTGAACCTGGCAAACTGCCTAGGTCGTCTTCTCATTCTAGGTGCCTATTTACTTAGTATATAATATTTCCTTTAGTCGACTTCTTCTCTTGGAGGATAATAACCTAATACAAGTTATCCTCTTGAGTCGACTTGTCTTCTAGGGTTATTAGCCAACTAATTAGGGTTTCTTCTTGCTTCCCAAAATATTCTATTCTCGTCAGGTTTACACGTGGAGGTAAATACCTCCCGCAACTACCATAATATCTACACTCCCTCCTAGCTAGGGAGGTATTGAAGGTAATGGTCTTGAGAAAAAACATACCATTCGCCCGGTAACATCAACATAGTCGTATAGACTATCTCATGAATAGATCATGAGCACCATCATCAGTATCAATGTCATCAACTGCATCATCTCTCGAAACCATACTCCATCTAAGTAATCAGACATGATGCTGGATAAGTCAGTCATTCCACAGAGTGACACAATAATCATTCTTCTAATATGGACATTTGTCCTGGAAGATAAATGTCCTGGACCATTTTTCGTTTGAGAAATCTTTGTCCATTGATCATCCATCTAGTTGATTAAACATTTTCCAACACTATTGATAGTCTTCAAGGCAATCAGAACAATGTCATTCAATAGAACACAACTGTGTATATCCATAGTAGTACAAAACTACTATCCATTGGTACACTACCACACCAAGTAACACACAGATGCTTGATTAGTGAAATATAGTCACAATCAGTGGAACACATCCACCACAGTAGTATACATCTATTGTCTGGAGACATACAGTTTCCATAACAATCATATCATTTGATATCAACCTGCACATAAAACATTGTTATGATATAAACTGATTCATTTGGGCCATTCTTCCACTCATATCTGTGATATCTAGAAGAGAATCTTCCCTCATAAGGTAAAACATCAATGATGAGCTGTTTGGACTATTCTTCTCAAGGAAGGAAGAATAACTGTCCCAATTTATGAGCCTGGACCATTTCCTATCCGGGCCATTCCTCCGGCACTAAACAAAGTGCAACCTAGAGAGAATGAATCTGCCCTAGGGAATGCCTTTCCTTGATTGTTGAACTTGGACCATTCACTTATCTAGGCCATTCCTTTGGCACTAAACAAAGTGCATCCTAGAGAGAATGAATCTGCCCTAGGGAATGACTGTCCAGACTATTTCCAAAGGAAATGACTATCTTGCACCAACCTCCAAAATAGACCATTCTTCGAAACTGCTCACAACTGCGAGCTTCGAAAGAATGATTGTCCGATGAGGAGGACCAATCTTCTTGACCACTACTAAGAGTGACTGTCAAGAAGAGATATTGTCCTATACCATTCCCTATGTTAACCACATGGGGAATCACTGTCTATGGTACATCAACAATCCATTGAACCATTTTCATTATGAAAATGACCATTCGATCTGGACCATTTTTCGAACTGGAAAATGCATGTCTGTCAGAAATCTAAAACCACTTTCTGAACTGGAAAGGAACTGCTCATCCTGGACCATTTTTCGAACTTGAAAAATGACTATCCATAAATCAATAACACATCAGTGCTCCCTTCCAACCTGGGAGTCATTTCTTCCTTTTTCAATAAGGAAGTCGTCTCTATGAGCTCCAACTTGAGTACAAAAACTTTTTCATCTTGGACAGAGGCTTCACCAAAATTTCTACTTATCTGCTCATCTGTGGAGATATATATTGGAGAACCACTTTCTCTTTTCTGGACTTGATCACAGAGAGTGTAATGCTTGATCTCAATGCACTTTGGTCTTATTGGAACATTGGTTTTCTCTGAAGGATTCATATAGCTCTGATCAATGTAGTATATCATTGTTGGATTCATCTTTTGTTTCCTGCTAGCTCATAACATCGTGACAGGTCTCAAATTGGAACATATCTATGAGAGTTTTTCATGGATTAGCAATCCATCATCCTGGATTTCTGAGTAACCATTGTGATACAATATCTCTATTATAGAAATCTTTTCACCACACTTTTTCTGTGTATTGAAGGCTCTACACCAAGTTGTTTGAATCCATACAAGATCTTCTTCCATCTACATATAAGGGTTCTTTTTGGTATACCTCAAAGACTTTGAGGTTGCTCTACATGTAAACTCCAACCTATGGATATTATAGACGATATACTGGCTCATGTAGAGGTATCTATGGTTTACAAGCAATCATCATAGTCTTCTCCCTCCATGTGGGAGAACCTCTAGTTTTGGATATTGCAATGCTTTCATTCATAAGTCTTCCATACACTGTTCTTCATCACAACTTTCAGTTCCTCTGCTTGATTGATTTTAGTGAGTTCATATCAGGCTGGTAGTCTTGTGATTCTCGATACACTGACTGGTTTTTCTGTCTTTTCTTTCTCTCTTGGAATCTTCATGTTCTTCCTCATGTTTCTCTTTAGCTCTTGAGTTCATGGAGTTTTCTATAGATTACATGCTCTAAAGATTCCAACTTCTTTCTTTCATCATAGGATCATGGATGTGGATGGACAACCATGGATTGCTTTAAGTATTCTTTTCGAAGAAGACTTCTTCTGAAGTCACACTGAACACGTGATGCTTTTCATGGTTGCTACCATGGATAGATACTTCATCATCTTCAATGGATCATATAATTTAGGATTATCTCCCTCCTAATCCTTGCTTCATGCATGAATGCATGTTATTCTTTTGATATATAATCGACTCCCTCCATCTAGGAGATTCCACGCTTCCGTCTGCATCCTTATTGCCTTCTGCAAAGTGTCACAAATCTTTTTCCAATTTCCTCTTGATTGCTGACTTCTTTCCGTCTTTACTTCTTATAGGTTTCTTCAAGATTGATTCTGATAATAACTTCCACGTGAATTGTTACCAGGGGTTTTCGATGTACTTCATCCTTTCGTGTGTATTGTCTGACTTGTAGCAATCCTTATCTTGTTGTTCTTCCATAAGTATAGTTTCTCTTTGAACATATTATCTTATAAGAAATAGATATGCAAGATATGTACATTAAACATGGTATGTACAAGAACTATGAAGAGTGTTGTTTACCTTGTCGTAGAAGAAGAAGTTTGTTTCATCCTGCTTAATCTTCTTTTAAGGTTCCTTTTTCTTCGACAACTGAAGCTTCGTGTATCTCTTTCCTTTTCTTAATCTTGGGACAATGATTCTTGTAGTGACCATATTTTCGACAGTTGAAGCATTGTATTTCTGACGTATCTTTCTCTTGATTTGGCTTCTTGCTTGAACCAAACTTCCTTTTGTTCCTGAAATTCTTGAATCTTGTTGTGAAGGCTTGATCATCATATTTATTTTGAGGTTTCTCTTTTGCACTAATCCTTGATTCTTCTTGTGCATAACAAGTCCAAATTTCTTCAAATGTAGGAAACTCCTTCCTTGTGTTCATACTTGCGACAAATGCATCCCATGTCTTGGGAATACCTTTGAGTACTATATTTTCTAGTTTCTTCTCTGGTATGATCTATTCAATAAATTTTAGTTGATCTCTTAACTGAGATATCCTCACAAAGTATGATGTTATGTTTTCATCATCATTCATCTTCATGTCACAAAGCTCATTCTTCAGACTCATTACTTGTCCAATTTTTCTGACTGAGAAGAGTTTTGTTAGGGTATCATACATCTTCTTAGATGAGTCAAGATGGGATATTTAGGGTATCAAGTGGTATTTTATAGAGTCCACTATGATACTCATGGAATTAATTTCACTATATTTGAACTTCTCCATAACTGCAACGTTCTGCGATTCCTTCTCTTTTCCTTCTTCAAACTCTAGTTCCACAATATTTCCTTTCACGATATCCAACACTTTATTCTTGGCAAGGATGAGGTCAATCCTTGTCTTCCATGATCTGAAGTTAGAAGCCCCATCTAACTTGTTTTCTGACTTCATAGAGTAAGTCATGGTTGCCTTGACTGGGTCAACCCTAGATTTGACCAAAAAATCAAACTTGACGTTTTTGCTTGCTGAGAGTACCAGGAGATGCGCTAGGCTATGGCGTACTAGTCTATCCAGAAAATAGGTCAATCCCTTCACTTAAGGTGCCTCAACGAGAGGGTTAGGGTTTCTGCAACTACACTTGCTAGTAACCCAAGTGGCAGTTCTTTGGTAACTGCTCCTGCTAAAAACCCTAGCGACAATTCTTCAACGAGATTAGTATCCTTATGGATATGCTCCCTTCCAGTGGTTAGAATGAATGAAGGAGGTGTGGGCCCATAACTTGTTAGAATATAATTGATGTGCTCGTTTAACCATAGACAATATCACTATTGTCACCCAACCATAGGCCGAAGCCACCCCCGAGCACCTTAACCTTGACAGAGAATCATTCCAGAAGAAAACCCTAGGCTAGATAGCCAAACAAAGGGTGGCACATCTTTCTCCAAGAATAGCGCACCAAGCAAGAGTAACAAGAGCTGATCAGAGAGTCCAAACCATAACCAAGAGATAGTCCAAGACAAAACCGAAATCGGTTAGCTTCAACAGCTGCAACGACAACTCTCCTCCAAACTTGCACATAAACTGGCTTATTGTAGTGTGCACAAGTGCTTCTTTTGCAGTTCTGAGAATGCTTGCTAGAATGAAGACTGGCCTCCTGTATTTATACTAAATCTGGCAAACTGTCTGGGCCAACTTCTCATTCTGGGTGCCTATTTACTTAGTATATAATATTTCCTTTAGCCAACTTCTTTTCTTAGAGGCTAATAACCTAATATAAGTTATCCTCTTGAGCTTACTTGTCTTCTAGGGTTATTAGCCAACTAATTACGATTTCTTCTTGCTTCCCAGAATATTCTATTCTCGTCTGGTTTACATGTGGAGGTAAATACCTCCCACAACTACCATAATATCAACAATATATTATTTTATTTCAAATTATTCTAGGAAATTAATTTTACTAAGTTCATCGATCAAGGAAAAGTTCTAAAAAATGAGATACAGGGGAATTTGTTTGCTAATTTGTAGATCGTGGAAGTTCAGGTGCTATTTGCAGGTGGCAGAACAATGGAAATGCAATGTTGAACACGCCTATCCGGTAACCCATCTATTTGGGAACCTGCGATCCAAAATTTTTGTACAATATGAAACAGGGAAGCAGTCGATCGGGCTGGTGATATAAAAGTACTTGGAAATCTGTAGACATGAATATGCCAACTCTCGCACCTAGACATTTTCCGAAAAAACGAGTAAGTAACCAGAAATGGAAAGCAGATGGAAAAAAGGAAGGGGATGGCAATTTTTGGAAGCGGGAATTGGTGTAATAAATTCCCATTGATGGTATTAACAATAACTATGAAATGCATTACACATCTGAACAGGTTCTTCAATCAAGGAATAGATACACCGAGCCATACTTATAGTTTACATGATCTGTTTGTATAAGAGAAGCGTCGAAAAGCTACAAGGAAATCAATTTACGGTAGTCCATGGTTTTAATAAATAATTATACATATTAAATATGTACTTTTATAAAGTATGGACATGAAATTTTATAGAGCATGTACGAATTCTTCATTCCATACTTACCCACTTTTTGGATCACGGGTTCTCGGGCTGGCAAGCTCAAAATTGGGCTTCTATTATTTTGTGTCCTACAAATAGAACCTAGAGTTTCACGATATATAAATTGACAGGCAGACTTGCGGGATAGCTGGATCAACATTGCACTTCTATTGTTCTGTGTCCTCCAAACAACACTCATAGATCCGCGATATACAAATTGGCAGACGGACTCCAAGGCTGGCGGGATCAATATTGCGATTGTTTATGGATGGTGATCCCTATCAACTATCTAACATTATCTAAAAACATTATTTACAAATATTAAATTATTAATATTAAATATTGATATTGTACAATTTAATTACATAAAATTATTAAAGGATGTTAAATCTCTTATTTAAAAAAGATTGAAGTAAACAAAACAAAGCTTTTTAAAATTCTATCACCGAAAGTATAACAATGACAAATTTGAATTTTAAGGGCCTCTTGTTGATATGATAGCTCCATTTGACTTCACACTGTATATATTCGTTTATTTCAAATTATTCCAGGAGATTAATTTTACCAAGTTCATCGATCAAGGAAAAGTGCTAAAACGAGCCACATACTACATTTTGCATCACATAGCTTATATTAAAGGGAAAAACATGTCCTCTATAGTTCTATGTCCTACAAACAACACCCAGAGTTCCACGATATACAAATTGATAGGCAGACTTGCGGGCTGGTTGGCTCAAAATTGCACTTCTATTGTTCTTTGTCCTCCAAACAACACTCAAAGTTCCGCGATATACAAATTAACAGACGAACTCCAGGGTTGGAGGGCTCAAAATTGTGATTTTTTACAGATGGTGATCCATATCAACTATCTAACATTATCTAAAAACATTATTTCCAAATATTGAATTATTAATATTAAATATTGATATTGTACAATTTAATTACATAAAATTATTAAAGGATGTTAAATCTCTTATTTAAAAAAAATGAAGTAAACAAAAAAAGATTTTTTAAATTCTATCACCGCAAGTATAACAACGACGAATTTGAATTTTAATGGCCTCTTGTTGATATGATAGCTCCATTGGACTTCACACAGTATATATTCTTTTATTTTAAATTATTCTAGGAGATTAATTTTACCAAGTTCATCGGTCAAGAAGTGCTAAAATGAGAGCTTATATTAAATGGAAAAACATGTCATCTATAGTCTTTAAGATCATAGAAAAACTGTGAAGATCCTGAATATATTATTAATTTTCCAGAATGAAGCATACAACCAAGAACCAAGTAAACACTAAACAAGCCACAAGCAAGATCCCACAAGGTTCCATAGAGCAACACGCATCAACCTTTGCATCAAACAATTTGATATATAAAGAAAACATGTCGTGGAATTGGTTTTATCTTACATATGGTATATGTTCCCATGAGAAAATAACTGGGGCCATAGGATATGAACAAAAATTTGCCAAAAAGAAGACAACACAAAACCAACGGAGCTTCGGCACTGCATGCTAGATATAACCAGATCTCAAAATGGGGAACAAGAAAGTTGTCGATTACTATTTTACCATTAAGAAAGATCACTATGGACATTTTCTTATGATAGCACCATGGTCTATGACTACTAGTTTTAACAATGCCAATTTTCCAATATTATTGGAAATTTCTGATGATTCTGCCCAAATGAGCAAGCTATTTTGATGGTTCAAAGGACGGGCCTGAGTTATTTACAGTTGGATACTTTTTATGGGGTTTGTTGTCACGCTTCCCATTTATGGACCAAACAATCTTATGTGCATGCAATATCTATAGCGAGATATGAAAATCTCAAGATGATGTTTCAATCCATGCTGAGTCCTTTTCTTTTCAATTAGGGCATCGAGAAAATGCAGATACCATACCATAAATGTATAGTTGACAAATTTTTATTTTATTCGGGCACCCAAAACAATTTTGCAGAAATCCTGTCATGGCTAAATAGTTGAAAAATAATTGTCCAACTTGGGCATCCAAAAAACGTGCAGGCTCCTCCATCAAAACCACAACCAACCACCATGTTTATTTATTTATTTGCACACCGAAACAAATATGCAAAATCCTCACTGGGAGATGCAAGAAAACATCAAAATAACAACATCAATTTCATTTGTAATTAGATTATCAAGTACTCGAGTTCGAGGAACATTCATCTGGGTGTTGAAGAAATATTGTAGAGACACATTCCAAAATTCTTACTGGGAGATGCAAGAAAACATCAAAATAACAACATCGATTGCATTTGTAATTATATTATCAAGTACTCGAGTCCGATGAACATTCATCTGGATATTGAAGAAATATTATAGAGACACATGACATATTTTCGTTTCCTGCCAAAGCTTGATATGATTTTTTTTTCTTCAGCCAATATGCAATATTGCATTATCCTCATTTAAGGTAAATTTTCTATGTATCCGAAAGTCTCCCAACATGTAGACACTACTTTCCTTTTTATGTAGGTATGCTTCATATGAAAATTCTGCTAACCCAGGAAGCACATCTTGTAACAGAGGCTGCCTAATTGTACAATGCACGATTGTGTTGCCCATGGTTCAGATGGTAGCATTGAGGCAATGTCCATATATATATGGACATTTTTCACTGCATCATAGACAATCAATCGTATCATCACTTATCAAAGCAGAAGCATAAGCATGAGAGTTGCATTCTGCACATGCAGGATCAAAGGGGGTCAAGTACGCATTCACTACAACCAAAACACCTTCAACCTGGAAACGTGAGCATAGGAATTAATACATTGAACAATATAATATACAACTGCACCCCCCCAAAAAAAATAATAATTAAAAACCGCAGAAATTTGGTGAAGGCTATTTGTATGAGAAAAGTGAGGATGAATTTGTAGATGTATACGCACAACAGTTGTAGAGCTAGTTAGTTTCTTCAGATCTTGTACTATGTCTGCTTGCAACTATGTTACAAATGTTGCTTGGGTTGTGCAAAAGATCCTTTCTCTAACATCCCTTTTCTTTGTTATATTTTTGAAGAGCATAAGTGGAAATTTCCCTTTATGCATTTGTTGTTCCATTGACAAAAACAAATTTGAATAGGTATCGAACAATTGCAGTTGCAACATGGAACAATGCAATATTTGTGTAACTTAACCGATATACATGGACATGCGAAAGTAAAAGACAAAATTGGATATGGAGAATGGTACCATTGCCTTGTCCCTGTCTGACTCTCCATATTTTATATGGAGAATGTGTTGCAAGCCAAGTTTTCTCGCCAGTGTGAGAACGACGCCAATAGTTCCAATTGGGTAAATGTCATTGCTCTGTGCAAGTTGGCTTATAGTTGCATCCGGGAAGAAACGATATTCTGAAAAAATAACGAGAAATTTTTCCACAATACTTGTTTCGTTGAGAGAAATAATCCGATCACAATCATCACAGTCATATAATGTTTTGGGCAATATATTAAATTTGTAATGGATATCCCATTACCTGGCAATATGTTTTCTGCACGTTTCTAGACAAGTTGTGTAGGAATAGTGAGTGTGACTGTCATCATGGCCTCCTTGTCTCTCATGTCAGCACACATAATGGATTTAGTTTTGTTTTCCTTGTCCAATTAGGTGCTATAAACGACCATTATGTCCTCGATGAACACTTGTCTAGTTTGGTGGTTGTTCAAGCCCTCTATTGATAGTACTTTGGGTGTTACAAGTTTAGACCTAGTGACAATTTTGAATAGGAAAAGTAAAGTGAATGGTAGTGTGCATTATTTTTTTGTTTTATTTTTTTCCTGGAATAAATTTACAAGTAGATGCACATCTTGAATGAACTATGGAGCCAGAGTTTTGCAACCGGACCTCTTAGTCTGCGGAACCTGCGTTATGTTCAACATCTCGCTTGTACTTGTTGATACTTCTTGTGAACTACAAAGCATGTATTGCAGATGACATCAACATATTCACCATGCCATATATGAATAAATAGTTGAGGATATTTGTTTGGTAAACATACTAGGAATAGAATGTATGTATCTTTACCTTTGGCCTTGTCTGTTTGTTGATGGTTGGGATGACTGACTGCTCATGGCCATGTTACTAGTCCAACTTTTTTTGATGCGAGCATGTGTACATGAACATCAGAAGGACTAAACAAGCATATGCACTGTATATTTTCCATAATAGTTCTTAATGCCACATGCAGGGTGGAAGGAGATGGAATACGAAATAGGGTGTCAAGGGATACTCAGGAAACATGAGGACCCGAGGGTCAAATTATATTCTCATATTATTTGACTAAAAAAATGTGTAACAATAAATAGGGCATGATGGCGGGGCATGACAACCAATCTGTATATCGCGGAACCTCAGAAGCCAAGGGCGCAATCTTGAACCCGCCAACCCGACACCCACAATTGACAAAGTGGGTAAGTATGGAATAAGGTATAAGCATGAGCATAAATGTGAACCTGTGAGTCTGCCAACCTGTGCACCAAGGCATTTTCGGAAAGATGACTAAGCAAAGCAATTAAAAAGAAAAAGGGATAATAGAAAATGGAAAAAGTAGAAATGGGGAGGACACAAAGGCCCATTGTTGCCAAATCATCGTTTTCTAGTCTAATATTATATACTCCCACCTAATTTGTATATTTAATTTACTAGCACAATTGGTATACCTTTTTTAAGATTGTACCATATAACCCTCTGCTGTTGCATAGAAGAATTCATCTTCCTGTCCAACCAATCTGTTTCTTCCAAGGTAGCAATGCCGAATATGCAATGGACATGAAGGCAAGTTAGTATAAAGAAAAACATGTAAAAGAAATAAATACAACTCTATTTATTTCAATGTAACAACAAACAAAATATGATTCACATGAGAATAAGAAGAAATATATGTAGTATATACTTACAACAAAAAGGTACAAAGCAGTAGAACAAGCACAACAAATACAGACAATAAATGAAATACTCAACACTTGAATATGAAATAAGAGGACAGGTATGCACCTTAGTAACTCCTCGTCATCTTCTCCAACCATTCTATTTGTTAAAATGTAGCAATGCAGGAAAAATACAATGGACATGAAGGAAGTTAGTATGCAGTAAGACATGTAATGAATATAAGTTATTATGTAGGAAGGTACGCAACATCTACATACAATAAACTAGGTGAAAACATATACAAACAATAAATGAAATACAAAACAACAGAATATGAAATAACAGTACACGCATGTACCTTTGTATCTCCTCTTCCACCGTTGCAGTCAAGACTCCGTTGTTTTCTCCAACTATTATGTTTGTTTGAATGTGGGAACATGACGCCAATGCCCTTCCTCACAACCCGTAGGTCGGAAGGCCTACGTCAGCTCATGATCTTTTCTTCTTCCTCAGCTCGAAGAACTGTAACGCTCTTCTATTTCCCTGTCGGGAAATTTGCACCCATAGAACTTTTTGCGTGATCCCCTCTCTGCACTCGGAGGATCAGAATTCGCGACTTCGCGAGGTCAATGGTCGAGCATTGTACCCTTGAGTCCCCGAGACCCGACGACAGTCAACGCTGACCTTCCCTTCTATTTCAGAACTTTTCTTATCGTGATTTCGCCACTTGCAATATCAAACAACTCACTTTACTGACTCCCGACTCCCGATATGCCAAAACCCGACGCACGTGTGAGTTGACTATTCAACGGTCCTTCACTCCATCGACATTTTGGAGTTCGCAATATCGCAAATCCAGGTGCTATTGTATTGGGAATTCTCACTGTGAAACCCCGATAAGGCGTGCCACCTGTCTACCTGCTAACCCTTGTGGCCCACACGGTTCCCTTAGCCATCGGGATATTGCGTTTTTCGATTTCGTGATTCCCGTTTCCCAAACTTCGACTCTTCCCCTCATGAAATCCCGATAGGCGATTCCGCGAGTGATCCAACGGCCCTGGCTGGCTTGGATCAACGACTCTATCCCTCCTGAGATTTTAACCTCTCGAGAATACGTCACTGTATCTCCCTTGCACCTTTGTGAGATCTAACGGCTCATGGAGAAATATCCTCAGAGAATTTCGTCCGTCTGTCTTTCCTTGGTGATCCCTATGAAGGACCAAGTGTTCCTCCGCGGAAACTTGTCTATCTGCGCGCAAACTTGCAACGCCTTCTAACCACTCTATGACACAAGCTCCTGTGCTACTCTTTGACGGTTTCTCAAAGGTCCTATACCTCCTGAGCTCTACCAACTCTGAATCCTTCAGAGAATCTTGCACGCACTCCTTGCGGCAGAAATTCAACCACTTCCAAGTGTTGAATCTTTGACTCTGCGCACACTTGTGGAAGCAGTCCTTCAACCCTTGCTTAGGTTCGCAACCCTGAACTTCACTCAGCCTGCACACTCCTTACACGGCTCTTGTGCCCAACTGCACCTTTGGGTGAATGAGAACAAAAGCTAAACTACCTGAGCCCCCTGTCAAC
Organism: Picea engelmannii; assembly: GCA_009831015.1. Lineage (NCBI taxonomy): Eukaryota > Viridiplantae > Streptophyta > Pinopsida > Pinales > Pinaceae > Picea > Picea engelmannii. The sequence continues at coordinate 669,852 of ML779734.1, forward strand.
GCACTCTTTGCGGACACTTCAACTGCACTCCTTGCAGGAACTCTAGCTCAGATAGAGAAACAATTGAAACTCATTCCTTCTTCCCTTCAGACTTCAAACTCAAACATGAAATCATATACACAACATATAAAGCAAATGTATAACAGGAAGCAAACATTCATGAGCATATCACTCAACATCAATACACAGAGAACAACAAAAAACCATGAATTTGAATCAATCTCTTCCTATTAATCCAAATATCTGTACATGGGTGTTCTTACACAGCTCTCTGCATGCTCTTCTTCTCAATGTTCCTAACTCTGATAATGTTACAATGCACAATGAGGGTGTCTATATCCCATTTCCCTCTTGCGCTCTCAAACAGTCTAATCTAGAATTAAATTCTATCTACCTGCATTAACTATCTTAAATGCCTCCTACCTACTAAGGACGAGAGCTAAAGGCTCAAGGTCCGATTACAATATACAAGTGTGCCTCTTCTTAATGACTTCATTTAAGATCGCACAACAACTTCCAAGGAAATTCAAAATTTTGTGATGGCGCTTCCCCAGCTGTCCACTTGCATTCGCGCTGGCTCGCTTGATGTGGGAGATGCTCCTGCATCAGAACACACAAAATACAATGAACATGAATGGAAGTTGGTATGCACCGGAGAACGAGTAATATGTACATACAGTAAATGAGAATCACTGAATAGAATAAAAGACAGACAAAAACATGAACCTTTACTTTTCTCCATCCATGGCTGTAAATATATAAAGTCTTTCCCTACCCAAAATATATTACAAGCCACAAAATATTAAGAAATTATAGCTAAACGATTTTGGTTTTCCATTGCAAAGTATCCATATATGCTTCTAGACATGGAAATATAATTTTGCAGTATCTTTGGTGTACATATCATATCTCAAGTACAAGACAAATTGTATCATGGTCACACCAGTCTATGTAGAGTATAAAGAACATGTATTGTGATATGGGCACATTCCACCATATATTGTTTATAAGTGCAGCTTGCACATGTTTTATTTTAACAAAACAACAATGGATATTGCAATTTCACATGTAGTTTTCCAATTAGTTTTTGTGCCACTATTTTCTATCATGTCAACACTGAAGTATCAACAAAATTTTACAGTAGAACATATCTCGACCTCACCAGACACGAAAAATAACACAACCACAGGTCCACTCGCGGGTGCAGGGTCTGAACACCATAAAGCGTCCAAATAATAATAATAATAATAATAAATAAATAAAAACATCTCCAACTCCCGGTGCAGGACCCCAACCCTGCAAATCCAAAGTAAAAAAAATAAAATAGCAAGCACCAAACCAGCGAGAAAGCACAAACATGCCCAATTGCAACCCCAGGGCCCCAAACTCGTAGACTTGAGCCAAACAACAACAAGAAACAACCAATGAACCAATGAACCAATGAACCAACGAACAAGCAACAACCACCGAACCATTAAACAACATATGTATCTCCAACGATTACAAAAATGTAGTCGAAGAACAAAAGGAACCAAAAACATATGACGGGTATGCTAGTAGAAATAAGCAAACATTCTTGCTTGCAAACTACAAACACTGAACAACAAAGAAGGAATAGAAAATGAAGTTATGGCATGAAAACTTACTCTGAAACGATGAAAGGCAGAAGCACAGGTCGAATTGTGAACCAAACAACAACAAGAAACAACAGATGAACCAACGAGGAAGAAGCACCCACCGAACCAGTAAAAAATGAGCCTAGAAGAAGTATGAAACATACAATGCCTATTCAACTGGTGGTGGACAACAATATTGTCCAAATTCACTGCAACATTATATGAAAAATTTCAAGGAAAAATGTACTCTGAGAAGCCTATTTAGATAAACATTTAAGGTTGTCAGGTTGTCTAAGGGCCTCACGGTATGCAAACATTTAAGATGTCAGGCATGTTTGAGGACCTCGCGCCATGTAAACATTTAAGCTGCCAGGCCTATTCAAGCACCTCAAAAAAAGTGTCAATGATATAAACCTTTGGCATGCAAACATTTCAATACAAATACAAAGGAGTAATAATAATAATAACACAAATAAAAAAAAAATAATGTTTTTAGTTTTGTAGTTCGAACAATAGAAGGTTATAAACTTTGGAATTATCGATCACTATAAACTTTGGATATCTAAACATTTCAATATGAATAGTACAAATAAAAAAAAGTATTGTACATGATAAAACATTGGATATGGAAAGATATAATGCATTGGGAATATCAAAGCTGGCAATAAGACCTCAAATCTACCGTCCAATCAGATAATGAGATATATGGGTTTTTTTATTATATAAAAAATAATGCTTTTAGTTCTGTATGTCGAACATTAGAAAGTATGCAAAAAATTGTAGTCAAACCACAAACTAATATAAAGTCAACGAATTATCGATCGTTATAGTCCCTCTACGCCTTCGGCAGGGACTAATAAAGCATTTGTATGCTTACAATTGAAACAAAAGACAAAAAAAAAAAACATTGTTTTACATATTTTGATAGATATCATGGATAAAAATAATAATATTAATGTTATTTTTAATGTGAAATCTCGAAATCAAAACATTACAAATATAACTTATCAATAATTTTCCAAATTGAGCATGTTCTTCAAGGACATCTTAAAACTAATCAATAATATCAAATATGCCATATCATAATTTTCAACAAGTACATTTTCATTTTTAGGAACTTGACTTTCTACTCAAATGTTATGCTGCTCTTCCACTGGGTCTTGTATGTTTACAAGTTGTCCAAAGTGATGATTTTCAAAAGACCCTTTCAATTATGGTGATTGAGGCTTCTTTGACATTTTTGCTACACATGATTCACTAAAATCTCATTTTTCAAACCAACCTATTTTTCAAACCATCTTATTGCATTTCATATGGAAGAGCTCTAATAATATTAATTCTTTGCCTAATAAAATTGCATTGAAGTGTATCATTTTTAATGGATATGCAATTTATTCCTTTCTATAAACATGATAGTGTTGTACCTGATCACTAGATACAATTAAAAAAAAAAAAAGTAAAATAGCGTAAACAAATATAAATTAAAAATGATAAATATTGAAGTATGCTTTCATATATATTATATCATATATTTTACTTGAACCCGAGAACAAATCAAAACACAAACTCTTTCACTTGAAAATGTATTTATAAGATAATTAATTAGTGCTTGTGGCGTTTGATAAATGTTTACAATATCTCCATTGATAAAAACATAACTATAACTATTGTCTTTTTCTAAGTATGCAAGATGTATGTTTTCAATACCACTCATAAATGGAACACTATTGGAGCTACGAATATTAGGCTTGTTCCTATAACATAAATAAATAAGAATTCAATTAACCCATAAATAATTAAAATTGATGTTTAACTTTAATCACTAAATAATAAACTTTAAATGTCTTACCAATAAAGTCGCTTCCTTGAATTCGCTTTACCCTTGATGGTTGATAACATTAATCCTACTTGTACGCCTGAATCAAAAACCACAAATCTTCAAAATGGTGACATTGTGACATTTATAAATCCCATAACCACTTTATTGAATGCTTGGTAAGTATAAGGCTCACAATCATAACCAATGTTTTGGATATTGTAACCACAAGAGATATCTATAATAACTAGGGAGTACTTTTTTTCAAGAACATGTTTTGCAATGTTTTCACAATCATCTACTATTACTTGATATAGCATGGTGTCGGCCCATTCCAAATGTAATGATCAATGGTTCCATCAAGTTGAACATTTTCAAGACATCGCCTTCTTTGTCTTTCAAACTTATCTCTTTGAATATAACTTTTAAAGGTCTATGGTACTCCATTTATATTCATCTTTAGTATGTTTTATGAAAAAGACAAATATATATGGGTGAAATCACGGAGGTGGGTTACACTTTCGTGACAATCAGGTCTCCAAAATTCCAAAAAACATTTTTTCGGCCGAACTAATAATCTTTTTCGGCCGAAAGATATTGTTTTCGGCCGAAAAAAACAAACGTCAAATTGAACGGTGCAATAAACGCCCCCTCGATTTGCGTGTACAAATTAGTCAGCCGGATATTTTCTTTCCGTCAATCCTTTTTTGGCCGAACAATTGTTCGGCTGAACTATTTTTAGGCCGAAAGATAGTTCGGCCGAAAATTTGTTCAGCCGAACTATCTTTCGGTCGAAAGATTGTTTATATATTAACCACACATCGATATTGAAACATTTTAGAAAATTTGTTGTCGTTTGTTGTCGTTGTCGTGAGCTCGTGTGTGAGGAGGTTGCGCATCTGAGTTTGTCGGGAGGTCGTGAGCGCAGGGGTCGTCGAGAGGTTGTGATTGCAGGGGTCATCACTGCGTTTGCGAGCATGGACGCGACAAACAATAGGTAAGTTTCTATACATTTAATCTCATATAGGTTTTAAAATATATGTTTTCAATGTAAATTTTTGTATTTTTGGACTATGAGGGGGCCACGGGTGGCCATCCCTGTGGCCAAGCCGTGGGTGTACCCATGGCTTGGTCACAGGGCTGGCCACCCGCGACCAAATTCTCCAGAGTCGCAGTCGCCCCAAAATAGTGTCAAAAACCGCTGTTGTGGCTTTAATTCGACTAGACTGTGTGGAAAAACCTTCTCCTGTCAATGTTGTAGTTTTCATGGACACTATCTGCTATATTTTAATGTTTAAAGGCTGCTTCGCGGGTGGAAAGCCCTGTGGCCAAGTCGTGGGCGTGCCCACGGCTTGGTCACAGGGCTGGCCACCCGCGGCCAAAATTTTATCGCTACAAAATTTCATGGACAATCTCTACTAGATTTTAATGTTTAAAGGCATGCAGTTTTCATGAACACTCTCTGCTATATTTTAATGTTTAGTTAATATGTATATACATATATAATTTTTTAAATATGATGTCTAAGATTAAGAATGTTGTAGTTTTCATGGACAGTCTCTGCTATATTTTAATGTTTAAAGGCATGCAGTTTTCATGAACACTCTCTGCTATATTTTAATGTTTAGTTAATATGTATATACATGTATAATTTTTTAAATATGTTGTCTAATATTAAGATAAATACGGAGACAGATCATTTCCATTTTCATATAGGTTGTGATAGTTTATGTTACCTGAATAATATTAAAGTAAGAAAACAATCTACCAGTGAAATCTTAAGATCCGGGTATATTGATTATTTTAATAAAATTTCTATAATAAAAAAAGTAAGGACGAAAAAGTAAAATTAAATAGAAAAATATCATATTTTTTTATCAATATGATCGGTCAACCTGTTATCAATATGCCTTATTTTGAATTTACATGTCATAAATCAACAGAATGCTAACATACTTGAATAAGAATAAGATAATATGATAAAGGGTTTGTATTTTAATTCATAGATTTTTTAATAAAAACAATGTTTGAAATCTCTTAACTTTCTTCTAAGGTGTTCTCGTAAGGCTTCCCAAAACTAGATCATCATATAAAATTATTTTTTGTAAGATGTTGTG
>ML779734.1:698576-709621 GCA_009831015.1 Picea engelmannii
AGAGAAATGCCCCAAGCATAACTAAACTTCAGAGGTTGCGGACTCCTGCAAACATTGAGAATTTGGTTTTGAAAATGACACCAGCATTTCCAAAATTGAATCTACTTTCAATTCGTATAATTTGTTTTCATTTTATTTATTTTTATCTAATTTTATTTAATTTCTTAAAAAAATCACTACATAATATTTTCAGCAAACATTATGATTCGGTGAAATGAAATATCGCTATCTCAAAAAATGTACAGTGAAAAATTTTGAAAAAAATATATTCATAATCCTTAAAATGTTATTTTCAAAAGGGTATATTTAAATTTTAGTTTTAAGTAAAAATTAATATATATACAAGGTGTAGAAAAACATGTTTTTAAAATCTGCAACGTTTTCAGCTTGGTCAACTTCAAAAAATTCTAGAAATTATAATATTCATCTGTTAAATTCAAAATAATAGTCATAATAAAATAGAGTCTATGTAGATTGTTGCAGTATATTTTTTTTCTTAAAAACATAAGTTTAATAATATATACATTGTTGTAAAAATAAGTAACTCATTATCATTCATTTCATGTTTAAGAAACATACTGTTAAACAATTGTCAAATTGACATATCAAATCGTGAAAAAAAAAATTGAAAAATAGTCATTGGAAAGCTAACACAATTCTTCACAAGTTTTGTTTTTACTATAAAGTGAAATTCTAAATAAAAAAAATACTTTTGTATGTCGGAAGTTGAATAACTTATGAAAATACAGTTTTTTTTCTCATAAAACAAGCAAAAGTGTAACCCATCTTCGTGATTTCACCCATATTTATATATCTATAAGTAATAAATTAACACACAAATGAATAAAATAAATGTAATATATAAACATACTTTTTTGAATGCAAATGTTTTTTGTTACATGGCTATTATAGAGTTTTAGTCTAGACAGTTGTGTCTAACATCATCCAAACTCTCTTCATTCAACATTATAACCATTTGCACTTGTATTTTCATATAAACCTTATATATATATATATATATATATATAACCATAACATAAATATTTTATTATATCATAATAAGGTTGTAGCCAAGTTAACAACAATTACATAGGATTGTTTAATACAAAAAATAAAATAAGTAGTTCTCTACCGCTACAAGAAAAAGTTCACGATGGACTATATGATATACATTCCAAATTTTCTTGCATGTTGCTTGTTTAAAAAAAACACCTAGGACCCTAATAACACTAAAGACCATACAAATTAATGACAAACATGGTTATTGTTTGCTTCCTCTTGACCAATATCAGAGGGAGGATAATTATATTGTTCTATGTCTATTGGATCCTTAGGTGATGAACTGTTTCATCCTATTTAGGGTCAGCCTAAGCATATTTATTTGATGCCCTATTGTTAGAGGTTGCAAATAGGGAATGTTTTCAAATGTTTAGAGCGATATTTCGTATCATATTACATTTAGCATTTAGGATGTCAATACTTTGCTTCTGATGGAACAATAGGCTCATGATATTGGCATGTTGAGAGATGAAATGGTGCTTGTTTTGTGCACCTTTGTTGTCACTGAGAATAATGAGATCTTTTTGGATTGAATACTCTCTTCATGTCTCTGTAGATTTTTCCTAAATTCTAGAATGTCTCTATTATCAATGATTAACGTTTTTGGTAACCAAACCAAACTAGCAATGTTAGAACATGAGAAAAGGTCACTATCCATTTGAATAGGGGAGGGGCCTCCAAATGCTCTGCATTCTCTTTGAAACTTTGATATGAAATAAGTACTAAGACTCCAATTTTATTCATTGAGAAACCCATTGAAATCAATGCCAGAGATGAACATGTAGAAAAGGAGAATAAAAAATAAAGAAAGACAATACTTGAAACTTAGAAAAAAATTCCTTCTTGTATAACAATAGTTTCCTTCACCATAATTCAGACTAGCAACTTAAAATAACAACCAACCAACAACCCAATTCCTTAATTTGAAATAAGAACCAAGCATCGGCCCAAGATAAAGCCTAGGGCCCAAACTTACATCACCATATATTCCAATGTAAATGGACCCAAAATGAACAAGAACAGAAAAAGAGCCAAAAGAAATGAAGAACAAGACTTGAAAATTAGAGAGAGATGGTTATAAGGAATAAATACATCATCAATATATTCTATATTTCTTCTCTCAATTTGCTAATATTTTCTATGTCATCATGTTCTTCATCCTTCCCACTTTCCAGCTAGTTATCTATGGCCTGATTCCATTTCCTGTAGCCCCATTTATGGTTGTTTGAAGATTGCAAGTCATTTTCCCCCCAAATATGTGGCCTTATGTTCATTTCATTTTATAACATATTTTTTCACATTTCTATCCCAGATACCTCTTCCATTATATTCCTCTACTTGATACCTTTCCAACGAGGTATCATGGGTTCAATTTCGACACTTGTAGCCAACGATATGCTCATTTAAAAAATGATGCTCAGTAGTCATTGATCATGCTTGTGGGTTAATCTGGACCATTGATCTAAAGCCTAGGGGTTTTCTCTATGTTTGTGGTGGGAACAATTCAAAGTCATTGATATAATGAGTAGACAGATCTGGGCCTTCGATGTGAAATATCATCATCGGCGGATGGAGACATGGAAGTGTCCAAGTTCTGGAGCAAGAGCTTCGACGACGAAAAGGTCATCGTCGATGAACTAGTAAATCTGATCATCGAATGATGCTAGGGAAAAATCACCGACAATTTTCCTCAAGACGTATCATTTTCAGTGATATCCTACAAAGAACATGGAGAAATTCCTTGATGTTTCACGACAACAAAAAGGTTCCTCTAACGAGGATAGGTCAGTGAAATAACACCACATGGAGATATGATGTTCAATGGTAATCATAAAAATATTATATTGTAACGCCATGGAAAGGATCAGACCCAACTATTACATCGTATATTAGTGTATCCTAGGTACATTCAGGAACTAATCTTTGTTTTCCATTTGTGTAGTGGCATTTCTTGTCAAGGAGAGAATATCGTCATCGACACTACTAGATCTAATAAATAGTGAGGTGTCAGAGGAAAAGGGATGAAGATATGTGATTGAGGTCATATGAATAAGAATTAGGGTTGTGTCATTAGATACAATTTGGCTCCCAAAAGGTTGAAGGCTTGTGAGGACGTAAAGTCCATCACAACAAGGATATTGTCGTCAACGATATGAGATGTTTTACAATGGAAGAACTCTTATGCATTTTCCCGATGATAAAAAGGTCATCATCAGTGATATCAAAAAGGGAAGGCATTGTGTTAGGAGTGGATGGTCGACGATATCAAAAAGGGATTTGTGCGTTAACGGCGACTGTTGATTTGGTCAGTGAACAGATCCAGACCATTTACTAGAGGAGGGTCATTAGAGTGCGTGAGAGTGGGGGGAGATGGAGCTCCGATGATGAAGAGGATATGTGTCAACACTTGATTGAATAAGCCATGGTGTCTTGTGATGATGTGTATGGACACGTCAGTCCATGTGTCAAGTTAAGGATGGGTCCACGTGTCATATGGGTGGTGTGCCACATGTCAGGGTGATTTGGAGTTTTGGTTCACAGTTAGCGATGAGTCCTAAATGACACATTTCATACCATATGGCATGTGGTGGAAGTGCCACGTGTCATAGGTGCTAGTTGGGGAAGCGGAAGCACGTTAACTGTCGGCCAACTTTGTGACACCGATGAAATTGAGGGAGTTAATTTCCAAATCCCGAGGGTCATTGGATCTAGCATAGGAGATAATTATCATCAGTGAGTGGATTGGAGTGCAAAGGATACGATCAATGAAGCCATGATGATGAAAAATTCATGAGGGTATCATTAGCAATGGAGGGTTGGTGACATCCAAGAGATAGAGAAGAGGGACTCCGACGACGAAAAGGTATTCATTGGCGAATGGGTCAGAGGAATAAAGAACCTAAATGGAGAACTCTTGATGATGAAGAGGACATGTGGTGGGTACCACATCAATTCCACATGGGTGCCACATCATATGGTACAAATGAGAGGGAGCCATGTGGTCGTGAGGTGGAAGAGGTGAGTGAAGGATTAGAAAACTTCGGGAGGCCATAACTTTTGATTTGTAGCTCGGATTTAAGTATGGTTATAGTCGTTGGAAATATCTCATCGAGCATAATCCAACTATGAGGTTTGTTTATGGAAAATAATAGAAGAAAAGAAGGAGAAAAATCAATAGGCCTCGGGCCTAGGTTTTCAAATAAAGGGAAGGCCAAAAGGGAAGGAGATCAAGGGATTCCCCCACATGCATCTCTAGGTTGGAGAAATTGTGAAGAGGGAAGATCCTGCTAACCTATTCCTGCATCCATAGAAAGATACAAGAACAATTACGTGATTAAAAGGACACTCGTCAATACTTGAGAAATATTATGTTTCCTTTCCTTTAAGCAAACTTATGAATAAGTACTAAAAATGAAGAAAATGAAGAGGAGAGGTTTCTCGAAGGAAATCATCTATGATCTGGATTAAATAACTATCATGATAGCTACATGCACCTACTCTCTAGCACATATAAAGGATTAGTGACCTTATAATTCAAGTTAAGAATTGTCCAATATATGAGATTATAAAGATGAATATGTTAGATACCACATGCTAGCAAGAGTATGCAGATTTTGAAAAAGTAATTCAGAAAAATGTTTAATAACCAACATCAAACTCATTCAATACATGCACTAGATCATCGAACCCTATATCCACATAATATCATCAAGCAATTTGGAATCTGTAAATGGTATGGATATAATGTGTCAATTCCATCAAGCAAATGTCGACGAAACATCATAGGCAAAATAAGACTCATTAAGACATTTGAAATCATAAGATCAAAAGAGATAATAACCTCCATCAAAACAATCATCAATCGATACCAAATCCAAAATCCCTCATGGTACACAAGGAATTAATGTTGGGCTCAAAAAGTAGAGGATTAGGCAATAGGTTTGAAATTTTAGTAGGGGGCCCTTTCCTTTCGCTTGTAAAATCAAAAGTAAAGGGGGGTTGTTGCGACCACAATAACAATATAGGTAGAATAGTTATGCCAATAAAAGAAGAACACATAGATAATTCAAAGTGGGAGAGAATGTGTTTTTAAAATTTAAAGCCAAGAGAAGCTCGTTGAAATTGGGAAGTTGCCCAAACTTGGCGGTGAGATATTGTGTAACGCCCCATATTTTGGCTTTAGGTAGTTAGAACTTTGATTTTTCTCATCTTAGTAATTCATTGCTTAAACAACTATTTGGACTCAACGATGTTGATATAGACATGTGACAAGTGTACATCTTGACCTATTTATGTGTTGCATACTATTATTTTCATTGTTATATGCTCGTGATGATGATAACTCTTTGATTTGTTTAAACATGCAAATTAAGATATGGAATTTAGGTACATGGATATCGACTCAAAGTTATGTTGTGAATGCATAACAGAGGCAAGCCATGATAAAAATAAACATAGATTTCTTAATTGAACGCCAATACAGATATGGATTCTTATATGAAATTATGATGTATATACATAGATATGAGTTATTGGTGAACTAACCTACATGTTGATGAGCTATGTGATAGCCAAATGACTACAATGATGAGGTAACATGGATTTCGAAGACATAAAAAATATAGTGTATGTTATAATTTGTACTTATGATTTAATTTATGGTTTCAAATATTGCTATGATTTGTGGTAAGTGTGGTTTTGACAGGACACACGACTTTCCCAGAGTGGTTGTTTGATGACGTGACTCGAAGAACAGTAGTTGCACAATAGGGCTTGATGTAGGGTGTTGACCCTAGTTCTATAAGGAGGGGTGGAGGTATTTCCCACCATTTATCCTCCGAAATCTAGAGTCATGGGAGGGTTGTGTGAAGTCACACTCCCCTAGACATGTGATGACGACTACTAGTTGTGTTGACCCTATTTCTATGAGGAGGGGTGGAGGTATTTCCCACTGTTTATCCTCCGAAACCTAGAGTCCTGGGAGGGTTGTGTGAAGTCACACTCCCCTAGACGTGTGATGATGACTACTAGTTTCCTGTTGGGGAAGCTTGGTCGAGATGTATGACACTTCCGCTTACAGGTTCTATCTGGAGTTAGGTCAATATAGTTGACGCTCTAGCTTAGTCCAATAGAGGAAAGGATAGGATGGAAGATGGAAGTAGGTTAGGAAGGAAGGATGCTTCAATGTTAGTTAAGAATATTGATTGGGGATTAGAGATGCCATTATTGTTTTCTCACTTGGTTCCTACCATGTTTAAAACTCTCTTTGATTTCCTATTGATATTTTAAGTATGACAATGAGTTATTGATGAATTAGTGTAATTTAGTTCGTTAAGATTATTAAATGATGCATTACTTGATCTGTTGTCCTACATGTCTTGGTGATCATATAGGAACTATGCACTAGAGGAAATGATTGTTTATCGTTAGTACATACATGAGATATGTGTCCGCTAGCTACGCACACATACCCTACCCATGTACACTAGTATAACTAATTAATGTATTAATTATTAAAGTAAATTATTAACTATTTAATTGAATGTTTATTGAATATGTAAATTATATTGCATGCAAAATATCTAGAAGCATTAAATACATTCTTGACTTTGATAGATGGTCGGTATCATGAATTAAATGAGCATGGTGGAGTGTTATGTACATTTTGGGGGAAATTATCAAATAACATTTATTAGCTAGCATGAGAAGAAAGACTTTTCATTTTATTTATTGTTGTTTAATGCAAGTCATTTATATTTAGTTTTATTTTAATATTTTCCAAAAATATCTAGATAAGGGAGGTTGATGGATAATAATGAGGGTGGTTGAGGAGACTTGGGGAAGGGTGTATGGAAACTTGATAAATAGGGAGGAGAAGTGATGAGGAAAGAAGGATTGGGAGGTTTGAGCATGATGAGAGGTTGTGAAATCTTTGGAAGATATATTTCTTATGATGGTTTTCTTTGAGCACTGTGCTTTGTTGTTCTTGGAGTCACATGCATGAAGGGCTAAGAAACTAAAAGGTTTCTTGGAGCTAGGAAGCTGGCTAGGCTCCTAGTTGGCAGGGAGGATTCTGTTGTTTCACTCTGGGAAAGCGGGAAAAGAATTCTTGGAAGTGCCCAGGACTACATTACAACCGATGAACTTCGACAAGCTAAGGTGGAGGTATTTTTCGGTGGTATTTGGTTATTGATATTTTGTATATACTTTTGTTTTAGGTTCTAAATCATAGAGTTATCATATTACTTATTTCATCATGCTATCTAGATTTATCATTGAGCAAATGTAGAAGAATTGTGTAAATGAAAATCAATGAAATTATGCTAAAATGAAGTTGTTATTGTGTATGTATTTAATAAATGATTAATTGCTTAGCATCCTGTAGAGGGGCTTTACATTTTGTATCAGAGCCCAGTTTCAAAAAATGAAACATGGGCTCGACCACTCACAGCACTGAGATTTTTTCTTTTTCATCTACAATCCAATTTGGGTTGTTACAAACTTGACATGAAGCAATATTTGATTACTAATAAATAAATAAATAAATAAACAAAAAAACAAAAAAATAGGAGGGATCAAGTGGCAAAGCCCATGGCTGATCAGAGCAACACAAAAGAAAATTATTCTTCTGTCCAAACAAAATTGTATGAAGAAAGTTATTGAAATAGTAACACAGGATACAAATTTGGAACTTGAATTTATATTCCTAGTTTTCTAAAGCACAAAAAGTGACAAACTCAACTCGAGGCAAGATAGCAGTCAATATGAGTCGTGACCTAACTATTGCACTGCAATTCTCCCATCGTAATGCATAGATAAATACAACAAACAACCTTCTGAGCATTCAACATTTTATTTTCCATTAGCTATAAAAATTTACAATCCATATACACCATGTTGTGTTCCCACAAGCTTCAGTTTTTATCTTGAACCCAAATCTTTACAGTTCTATCATTGTCCAAAGCACCAGAAGCGATCTTATTGTCAATGGGACTACAAGAAACAGAGATAACAGTGTCTGTGTGGCCTTCCAACTTTTGAACCATGTTCTTTCCCTGAAGGTCCCATAGATACAACACAACATACAAATCGAGATCTCGCACAAACTAAGCGCCAAGTGTAGGAAGGAGAGCCCACGACAGACTTATTGCACACAACAATCAGGGTTCTGGCACTCTGTCCAATGGAAATCTCTCCATTTTATCAAGGTTTTGGCGGATCCTCTACCGCTCATTCCACTGATACCGTGAATGACTGCATACGGGCAAGTTTCCAAGCATGGAAAATCATGGAATTAGTGGAAAATTCGGACCTGAAGTTGTACTGGTGAATAAACAAGTGAACAAACTATTCCACGATTTGAAAGAATCAGGTAGTAGGTTTAACCTGCCTCCTCCCATTAACAACATCGAACTCATAGCGGCCAAAATATTTATCCAAGGGATCGCAGAGGAAGGAAAGAAAATAGCAAATTCTGGTTATGAATCCAAGAAATGGGAGAAATGATAGTGAATTTCCTCTGATCTCCATCCTTCAAAGAAAAACTGGTCTACCATGGTGAAACAGAATAATAACAAGAATCGAACTCTCTGATCTCCATCCTTCAAATAAAAATTGGTCTGCCATGATGAAATCGAATAATAACAAGAATCAAACCCTTGGAGACCTCTCTATTAGGCCGATACAAGAACGCCTGGGAATATTTCTCCCTAGGAATATTTCTACATGGCTTGGCGCAATAGCCCTGGTTATACCCGCCTCTAGGCCTTCTGGCAATCTCCAGCCTCACGATCATTGATCTGGAAGGCTCCAATCAAGAGCCCACATTGACGGTCTCAGGCTCCTAATCTGTCTTTATCTCAGGGTGCTCATGCTTCACATATGATGCCATCTTATTCATGATTACAAATCTAATATTCCGACATCATTCGATGTTTCATACAGAGAATCAAAACAATACTTGTTTGTGGATGAAAACCCACCAAAACTCAAACCCTGTGCTTCAAATAGCAGAATATGTGGTGTAATACAAAATCTTAAAGACAAGGAACCAAGGAACGGGAAACCATGACCCAGTTTATATCAAGATTGAATCAAGAAAATTGCGAACTGCAGTCTTGAGACAATTTGGAATGGAAATGTGGGTGTGCACGAAAAATGTACTTAAAAAATGATTGGTATCGGATTTGTGGTTAGCTCAATGAGCTCTATATATTGAGAGAACATGAGATTGAGATCAAAAAGAGGAGATTGAAGTTGATTCTATCCATTGATGCCCCAAGACGTAGGGTATTGCAAACTACAAGTAGCTTCTATATTGTTTATGCCATTATGAACCAAAGCCATATGATTTCATATCAACTCTTTCGACTCTTCTATATTTTCCAAACAAATGCTCAATATCTGATTGTTGAGCCTCATACTCTATGTTTCCATAGTACAACGACTTCATCGCTAACCCTCTCTCTGCACTGAAAACCACTGTTCCGTTTTGTGTCAAAACCCTAGAACAGATCGCTTGTTGGACTATATGAGTGGATCTTGTACGACCACATGATGGCCTTCTTTTGAGAACCGTTGAGAGCTCGGACTGGCACAAACCACATTCATTCAGTAAGAAATGTGACATGGGGCACGTATTCTCCGCTTCTGGGTAGCGTGTGGGCCTTTCATTACCTCCATCAATGTATGTATATAGTAGAGATAGTTTTAATAAAACAATCCGTGGAAATGGTGGGGATAGTGTTGCAGCAGCGGCCACCGCCAGGTGATGAAGAGGAGTTCCAAATGGTTGAATGAATGGATCCGCGTGATTGAACACAATGCATATCCCAACACAAAGAGGCCAGGCACTAGGCCCAAGTCATAATGTGGATGTGGATTAGACACCCATCGACGGTTTCGCTCGATCATAGGGAGTTATATATGTCGGCAGAATGTCACCCTGTGTCACTGACTCGTAGAAGCTTTCGATGAGTCCTGATATCATTTGGGAAGGTGGATGTGGAGTTTGACTAATAGTGGTAGTAGTATAGGGATGGATGTTGGAACTGGTATTACCATTGATCGGCAACCTTACGTTCTTGTGTGTTAGTTGTCTTTAAACAATACCCTTCATTAATGGGGAGTGGACAGAACGGTGAGAAATGGCAAGGCTTAGCTAGTGATTTCCCACTTAAAACGATAATTCCATCGGGCACCAAAGAGGATTGTTACCAATGCATATTCAATTCCCTAGGTCTGACAACATATACAAATTAAATATAAAACTGTAAGATAAAAGGCTTGCGGTCATCTTCTTTGGATTTCCCAAATTTCAATTGATCTGTCCTTGAATGCAATACAGATTTACAAAATCTAAACCTCACCTCATCCTTGATAAGGCCATCTTGTATACATGCCAACTATCCCATCACTTAGACTAGACTTGTCAAGAAGGATGATGTCGATTCATAAGCTTACGTCCCTCTGAAACTTCATAAAGCCACGTGTAGCCAAAAATAATTTGGATGAAGAAAGGTGGGGGAGGACCAATTGGTCTCTAAATTAAATCCTTAATAATTAATTTGGTGCTTCCATTACAAGTTGTCATTCTAAGCCTGCGAATAGATTTAGGCATAGTTCTACCTACTCTCTTAAATTATTGACTATTCAACCATTGTGCAGTGAAACACGTGCACTCTATTACTTAACACGCACTCTATGTATTACTTAATGTGTACTCTAACATGAATATGTACCTAATCTATTGACAACCCAAGAAATTTGTCTAATAAAAGCGTGAAGCTATTTATCTTGACCCTTCCTATTACTCTCATTAAACTTTAGACCTTTATCACATTGAATCCTAGCACATATACATGTGCCTCAACAATTTTTATATCTTGAATTCTCTAAAAATATCAATGCTACACCCACCATCATACTTTATATATATATATATATATATATATATATATATATATATATATATATATATATATATA
>ML779734.1:716799-747155 GCA_009831015.1 Picea engelmannii
GATTTGGATGATGAAATTGATGAGGGCTTTTTGTTGAGGTTGGTGCATGGTTGATGCACTTGTTTAAGGTACAGGTTGATTACAGGTTGGTGCATGGTTGATGCACTTGTTTATGGTACAGTTTGATTACAGGTTGGTGCATGGTTGATGAACTTGTTTATGGTACAAGTTGATTACAGGTTGGTGCATGGTTGATGCACTTTTTATGGTATAGATTGATTATAGGTTGATGCATGGTTCAGATTTATTGGTACAGGTTTACATCGGTATATCTCATAGTGATAGTGTGACAGTGGTTCCATCATTCTACTTCTACTTTAGGGTGGCATGACGGGGCAAGGATAGGTGGTTGTAGCCACCTTCCGGTTGTAGCCAGAGGGCATTGGGGGTTGTAGCCTCCTTCTGGTTGTAGCCAGAGAATTGGGGAGTTGGAGCTTCCCTCAGGTTGTAGCCTGAGAAACTAGGGGGTTGGATCCTCCTTCCAGTTGCAGCTGGAAAACAAAGGAATTCGGTGCTTCCAATGAATGTAATTCTTCAAGACATATAAGAAAAAGCATTCTGTGGTTTTCTCCCAATTTGGGTTTCCACGTAAAACACTGGTGTACTGTGTATGTGTATGATTGTTCATCTATTCATTACTTATTTACTCTGCAGTTATTGGATAATAATGCTTCATTGATATAGCACTTGGATTATATGGTTAAAAGGGATTAAATTGCTCTATTACTGATTCACCCCCCCTCTCAGTAATCCAACAGTGTTGAAGCTTGAAGGAAGCCATAGTGGGCATTTTTGGTAGTTGTTTGGAGCTATAATTTCATGGAAAAAGAGGTTGCAAACATGTAAACAACATTCTCCCCCTGGATTTTCCCCTAGAGAGAGCCTTTATTTTTCTACATTTTTGGCCTCTTCAAAATTTTCAAGCATAGTTTTTTCATGTCTCCTAATGAACATGTCAATGGAGGTGTGTAAGGCAAAGGTATAGTATTCCACAACTAGAGATTCAACATGTTTACCATCAACAAACAACTTATTGAGGATGGTTGTAAAAAATTGGTTGAAATATTTAATTTTCTCTTTCTTTTTCATCTCAATAGCAATAAATTCCTTAAGGAGGGTGGCAGGGGTTTTCTCTTCACCAGATTTACTAATGAAATATATTTCAAAAGCATTCTAATTCATTATGGACCTAGCTGGTAGACAATAGTACCAATTAGATGCTTTATTTTCAAATGTATAAGAGAACAATCTACAAATTACATACTCATGTTCAATTTTCATGATCCTCATGACAAGGTAGAATTGTTTTATATGGTCTTTGAGGATGCATGCCTTATCCAAGTCAAATCGGGGTAGAATTATTTCGAGGTGATTTGGTAAATCATGTGGAGAGCTTGCCAAATTCAAAGCTCCCTGTGACTTCCATGCAGGAAGAAGGACTTGATTACCAACCATTGGATAAAAGATTGCACTGATGTTTTCATTTAGTTTGGAATCGGACGATGAAGAGTGAGGTGAATCAGGAGGTGTCGATGGTATTTGGTATAATAGTTGAGGAATCTCTTGCAAAGCGAGTTCCACTAAATCTTCAACATAATCAACAAGAACCACTGAGGGAGCTTCATGTGGTTGGAGGGACATCACCTAAGCAGTAAAGGTACTACAAGTATCTCTCCAATTTGTTTCGATAAGGCTTGGGTGATACATCATACAATGTTTACTTCATTTTTTGGGATATTAAATAATGACTCGGTAGGTGAATCAACATTCTCAAACACATGGTTCTCGAAGACATAAGCTCTTGATTAAAAAAATTGGAGTATAATAAAAAAATAATTCTAAGATTGAGTGTCATACACAATAAATATAAGAATGTTCATTGTGGTAGGATTTAACCTACATTTTTCAATGAAATTTAGAGTGATTGAATCCAATATACTACAATTTTCATGGTACTTATTCGTTATATTACATACATATCAATGTTATGCACATGGAATATAGATAATGATTAACATAGATGATTGATGATGACAAGAGTGATTTGGAAAAATCAAAGGGTATTGACAACTTTTTTAACTTATATGTTTTTCTTTTGCATCTTTAACTTTTATCATTTTTTTATTTTATTGAACTCATGTTATTTTATTATGTTTTACAAAGTGAGCATAAGGAGGGTTCAAAATATGAGGGAATTGAAAATAGTCAATCAACTTCTAATGTTAAGTCCATTTCATTTCCTTATTTGAGTAGAATTTTTTTCATTCTATGTTGTATTAAAAGTTGAAATTTCCCTAGGGTGGAAATGTCTCACTTGTTTACAGGGAGTTCAATCAAATTTTAATGTCAAATTCATTTCATTTCCTTATATGTGTAGCTATTTTTTTTATGTTATGTGGTATACATGATTTTTCATTTTCATATACATGAATTGTTCTCTCATGATTATTGTGTTGTAAAAAAGACTTATACTATTCATGAATCTCATGAATATATAATTAATAATAAAAATAAAAATAAATGGGGAGGCAAGTGCATGAGGGGTGCTCTTCAACCCTAGAGGAAATCAATTAATGGAGTATTCTTAGAATCTAGGAGTCATTACCAATAACAAAGCAAAATCGTATGCTTTGTATATTGGCATACAATTGGCAAAGAAGAGACAAATCAATTCTCTCAATATAGTCGGTGACTCTAAAAACACATTTATATATTTTATCAAGGCCTCCTCTCCAAACAATACAAGCCTAAAAAATTTAGTGGATAGCATTAGAACAACTTTGCATGGTCTTCAGGCACAATTCTATCACATCCTCCGACATCATAACATTGTTTCGAATACCTTAGCAAACAAGGCCATTGGGCTATCTCCTAGTCATATGGGGTGAATGGAGAGGTGCTTGTGATTCCCCCTCTATAAAAATGATTGTGTCCAAGTTTTATAAAATGATATTGTGCGTGGTAAGCTCTCTCTATTGTGTGGAAAGGATAAACCCATTTCTCATTTTGATCATTTCACTCATGCACTTGGCATCTGTCATAAAGATTAATGGTTTAAATCAATTAGCTTGTGGTTGGATCTTTCACGGGAGGAATTTTGTATAGTGTGGGCTCACGCTTGCAACTATTCTGATGGCTCTAGAGAAGGGGAGAGGTATGATTATTATGGAGGAAGGTGGCGAGGACGGAAAAGTACATATCTACAACCTAATTCAGGAAGGTATCATCAATAGCACCAGAGAGATGCATTGCTATCTTGTGAAGGATAATTCAATCATGGATAAGCAATTACGTCACATTGGAGAAAATGTGAGTTTAAATGGGAATAAGGTTTTCTATGTTTTTTTGAAAAACAATATTTTTAGTCTTTCTTGGAATCACCTAGGTTGTTTGTCACCTAGTCAGACTAGGCCATTTGACAATTCCCATGAGTATTCAACAAGATTGGGTTCTATCACAATTGGTGGCCCTAATTTGGTGAGTGAATATGGAGAAGTTAAGCCAGGCTCTAGAAGGTACTCTACATAAATTTTTGTGTGGTTTATTAAGGTACTGAAGAAACCAAAGCTTAATGTTCAATTTCGTCCCTAGTGAATTCTCTTGGACAAAGAAACTATAGGGATTAGATAGAAAATGTGAATGAGGAAATGGAGGCTAGCAATGAGGAAAGGAAAATATTGGCTCTCAGAGTAAATTCTCTTAGTTATACAACAACTTTCACTCTCGATTCTCTCATTCAGGATCATGTTCTCATCAGTTAGCTTCATGATAAAGTAGACTTCTTGCACCTTCATCTAGTTTCTCTTCAAATACAAATAGCACATAGGAATGAGGAACCTGGTAATTCAAATTCGGTTTCAGGACAAGTAGGAGGAGACACGGTTGAAGTGGGAATTTTTTCGGACCTGAATGCTTCTTTAGAAGTCGATGAGGAACAAGAACAACCAGAGAATGATCATGCTCCGAAAAAAGCCAATAATACTTAGTGTATATTTTTTCTATCAGTATGTATAATTGGTATTTTTTTCCAAATCTATGTAGCTAAAAATAGCAGTAGTAGTAAGATATGGACAAGGGATAGATGGAAGATAAACAACAGGTTGGTAGAAGCTATGTTAGAGATGGAACTATGTATTTTTGAGCTCTCTTTTTTGTATCATGTGGTCTAGGCCACACCTTTTTTTCATATTAATATAAATCCACCAGTTCTTATGAAAAAAAATGAAAATAATAATAATTAAATTAGTAATAGTAATAATAATAATAATAATAATACTCTTATCCTTTAAAAAATTCATAATCATTTATTAAAAGCCAAATTACAATGTGTATATCCTAGATAGCATTGTCGAGGATATTTTACAAGGAATATTATATCTATATCAAAATCAACACAAACTCAATTGACATCCTCATCAAGTATATTCATTTACATATCATAAAAAGATCATTCCTGGTAGGAATGCATTCACCCACATTCTCAAAACTGATTTCCCAAACTATCTCAAAATATAGGATCATACTTTACATCATTTTATATTTATAAAACATAAATAAAAAGATAACAATAGGATTGCCACAAATGGAATATCCCTCATAGATCTACAAATGCCTCATAGAAAAGAGGTGTGTATATGTTTGGAGGGTCAACTCCCAGGAGATTCTGAATGTGCCAAATACTAGGATCCAACTGCAAGCCAACCATTGATAATCCATATCTGACAACATTCTTCTCTTTGTATGTTTGAGGAAAAGAAATATGATTAAAAGCAGTTTTTTAATTTTGGATCTCCTCAAAGATGGGCCTCAAAGGAAAATTTTCCAAAGCACTAATACCTCACATCCAATTAACCACAAGCATAAACTCACCAAATATTTAAATTTGTATAGATCCTTTTTTAACCATGAGCAATAAAATCAATTTTAAAGCCATAAGTTTAGCATAAATATTCGTACCCCTTCCCAAACCTAATTCAAATTTAAAAACATGAGAATCCTTCAAAAAAATAACCCAACTTGCCCCACAAACAAGTGGGCCCCCTTGGAAAGCCTCATCAAAAAATGCCCAAGCAACATATTTGTCAATGTCTTCCACAATAATCAACCCTTGGTTTTTTTCACCCTTTGACTAGTTAAAGCTATGAAGGATAAACAAACTCTATGTAGTACACTAAATTGGAACAACAAACCTATTCTTAAAATGATTTTTGTTGTGAGCAAGGAAAATCCCTCAAGAAATAAACAAAGGAAGAGCCTTGAAATTTTTTTAAGCAATATTACTACACCAATTTTTCAAATTGTCTTCAATAGAATTCTCTCTCCAATCATCCTTTAATCATGTGAATACCCTCGACATATTTCCAAGCCTAATCTTAGTATGCATGTGATATAATCACATGATGCATAATTTCTTCATGGAATTTGCATAGAGCACGTCTACTAGGACCATGCCAATTTATTTTATGCAGATTATCCCATGTAAGAACCTTGTTCTTGAGACATAGACACATAAAAATTTGGGATTTTAATGAACATTTGAATTTCTAGATATCTCTCCACCACCAAATAGGATCACCCAAATCACCCCCATCACACTTATATCCCTTCCTTGGTGTGTCTACACCTCTTGGAAGATTCTTTGACCAGATTAGTTCATCATCTACATTTTTTATTATAACATGACATTCCCTCAAAGTGTTAATTAAATTTCCCCAAGTCACCTCATCACCACCTCTTAACCCAATCATACTAGTTAGTTTCCATTCCTAATTCCACACAAAGGTGATCTCAAGTAAGCGACCTTGCTCATAAAAAAGTAACCATTCTCATGAAGACTATTAATTAATTTTATAGGCAACCTATAACCCTCTTCACATCCAAACCAAGGCTCTTCACCAAGTTTGACTTTAGTCCCATTCCCAACCCTTCATATAAGCCACCTCCCAATCATTATAAAGGTTAGTACTATAGCCTTCCATATAAGTGATGTGTAGTTAACATTCTTAGAAGGATTCCTAATTCATTCTTTAATTGTATCATATGCAATGTACTTTTGATAAACTGCCTAACATCAAATACTTTTACTTGATATCAACCTCCAAACACACTTTGCAGTCAATGGTTTACCATAAATATGTATATTTTCAATTGTGTACCACCCATCTCTTTTAGGACAACTATATTTTTCCAGTTAACCAAAGGGAAGCCCCTTTTATCCCTCTTTCCAAACCATAGAAACCTAAATATGATTTTCCTTATCCTCTCTAAAACTCCCTTGGGAATAAGACTAAAGACATGAAATATACAAGAATAACTTCAAAGATAGATTTGACTAAAGTAAGCATTCCTCCCCTAGGCAACCATCTATTACACCAAATAGATAGCCTCTTCTCCACCTTTGCAATAATTCAATCCCAATACATCTAATCTCATAATAATTTGGCTTTAGATAGAATCCAAAATACTTTATGCCAACCTAAAGATCAATCTATTGAAATGGAAACAAATAAGAAAAGTGTCTAGCGTCATCCTCATTTAATCCCATATAAGACATAGTGGATTTTCCAATAATAATTATCATTCATATCAGTACAATACAAATCTAAAATGTTGTTAAGTTTTAAGGCATCTCTCCTAGTTTCATCACAAAACAAAAGAATGTCATCAACAAATAGTATATGGGGAAAAGAAAGTGTTCTTCCTATCTTAATATATTTGAATGAACCAATCCCCTTTGCTTCAATTAATTCCCTACTCATCCCTTCTACAACAATTAAGAACAAGAGTGGAGAAAGAGGAAACCCCTATCCCGGTCCCTTACCATGCCTAAAAAAAGTAGATGTTGATACATTGATAAGAACAACAAATGACATTGAAGTGACACACTTGATAACTAAATTGATAAAATGCACACAAAAACCCAAATGAAGCAACATCATCCCCAAATACAATTAGTTAGCACAATCATATGATTTAGACAAATCCACCTTTACCGTTGTAGTTGACAATCTTGTGGTTTTGTGGAATATAACCCATGCTAGGCCATACCATTTGCTTCATGAATTGTATGCCCGATAGAAAACCAAATTGTTCATGGGAAATTGAGTCAAATAATAATTCACCTCCTAGCTATAATTTTGGAAATTATTTTGTATATACAATTGCATAATTAGATAGGCTTGTATTCCTTAAAGAAAGTAGGATTATTAGATTTTGGAATAAGATAAATTAAGGTTGTGTTAAATTTTTCTAACATCTTCCCCAAAGCTCTATAGTCTTCAATAGCCTTGAATAAATTATCCTCATTGACTTCATAAAACCTAAGAAGATTGTGTCATATTGGAGATTGTGTTATTTTGGATTATTCCTCAATATCACCCTAAAAGGTTCCACTCCTTCCTTAGCAATATCCTCAAAACAAAAGTGTTCAAATTTATCCTATGATTTCAAACTGATGAAAATGTTTGGTGTTCTCATCACCTTTGGATAGCCAAAGAGCCCTACTCTTGAGTCTCCAAACAACCTCCCTATCTACAATAATTATTTTTTCGCGTTCTAAAGAGATTTGATTGTATTATTATACACTTCATTAGGGTTCCCATCCATCTCCTGACTATATAGATCTTCTAATTGATTCTCCTAGCAATGTATTATTCATCATTTTCCATCTTTTAGCATGCCCACTCAACAACAACTTGTTTGACTCTTTTTAAATTTGCTCCAAATGGAATACATGTTGATTCTATAAATGACCAATCAAAGGGAACCCATGTCTCCCTTACTAACTTGAAAAAATCATCTTCCTCCAACCATGATGAATTAAATTCAAAATGGTTGTGGGGTTTCCTTCCTACCCTTTCCATTTCCAACAAAATTGGAAAGTGATCTGATTCATCTCCCACACCTACCCACTAGATAATCTAGATTTAATCATCAATGAAGGATTTTGACAAAAAGAAATTTTCCAACCTCTTTGCAATCCTATCCTCATCAACCCTCATATTTCTCCATGTAGGTTTGAGATTCATTGATTCAATGTCATATAAACCCAAATATTCTAACTTCCTTAAAAAGTAGTCAAATAAAGGATCAATCTCAACAGTGGGACCACAGATTTCTACTAGACCTAATGAGAAATTTAAATCCCCTCCAATAGTCACCTTGTTTTTTGTAATCATATTCATTGTGAATATTTTGTCCCATAAACCACTATATATGTGTATGGGCCATAGATGTTTCTTACCTTCCATTAAGTGTTATTGGCACTTTATTATTTGTGCAATTGTGTACATGTTCTTGATCGCCACATGAAAGCAAGTTGATATTGATTTAATGTTGAAAATTAAAACACAATGTAGTAGTGACTAAGAAATTACCCATTAACCACTAAAAAACTCACCAATAATGGATAACCCACTAAACTAGACAACACTAATAGATAACCCATTAACCATTATCCATTTACCCACTTACACACTCACTTGTTAATACCTAAACCACTAGCCCTTAATTAATAATCTATAAACTCTTAACCCATTAACCAATAAACTCTTAACCTATTAACCACTAATATGCTAACTTACTAACCATTAACCCACTAAACAATGACCTACTAAACTCAAATCCACTTAACCCTATACTATAAGTAATTAATTGTGTATAGGTATCTAATAGATTATTTAATTACATATCTATTTGAGTCTTACATTGATTTCTTAATATATTCTTTGATAAAACCCTTTATAAAATTAAGGACATGTTTATGGATGTTTTCATGGACTTTTTGAATCACATTTTTATGGACTCTATTTTATATATTACTATAGAATTAATTTTAGACTTAAAAAAACATCCAAAATTGAACTCTATTTTATATATTACTTTGGAACTCGTTTTAGACATCCAAAATCGAGTCCATTGGTTGCAAAAGAGGCCATCTAAATAGGGCATCGAGGAAAATATATCTCGTGTACTTTTTTGGACTTAACTCGCCCAAAATTTTGCACTATAATGAACACTTCAAGCGAGACTTTTCTTTCCTTACATAAGGGATTGAATATACCAGTGCCTAGATTGCAATTCTATTTTGTACACTTAATAATTGGGCTTGGTTCTTAGAGTTAACAAAAAGCGTTGGTGGAAAGCAAATCAGTAGAAACATAAGTAAACAAAAATTGCAACATGATTACGGTTCCTTTGCGTACAATGGATATGATTTCTTCGATAAGTAAGGAAGGACCAAAGCTAAAAGAACATTCTAGAAAGTGTTAGTTGTCTATGGTGCCATAATACATGAAAGGGATTCTTGATTATGGTGCCATAATACATGTGTCATATGTCATGAGCATTTTGACACACCAAAGTTTATTAATACATGTGTCATATGTCGTGAGCATTTTGACACACCATAGTTTATTAAAAATGAAACATTTTATATAGATAATGACAACTTTGTTCAGCCACCGTTATTTTTTTATTAATACAAATACATAATATTTATTGTTTTTTTAAAAACTATAGCGTTCCTTATATACCACGCCAAAAAGGTGTGATAGATAAAAATAAAAAAAAATAAAAAAATAGAATAATAATGAAAATATTGTTTTTGTTTTAAACTATAGTGTTCTTTATATATCACATAAAAAAAAGAATTGAATAATAATGGAAATATTGGTTTTTTTTTAAACTATAGTGTTCCTTATATACCACACCAAAAAGGTGTGATAGACAAAAGGAATAAAATAATAATGGAAAAAAAAAATGAATAATAATGAAAATATTGTTTGTTTTTTTTTAAATTATAGTGTTCCTTATATACCACACCAAAAAGGTGTGATAGACAAAAGAATAAAATAATAATGGAAATGGATAAATGCATGTTTCATAGTAGGAATCAAATTCTTAACTTATGGATTGAAACAATTAATAATTAATATTGTAGTATACATTCTAATTATAACTTCAAATATAACACATTAAAAAGTATGGAGTGACATTGAACCCAAGGCTAGACAGTTTAGAACCTTTGTTGTGAGGCATATGTAGTAGGAATCAAATTCTTAACTTATGGATTGAAACAATTAATATTGTAGTATACATTCTAATTATAACTTTAGAAGTTAAAAATACAACACATTAAAAAGTATGGAGTGGCATTAAACTTAAGGCTAGACAATTTAGAACCTTTGTTGTGAGGCATATTGAGATATGTTTCATATGGTGTCATATTCTAATCTTAACTTTAGAAGTTAAAAATACAACACATTAAAAAGTATGGAGTGGCATTAAACCTAAGGCTAGACAATTTAGAACCTTTGTTGTGAGGCATATTGAGATATGTTTCATATGGTGTCATATTTTGTTTGAATAAATCGATTTTTTAGGGAAGAGGAAGTTGAATATTTTAGTCATTTTATCTCTTGAAGAGGTGCTTAACCTATTATAGGTGTGAAACCCTAGTGCACTTGGAAAGAAGTGCTTGAACCAAAAAGGGGTGATCTACTTGATTTGTTGTTTATTTTCCTTTGAGGTATACTTTATATTTGTAGGGATGACTATTCTTGGTCTCAAAGAGAATGACACATTAGGATGTGCTTCCAAGTTTACACCTAAGTAGAAATACATGTTGTAAATGTCGAAGAGCTTGAAATTTGTGAGAATGTTGAGAAAGAGATCAATGCACATAGTGATCCAAAAAAATTGACTTAGCGTAATAAAAAGGAGACCAAGGCAAAGAGAACCATTCTTGATTTGGTGAAGGATCATTTCATTACTCACATTACATAGAATAATACCAACATTGTTATATATGATGTTTTTATTACATTATATCAAAGGGTGAACAACTCTAGGAAGATGCTCTTAAGAAACATCTCTTAGCCATCTACATGAGGGACATAGATTCAATGTTTAGCTTCTTGGGAAGGATCATAAAGTTGAGAGATCAGTTGGCTTCCACAAGGACAAAAGTGGAGAATAAGGAAATGGTGCCAATTGCCTTGAATATGTTTACTTCATCTTGGAATCCCTTTGACCAAGGTATTTTTTCTCTTGAGAAGTTACCATATTTTGAGAAGCTTTAGGATGACTTTATGCAAGAAGAGACTATGTTAGAATCCAATTCAATTAAGCAAGGCGAAGTAGAAAACATGGCCCTTACTAGGAGGATGGACAAGGGAAACAATAAAGGACCCAAGAAAGGTAAGAAGGAAGAATCAAGTCAAGTTAAGAAGGATTTTAGCAATGTTAAATGGTTTAGGTGACACCAAAAGGGACATTACACCAACCAATGTCCAAATAAGTAGAAAGGAAAGGCCGAGTAGTAGAGATAGGTTTCAAGGAGTGTAGAGAGTGTAGTTGGAGTGGATGAGTTAGTATCCTAGCTTGAGACCACATTCTCCATGTTGTCTTGTTTATCCACCAACAATGTGTGAGGTGTTCGGTGGTATGAAGATAGTGGAGCATCGAGACATAAATTATGGAAGAAAAAAAAATCTTTAGCATGTTTCATGAGCAGATGGAGGAATGAGTGTGAAGTTGGGTGATGATTCCACTTATATTATGAAAGGATTGAGCTTCGTTTCCTTTTGGATTCCATCAATTGATGTTCTTGAGTTGGATGATGTTTTCTTTGTTCATGGGTTGAAGAAAAATATTCTTTCAGTTTCTTGTATGATACATTTACATCATATAGTTTATTTTGAACATTAATAGTGCACTATCAATTATTGTAATCTACTTAGTATGAGGAATTTGGCTAGAGGTGTACGGGGTGGTGGCCTTTATAGGTTAATAACTAATCCTATGGCACTTGTACATGAAAGTGGGATATTGTGAGAGTCTTCTAGTTTTGAGGTATATGTAGTGCATGTATGGTGGGACGTCATGGGGATAGATTCAAATCCTATTGTGGGATCAATGATTCATTCTAAGCTTGTAATGGATAGGATTATTGAGGAGTAATAGGACAAAGTTGTTGGATTTTCTCAGAAAGAGGGAGTTGACCTTGATGAGACTCTTGATCCAGTTACTAGAGGGTTTTCTTGAAAAGAGGGAGTGGACCTTTTTGAAGGTTTTTCTTCAATTATTGAAAGTTTTGAGGTGCATGGAAAATATACCCATGTGTGTATATTTAAGGAGGTAATGTGTTGGTTGTTTCATGCACCATGAACTTGGAATCTCATGATGTGGCATGACATGAATTTGTCCCATGAATTTGAATTGAGAGATGGAATTTGGTAGATTTATTATTATCAAGGGTTATGTTCCTTTAGGTTCATAAGTGGTTTGTTAGGGACCTAACCTCCCTAACCCCTCACGTAGGTAGAATAATATAATTCCATGTAATAAAGGCCAATATTAATAAGACCTAGCAATAAGGAAGAATAAGTCAAATGTAAGAAGACCTAATAGAAGATTCCACTTCTAGAAGGATCTTCCTCTAGATTATTCTTTTGAATAGATAGATTTAGTATAAATAGAAGTAGAGGGTATGAGAAATCTTGTCTTCGATATTATTGTAATAGAGATCTACTATGTTGGAGGTTTCCCCCTCGAAGAGGAAAGTGAGTATTACTATAAGTAATCAAAGTGTTCATTATGGTGTTATCCTGGTATTGTCCTGGTATTGTTATGGTATTATTCTGGTATTTTTCTGGTTATATCATTGTTTCTCTACCATTTATAGCTAAAATATTTATGTTCTGCATACTATTTTATATCTGGAATACTACAAGCGGTATCAGAGCACCTTCCCGACAGAAAATTGTGGGTTAAATTTTTTTAGGGTAGAGACGTATTCTGATGTCGTAAAGCTACAAAGATCTATCGTTACAGGCATAAACCCGCGATCAGGGAGTCATACACACAGGAAATACAAGTGGTACTTAAGAACACATATATTGGTCACCCTTGTAACCCTTGTTGGTACCCCTTCGAGTGGTAGCGCATCAGACAACCCCTATATATAGATCGACCTAGATTTTTTGAATCCCTCCATAGATAAACTGATCGGCCACCTAACTACTATAGTGTCATTAAGAACAACACTCGGGAAGATACTCTCTAGTACCTGGGTAGTCGGGTAGTATGGATAAGGGCATGGTCTAGCCTCCTTAGTGGGTGCCCTGAGATATTGGTCCGAGTACTACTGTTGGAACCTGCACGTATATCAAAGAGCTATAGCACAAGGCAAACCCTTTTCTGTAGAAACCCTGAATATCCTACCCCTGGGGGTGGAAAAAAAATAGAACAAACAAGATATGTTGTTGCGCAACTGTGCCTTCTGCATTCTGGTTGTGAAATTACTACACATGTCTTCATGTTAATCATTTGGGAATTTCATCACTGCATTATTATTGGGACCTATCCCACTGGGTTCCTCTCTTCGCCCTRATTCTAGTGATACCTATCATTTTTAACATAAAWWTTTTTGTGGACCCGACCCTTCTCTGGTACCCTTATTTGGCCCCTATCCCATTGGATTCCCCTTTTTTCCTTGATCGCAGTGGTACCTATAATTTGAMACCCTTCTTCTCATTGGTCCCACCCACCCCTCCAGACCCCTTTTGTTTCCCCTATACCATTTTCCTACCCCTTTTTCCAAATGGGTACCACAAGAGCCCAAGAACTCAATACCTTGATTGCTGACAACCACCAAAACAAGGAAKACATCAAGACTATCACTGCCAACATTAGCTCAATCAATTCRTCTATTGATATCCTCAAGGAAAAATGTTCCCACATCGAAGACCTTAAAGACCTCAAAGGCCTCAAATCCACCTTTGAACACTTCATGGGCCATTTCCAGAACCCTTCCTCTTTTGAACAACCATCTTATCAGGATGACCATGACTCTTCCCATTACCAAGGTCCTCATACTACCCACTTTTCTCGAGACCTCTTCCCTCCCCAAATTGAGGTGAAAAAATTTGATAGATTAGATCCCATAGGCTAGGTCACCCCAAATGGAACATTATTTCTCTTTTCATGGAATTACTGATGATTTAGCCAAGATTCGTTATGGTGTCCTATATATGGATCTGGAACGATGGAAATGGTGGAAATGGCGAAAAAAGGCATGCTAAGGGTATGTTGCTTGGACACAGTTTGTGGTTGAACTTTATGATTGCTTTGACTCTGACACCCACCATTTAGGCCATTTGACAAAGTTAAAGTAGTCTGGGATAGTGGAATAATTTATTGTTTCATTTGAGAACTTGGATTTCAGAACGGAGGGCATGTCAGATGCTTTCTTTAGGGAATGATTTATCAGTGGCCTCAAAGATGAAATTTATGCCCATGTTTTCATAGCACGCCCCCATACATGGTTGGAAGATACTCAACTAGCCAAGGAATCCCAACATATTGTCTCCTCCCAGACCCGCAAACCCTCCTTTCCTCCTCGCCCTAAACCCACCAATTTTCCTCCTCATGCAACTCCCCTCAAGATCCAAAAATTAACCAGGGATGAAATAGTTGAACGTCAACTCAAGGGTCTTTGTTACAATTGTGACGAAAAATATTTTCTCAGGCACAAGTGTAAGGAACAAAAGATTTTTATGGCTATGACTGATGATATTTCTAAAGAAGATGTATTTGTTTCTCCTATGGAGGAACTATCACCACCATATGACCTCACCCCACCCTCTGACCCACCCGAAGTTGACCCAGTGATTTCACTTAATGCCCTCACTGGCTTCTATGCTCCCAGACTCTCAAATTAATTGGTTACATAAAAAATAGTAAAGTCGTCATCCTTGTGGACAATGGTAGCACCCATAACTTTATTCATCGTTGCATTTCCCAAGAAGTCAATTGTTACATCCATTTCGTCAATAATTTTCAAATCATGATTGTCAATGGTGGTTACATGAAATGTGGGGGACGATGTGAAAATGTGCGACTCCAAATTGGTCAGTATCACCTAAAATCCCATATTTTTGTTATAGACATGGGTGGTTTTTACATTGTTCTTGGTGGTTTTTACTGTAAAACCCCAAGTTCGAGCCCCTGCTAACGAGCCCTTTCTAAATTGTAAACATGTTTTGCAGGCTGGTGAGCCAAGTGATTATAAGCTAGGAGGTTTATGTGATGTTAAGGCCAGTAAGCCTATTTTTTTATATGTAATTATGCATATCATTAATATAAAATACATTGATGCGTGTAGAACGACCACGAAGAAAGAGTTATGGGGGACTAAGCTCCACTAGGCAGCGTAAGGGGCTAAGAGGCTAGGAAAAAGGGCTAAACTTGAGGGATTAACCCCAAGGGAATATTATAATATATTTTCCTAAAAAAACTAAGGTTTGGGAAATAACTCTTGTTATCCTAAGTTCTTGTGGGAAGGGGAACAAATGAGAAGTGGATCTCATGTAGCTTCATGAGTACATGTGTCTGATTTTGGACATGTAGTTTTATGTGGGAAATCAGTTCATAGTGGGGGTTTGCTCATCAATTCTTGCCAGGTTACCCACGCACTCACGGACTCATGCACTAGTCATTCTCTCCATTGTTGAACCTCCTCCATTGTCGACCTTGGTAAATTGTACGCACTTGTACTCACTTGAGCCCGTACCTTGCCTTAACAATTGGTTGTTTTTTCCATCATCTATACCATACCTGAGTTTTGTTGTTGCCATCTCCCTTACTCGTTTGACTTAGGAGCTTGAAAGAAGAAGCAAGTTTTCAGGGCTGTGGGTTTGAAGAGGCGGGTTGTCAGGCCCGTGGATTGAATAAGAAGGTTGTCAGGCCTATGAGAAACTCTCTCCATGTGAGAGAGATTGTTGGGGAAGTGAATTCTTCTAGAGGGAGCCCAACAACAACTACAAAGATCTGAGAATTCTTGTTTGGCCTGTTAATGAAGCCTTGGAAGGGAAGTGGAGTAGCCGATGGATTGTTGAACAATGAAGATGTATACTTCCCAGGGTGGGAAAAACATGTGGGGAATGAGAGGCTATGAGTTGTGTGTGTAAGTTGGCTCCTGGGAGGGAATCCATCCTGATGTACTGTGCAACTTCCCGTAGTCTCATCCTAGCTTAGGAATCCCTTAACTCGGGTGGATTTTAGTCCCATCTCAGGGGTGACCATTGTTGAGAGTGATGAGCAGTGTGGTCTAAGGATGGGAGGTTTGTGGAAGGTCAGCACACAGTTGATGGTATTCTCATAAAAAGATTAGTACCATTTCTATGTTAATTTTTATGTTGTGTATCCTGTACATGTCTTGATATTTATAATATTGCTTGTGTAAGTTGTTTGTAGAAGATTGTTGTGATTTCTGCATTAATTTGTGTATTAGTAGAATTCATTTTATTAGTTTAAGTTTATATGTATGATGTTCTGCAAAGATCTATGTGTTTCATAGCCCAGCAGGTCTATGCCTGGGTATGGATAGTTTTGACTATCAGAAATAGAGTGTGAAGTTTTTTTTTTAAACTGACATTGCCCAATAGAGGGATGGGGGTGTTACAAATTGGTATCATAGCCCATGGTTTCAACATTGAACCTGGATGGGCCACAAATGTGTAATTTGAAGTAAAAATTCCACAGGGATTTGATGTACAGAGTGTCAGAGGGGCGCTGAGAGAGCTCCTGGGTGGTAATGGAAAGCTCAAGAGGAGTGGCGGATAATTTATCACAAAAATCGTGGTTGATAACCACGATATTGAATTTGAGTCGAAGCCCAAATTTCTAAAATCCCAGAGTGACTTACAACCATAGATCATCGAGGAGGAGGAGAGACGTTGGATTTCCCAAGTGGTTCGACGGTTGGGTGTTCAAGGAAATTGGTTGTAGTGCACGCAGAATGGACTTCCTCAGAAGTACCGAAGCGCCAAAGTGACGTGGACCTATTTGAAAGTTTGGCAATTGGGAGTTATAAGGTGTACTAGAATGGAATATGTTGAAGCCCAAAGCGGAAAAGTCTCCAAGCGTCGGATATGACGTGGCATGATGATGTCACCTAGGGTGACGTGGACCTACCCTAAGTTTTCCATGTGTCACTTGTTTTTGTACTTTTGACAGGACTTTATTACCATTTGGGACCCGTCACGTGTCGCCAGTCAATGGAGCCACGTGTCACTACATAAATTGTTAGATAATTGAGCTTTGAGGAACGTTGTATTTGTCAGTCCAATGTTAGGGTATTTTGAAGTGTTGTAAGGTAAAGTCTCTCGAAGTCCAGAAGCGTCGGAGTACCGAAACTCCGGAGTAGCACAGTTCAAAAATTCATTGTTCAGAAGAAATGGGGAGTAGTGTTGAGGAAAGCTACAAAGTCTTGAAGCTTCAGAAAGTGACTGTTCAGAAGTTCAGCGTTCGTGAGGAACATTGTGTTGATCTGAGAAACCCTCTGAAGCCCGGAGCTACGAAGTGTCGAAGTACGGATTGTGATGTTGTATGATGACATCACTTGGGGTGGCATGGAATACTCCTAGGCATGCCACGTGTTATTTGGTTTTGTACTTTTACAGGCCAAGTTGTACCAATAGATATCTGACATGTGTCACTCGACGGTGGGGCCACGTGTCACTACCTTAATTGATGACAATTGTACTAAGTGGACCTCGGAAGGTTCAAAAGTTCAGGAATTCGACGTTCAGAGGAAATGATGGGAGAATTTATGGAATCCTCCGAAGCTCGAAGCTCCGGAGTGTTGGAGTGACATGACATAATGACATCACCACGAGTGACATGGACATGTTTGGAAATTCGGTGTTCATGAGCTTTGAAGGGTGATATAGAAGAAACCTCTGAAGACCCAAAGTCCTGAAGCCCTGAAGTCTCAGAGCACTGGAGAGACGTGACATGCGGGCGTCACCTAGAGTGACGTGGACCCATCCTAAGCATGCCATGTGTCAACCCAATTTTTGTTTTTCACATGCCATTCATACCAGTTACAACATGACATGTGTCTTCTGTTGGATGGAGCCACTTGTCCACTCCGTAAATCTATAGTGTGGCGCACTAATACGTGGATGTTGACTAGACCTTGACGGTTCATCAGTCCGATGATTGGGTAAAACAAATAAAGAAGGGAAATGTCAGATCAACATCCGATTAAATACTAACCGTCAGATCGGCACAAGTAATATCTATGGTGGAGAGAGATTGTGGAGATCGGGGGCAGAACTAACATCCATGCGAGTTTAACCTCCATAATCCTCCTAGACCGTCAATCTATGGATTCAGCAAGATCAACAGTTGGCATCGATTTCACTACAGGGGAGCAGTTTCTATTGCAGAACTTGGGAAAGGAGATAAACGTCGTGCTAGTTGGGACTCCAAAATCATCCTTGATCATAGATCTCCACGACGGTTCAAGCACGACCGTCGATGCTCGATAGGAGTTTCAACACCTTTGTATTAAAATTATGGCTATGTGGATATTTGATCCTATTATTGATCAAATTTGGGAGCTAAGACAATCCTTGGTACCCCGATTTCAGGATTTACAATGCAATTACAACAAAAGACTGCATAAAAGGGTTTTAGGATGGGAGTTTTTACGTCAATAACTTTATTCTAAAAGCTCAAAATTGAGCAAGGAAGCAGTCATTGGAAAGGTTTGGGACAATAGAACATAGTTTCTCACCCAGAAAGGGGGACTGATCAGAAAACTACTCGGGAAATCAGTAGAAAGAAGTATGACATATTATTGAACCAAAATGGTTCATGTTTTTATAAAATTGTTGAATTAGTTAGCCTAACAAGGTTTATTGGTTGCACATTTTTCATAATTAACAGTAGATTGATCATATTAGATCAACACAGAGTGCAGTGAGATGGATGATACATAGGGGGATTACAGCCAGGAAGATGATATCTTAGGAATGGATGTCCATTTGGGTATGGAAGGAACAAACTCCAATGGAAATGGAGAAGGAAAGGATGATAACATGAATATGGTAGAGACCATTAGAAATTTGCAGAAAGATGTCCAGAGTCACAAAGCTGATAATGAAAGGCTTATGAAAGACAAAGAGAAACAAGAAGACTTCAATATGAAGTTAATGAAGAGCCTTGACATAATTGAAAATAAATTGGATAAGGAGAGTGGCTCCAGCAAATCAGGAAGCCACAGGACCCCTAAGGAAAAAGGAAGATCCAGAAGTGATAGTAGACATCACCATCACTCTCTAAGACAATCCAAAAGGAGGGAACATAGCAGCTCAAGTCCATCCCCTACCAAGAAGCATAAGAGGACTAGGGTGGATAAATTGAAATGATAAGTGAACAATATCAAACCGCCTACTTTTGATGGAGAGCACAAGAAAGATGAAGATGCCGAGACATGGTTGTTGGGCATGAGAAAATATTTCCAAATGCATAATTATTCTTCTCATGCGGAAGGAAGAATTGTTATATACCATCTTAAAGGAAAGGAATCCATGTGGTGGGGCCAACTTGTGCAAGTGCAGCACATCAGAAAGAATAATGTTACATGGAAGGAATTCAAGAAACATTTTGAGAAGAAATACTTAACCAAGAGGTATTATGACAAGAAGATGAAAGATTTATTTGAACTCAAACTAGGAAACATAACCATTGATGAGTATGAAAGGATATTTTTAGAACTGTTGAAGTATGTCTCCTTCACCAAGGATGATACAGTAAAGATCCTGTGATATTTGAGTGGGATGTCATATTTCATCAGTGATAAAATTCAATATGATGATCCCAAAACTTTTGAGGAAACCATAAGAAGATCCAAGTTCTTATATGATCAGCAAAAAGGAAAGCCTACTTTCCAAAAGGCTTGGGAGGACAAGAAGAAGTTTAAGAGGGAATAGAAGAAGAAGGGGAACAAGCCACCATTTTTCAAAAATAGTCCTCAAGGAAAACCATATTTTAGAGAGAATGGAATGGTTGAGGTAGGTGGGAAAATGCCATGGTAGCCACCTATCCAATGTTGGGGTTGTAAAGGAGACCATAAGTATAGAGATTTTCCTCACAAAAGTGACAAAGTGAGAGTTGTGCACAATGTACAACAAGTTGAAACAATGGAGGACATGGAAATAAGTGTACCAAGGATCTATGCAGCCCTGGACAACAAGCAAGTAGAGTTTCAATCACACATGATTGAAGTGGAAGGTATGATCAATAACCATGCCTTTACTATTTTAATAGATTCATGAGCTAGTCATAGATATATAGATCCTAAGGTAGTGGAAAGATTGCAATTGCCAAGAAGCAAGCATGGGAAATATTATCTGGTGTAGTTGGCTATAGGAGCCAAGAGAAAAGTTGTTGAGCTGGTTATATCATGTCCAGTGAACATGAATGGGCTAAGTACCAAGGAAGATTTTAACATCTTTCCCTTGGGTCCATATGATTGTATAATTGGTATGGATTGGTTGGACCAACACCATGCTCTCTCAGATTGACATAACAAGGAATTTACTTGCATGAGTGAGGAAGGGAACCCAAGAACAATCCAAGGAATTCCTAGGGTAGTTACTATCCGAGAGATCTCAGCAATGCAGTTGAAGAAGTGTTACAGGAAGGGTTGTCAAATATTTGCAACTCATATGGAGGAAGCACCTAAGGATAAGGTGACAAATCTTGAGGATCACGTAGT
Source organism: Picea engelmannii (assembly GCA_009831015.1). Taxonomy (NCBI): domain Eukaryota; kingdom Viridiplantae; phylum Streptophyta; class Pinopsida; order Pinales; family Pinaceae; genus Picea; species Picea engelmannii. The sequence goes on from ML779734.1 coordinate 737,372, forward strand.
CCTAAAAGAGTTTGAGGATGTGCTTAAGGAGATACCAAGACTACCCCCAAAGAGAGATATTGATTTCTCTATCAACTTAATGCCTGGAGTAGCTCCAGTATCCAAGACTCCCTACCGGATAAGTACACCAAAGTTGAAGGAACTACAAATGCAGCTTGAAGAAATTCTGAAGAAGGGATATATATGCCCAAGTGTGTCACCTTGGGGTGCCCCAGTTTTATTTGTAAAGAATAAATATGGGACATTGAGACTGTGTATTGACTTCAAACAATTAAACAAAGTAACTATAAAGAACAAGTATCATTTGCCAATGATTGATGATCTCTTTGATCACTTAAAGGATATAAGGATATTCTCAAATATTGATCTCAAGTTAGGATACCATCAAGTAAGGATCATAGATGAATACATCAACAATATTGCCTTTAGGACAAGGTACATTCATTACGAGTTCATAGTGGTGCATTTGGGTTATCAAATGCACCAGTAGTTTCCGGGAATACTTAGACAAGTTTTTCATTGTCTTTTTGGATGACATCCTTGTATATTCCAATTTAGAAGAAGATCATGAGCATCACTTGAGGATGGTGTTACAAGTGTTAAGAGAGCACCATTTGTATGCCAAATTGAGAAAGTGATCATTTTATCATAATTGAATTCACTATTTGGGGCATATCATATCCAAAGAAGGGATAGAAGTGGACCCTGGAAATATTGAAGCTATTAAAGGATGGACAATACCTAAGAATGTGACAGAATTCAGATCCTTCATGGGTCTAGATGGCTACTACATAAGATTCATTGCAGGGTTTTCAAGGATTGATCACCTGATTACTTCCTTGCAGAGGAAGGGGGTGAAGTTTCAAGGGACAACAGAATGTGAAAAGAGCTTCCATCATTTGAATCAGTTGTTAACCAGTGCTCCAATTCTGAGAATTGTTGATCCGAATGAATATTTCATGGTTTTCACATACTCATGCAAAGAAGGACTTGGTGGATTCCTTAGTCAGAATGGTTTTGTGGTATGTTTTGAATCCAGAAAATTGAAAGAGCATGAAAGGCTTTATGCCACTCATGATTTGGAGTTGGCATCCATAGTGCATGCCTTAAAGAAATGGAGGCACTACCTCATGGGTAATTTTTTTGAGCTGAGGACAAACCATAATGGTCTGAAATATCTATTTGATCCGCCAACTCTAAATTCCAGACAAAGTAGATGGTTAGAGTTTCTATGTGAGTATGAATTTCATATCAAGCACATCAAAGGAAAGGAGAACAAAGTGGTTGATGCACTCAGCAGGAGAGTGCATGAACTGCATGCTATAGTGATTAGCATGTATCGAACTGATATTAAAGGTATAATTTCTGAGGCTGCAAAATCAGAATTGCAGTACATGGAGATGGTAACAAAATTACAGCAAGGTAAAATGCAGCAAAAGGTTGAAGATTATAATTTGGGAAATGATGAAACTCTCTTGTATAGGAACATAATTTACGTACTCAATTCTCATGAATTGAGGAATACGATCTTGGAAGAGATGCATAATGTACCTTATGTTGGGCACCCAAGATATCAAAAAACCATTGCAATCATCAAGAGCCAATACTATTGGCCAGGCATGAAGAGGGAAATTGCAGAGTACATTGCTAAATGTTTGGAGTGTCAAAAGGTCAAGATTGAGCATAGGCACCCAGCTGGGTTGTTGCATCCATTACCTATTCCTAAGTGGAAGTGGGAAGTGGTGGCAATGGATTTCATCACCAAATTTCCCAAAACAAGCAAGTAGCATGATTATATCATGGTGGTGGTGGAAAATCTTACTAAAGTTGTCCATTTCATTCCAATGAAGATTACTCACAAGGCAACCAATGTTGATGATATTTATATGACGGAAGTAGCACGCTTGCATGGAATACCCAAGACAATTGTGTCTGACATAGATCCAAAGTTCACCTCAAAGTTCTGGAAGGGATTATTCAAAGAGTTTGGAACAAATATGAACTTCAACGCAGCTTATCACCCCGAGTCTGATGGGAAAACAGAAAGGGTGAACCAAGTGATAGAGGATATGCTAAGAATGTATGTGATGGAAAACCCATATAAATGGGAAGACTATCTACACCTGGTAGAATTTGCTTACAATAATGGGCACCAAGCATCGCTGAAGATGAGCCCATTTGAGGCACTTTATTGCAGAAAGTGCAACACACCAGTAAGATGGGACAACCCAGCAGATAGAGCAGTAATTGGGCTAGAGTTACTCAAGGAAATGGAGAATATGTCAAAGATTAAGAAGAATTTAAGGATGTTCAAGATAGGTAGAAAAGATACACTAATAAGAGGAGAATGCACATAGAATTATGTATTGGTGATCATGTGTTTCTGAAAGTGAAGGCCAATGGAATTTATCTGAAGTTGGGAAACTATTCCAAATTGGAAGCTCGTTACTGTGGGCCATTTGAAATCCTAGAGAGGATTGGGCCTGTAGCTTTCATGCTTGCATTACCTACATCTATGACCATTCATAATGTATTTCATGTGTCATTGCTTAAGAAATATATACTTGATGCTAATCATGTATTGATTGGAATGTGATTCAAGTGGAGCAAGAAGGCGCTTTTCAAGTGCATCTGGTACACATTCTGGACTAGAAAATCAAGCAGCTTTGTAATCGATCCATAGAGATTGTAAAGGTCCAATGGACCTGGTAAGGTCCTGAGGACACAACTTTGGAGCATGAAGATGATATGCGGGCATAATACCCACATCTTTTTGAATATTTTTTAAAGCTTGTTGATATTATGTAAAGAAGATGAACTGAGGACAATGCATAAATAAGGGGAGGGGATTGTAATACCCCAAGGCCGAGCCCCTGCTAAATTGTAAACATGTTTTATAGGATGTTGAGCCAAGTGATTATAAGATAGGAGGATTATGTGATGTTTAGGCCAGTGAGCCTATTTTTGTATATGTAATTATGCATATCATTAATATAAAATACATCTCTACATGTAGACCGACCAAGAAGAAAGAGTTGTGGGGGACTAAGCTCCATTAGGTAGGGGAAGGAGATAAGAGGCTAGGAAAAAGGGCTAAGCTTCAGGGCTTAACCCCAAGGGAATATTATAATATATTTTCCTAAAAAAACTAAGGTTTGGGAAATAACTCTTGTTATCCTAAGTTCCTGTGGGAAGGGGAACGAATGAGAAGTGGAGCTCATGCAGCTTCATGAGGATAGGTGCTTGATTTGGGACATGTAGTTTTATGTGGGAAATCATTTCGTTGTGGGGGTTCACTCAACCATTCTTTCCATGTTACCCACGTACTCATGGACTCACGCACTAGTCATTCTCTCCATCGTTGAACCTCCTCCATCGTCAACCTTGGTAACTTGTACACACATGTACTCACTTGAGCCCGCACCCTGCCTTAACGGTTGGATATTGTTGCCATCATTTGTTCCATACCCAAGTTATGTTTCTACCATCTCCCTTACCCATTTGACTTAGGAGATGGACAGAAGAAGTAGGTCATCAAGCCTATGGGTTTGAAGAGGCAAGTTGTCAAGCCCGTGGATTGAAGAAGCAGTTTTTCAGGCCTGTGAGGAACTCTCTCCAGGTGAGAGAGATTGTTGGGGAAGTGAATTCTTCTAGAGGGAGCCCAGCAATAGCTACAAAGATTTGGGAATTATTGTTCAACCTGTTGTTGAATCCCTAGAAGGGAAGTGGAGCAGTGGATGGACTATTGAATAGTGAAGGTGCATACTTCCTAGGGTGGGAGAGGTTGTGATATGTGTGTGTAAGTTGGCTCCTGGGAGTGAATCCTTCCTAATGTACTGTGCAACTTCCCGTAGTCTCATCCTAGATTAGGAATCCCTTAACCCGAGTGGAGATTAGTCCTAGCTCGGGGGTGACCACTGCTGAGAGTGATGAGCAACATGGTCTAAGGCTGGGAGGTTCATGGAAGGTTTGCACGAAGTTGATGGTCTTCTCATAAAAATATAAGTACCATTTCTATGTTAATTTTTATGTTGTGTATCATGTACATGTCTTGATATTTATTATATTTCCTATGTAAGTTGTTTGTAGAAGATTGTTGTGATTTCCGCATTAATTTGTGTATTATTAGAATTCATATTATTTGTTTAATTTTATATGTATGATATTCCACAAAGAGCTTTGTGTGCCATAGACCAATAGGTCTATGCCTGGGTATGGACAATTTTGACTATCAGAAACAGAGTGTGAAGTTTTAATTATTTATTTTAAAGTGGCATTGCCCAGCAAAGGGTTGGGGGTGTTATAGTTACACACTCTATACCCCATTCTCATGGATTTTAAGGACTTAGCCATGCAATTCCAACGGGAGGGACAACAATATAAGTTCCAAGGAATCATAGTAGGCTCCCCTAAGATCATAAGTTCCCATCCATGGAAAGTCTCCTCAAAAAAAATCATTTGGGAATTATGGCCCAACTCCACTCCATTCATGTTGTTGAGACACCTTTTGTGCATCCCGACCTCCAATCTATCCTCTCCCGCCACCAATTTGTTTTTATCACCCCCAAATAACTTCCCCTTTCCCGTGGCATTCATGATCATTCCATCCATCTCATCCCATGCAGTCTTCCCCCCAATGTTCGACCTTATCGTCATCCCTTTTCCCAGAAGAATGAAATTGAGAAAATTGTTCTTGAATTAATAGAAGTTGGTGTTATCGTCCTAGTACTAGCCCCTATTATTCCCGTGTGGTCATGGTACTCAATAAAGAAGGTACTTGGCACATGTGTCCTTATTTCTGCACCCTCAACAAACTCACAATCAAAGACAAATTCCCCATTCCTATCATTGATGACCTATTGGATGAATTAAGTGGTTCTTGTTAGAAAAATAGGATTGCAGAGCAATAAAATAAAACAAATGCGGAAATAAAACACAAAAGATACACAATACAATAGATACAAAGATATACGTGGTTCACCCAGTGTGGGCTACGTCCACCAGAGAAATTGCCAAGTCCTTCCTTTATTATTATCAAGCAAATGAAGGGATACAACCTACAACACACCCGTTGTAAATTCCTCTTATCTCTCTCACAGTATCCTCACTCAGAATAAAACATTCACACTAATACATAGCCGCAATACATTTCCCTCATAAAAGAGGGTTGCCTTCTAGGAAAAAAAACCCTAACATAACTTATATCGTCATATTTGCAACCTTATAATGAACAATACAGATTTACTATGAAATTACAATATACATTTACAAAGAAATTTTCCTTTGGGGTATTCACCCCCGAACCCCCATCGGGGAACGTTATCCCCCGAACCCCCACCAGGTGCTCGCTTTCCCTCGGACCCCACAGGGGGTTAACCCCCCTGCACTCTCCCACGTGGAGGAGTGTACATTATTCCGGTGTGTAAAGTTTCATGGGGTATAAACATGGCTGAAAACAAAGACCTATGAATTAGGAAGATAATCAAGCTCCACAACCAACAATCTCCCACTTGGAGACTCATCTCAACAACTCCATCATTGTTGTATATATTGTACTATGATCCTTCTTGGACCTGGAAAATTTATCATCTTCACCTTCATGCTTGAAGACCAACTGAAAATGAGCAGGAACTCAGTTTCTCCATGGTTACTCCCTTAGTTAACATGTCTACAGAATTCTAGCTAGTGTGTATCTTTTCCAACTTCAAATGTCCATCTTCCAAGATAGATCATATGAAATGGTACATGAGATTTATATTCTTAGTATTCGAATGAAAGGCTCAGTTCTTTGCAAGATGAATGGCACTCTCAAGTACAACCTGTTATTCTCCTGCTTATTTCCCAAATCCTCCATAAACCTCGATAACCTAATCATTTCTTTACTAGCCTCTGTAGCAGCAACATACTCTGCCTCTATTGTTGAAAGTGCAACAACCTTTTGCAGTTTTGAAATCCAACTTACTATTGTTCCACCTATAGTAAAAGCATACCTTGTGGTGCTCCTCCTGCTATCTTTATCACATGCCATATCTTAATCAACCTATCCCTATAGAACAATGTTTGAACCTCCAAAACATAATGCATGAGTAGCAGTACCTCTCAAATACCTGAGAATCCACTTTACTTCCTCCCAATGTTATTTATCTGGATTGTTCATATACTTGCTCACAACTCCCACTGCATGTGAAATATCCGGTCCTGTGCAAACCATCGCATACATCAAGCTGCCAACTGTTGATGAATAAGGGACCCTGGACATGTATTCTATCTCCTCCTGTGTATTGAGACACATTTCCTTAATTAATTTTAAATGGATGACCAAAGGTGTACTAACTGGTTTAGCATTCTACATTCTAAACCTATCTAACAACTTCTCTATGTACTCACCCTGAGACAATGTCAATTTGCGATTTTTCTTGTCTCTTGTTATTCTCATACCAAGGATTTTCTTTGCAGCACCAAAATCCTTCATTGAAAATGAATTAGAAAATTTCTTCTTGAGCACATTTATATCCTGCATATTAGACTCTGCAAAAAGCATGCCATCTACATACAATATCAAGATAATATAGCTTCCATTTTATAGCCTTTTAAAATAAACACAGTGATCAGAATGACATCTACTATAACCTTGTTCTGTCATAAACCTGTCAAACTTCAAATACCACTGCCTTGGAGCTTGCTTTAGGCCATACAAGTTCTTCTTCAACCTACATACCAAATTCTTCTTTCCTTTGACCTCATACTCTTGTGGTTGTTGCATATAAATCTCTTTCTCCAAATCCCCATGGAGAATTTTTTTTTTTACATCTAATTGTTCAATATGAAAATATTCTACTACCACGCGACTTAAAATAGTCCTAATAGAAGTCATTTTAACAACAGGAGAAAATATTTCATCAAAATCTATACCTTTCTTTTGTGCAAACCCCTTTACAACAAGTCTAGCTATGTACCACTTTTTTCCTCCATATTCTTCCTTCAACTTGTAAATCCATTTATTCTGCAATGTTATTTTTTCTGTAGGCAACTGAACCAAATCCCAAGTCTGGTTATTTACCAGGAAATCCATTTTCGCTTTCATTCCTTTCTCCCAATTATTTTTGGTGTCTACCTGCATTGCCTCTTCAAAACATTCTTGTTCACCAGCATCAGTCAACAATAAATAATGCAATGAAGGAGAGTATCGTTCAGGGGGTCTACTTAACTTGGTAGATCTTCTAACAACACTTGCAGGAGTTTGAGGTACATGTTGCTCCTGTTGTTGTACATTTTGATTTTTTGGTACCTTTGGAATTTATTTTTCAATAATCTCATCAAGCATTGTGTATTCTGGTTTTTCTTTTTCTTGTATCTTTCCCTGCAATTGATCTTTGTACATGACCTTCTCATTGAATATGACATATCTAATCCTAATGATTTTGTGATTTCCATTCCTATAAATGATAACCAAAATCATTAACACCGTATCCAATACAGGTACACTTCTTGTATTTTTCCTCAAGAATTGTTTTATTTTCTTTATCAATATGGACAAATGATTCACAACCGAAAGTCTTCAAAAAATAATAGTTTACCTTTTTACTTGCCCATGCCTCCTCTGGAATTCCACCATCCAAAGATCTTGAAGGTCCTATGGTTGTTAAGTAAACATCGGTATCTAAATCATCTTCCCATAGTTGTAAGGAAAAACCAACATGCAATCTCATACTCCTTGCACGCTCCATGATTGTCCTATTCATCCTTTCTAAAACACCATTTTCTTGTGGTGTTTCTAGAACTATATTCTCTCTACGAATACCATGGTATGAACAGTAATCATCAAACTCCTTGATGCAATATTCACCTCCATTTTCTGATATGAGACACTTCAACCTTTTTCCGGTCTCATTCTCAACCAAAGCTTTCCATTTCTTAAAAGTATCAAAAACATCAGATTTTTTTCGAATCCAATAAACCCAAGTTTTTATAGTTGCATCATCAATAAAAGTAACATAATAACCAGATCCACCAAGAGATGATACCTAATATGGTCCCCATACATATGTATGCACAAGCTCTAACCTTTCACTCTTCTTTTCTTTTCTGACTCTGAGAAATCTAACTCTCTTCTATTTTAAATAAACAAAATGCTCACAGAAATCCAAATCAATTTGTTTAAGATCTGGCAACAAATTTCTTTTGTGAAGTATCTGCATCCCCTTCTCACTCATGTGTCCAAGAATATGATTCCACAGTGTTTCATCCACTCCTGTAGAAGCTAAAGAGATAGAAGAGTCAGTATTACCAGTACATAAATACAATGTACCTACCTTCTCTCCTTTTTCTATCACCAATGATCCTTTGGTGACCTTCCACACCTTATCTATAAATATGTATATACAACCTTCACTTTCCAACTTCCCTGTTGAAATTATATTTTTCCTTAGATATGGAACATGTCTTACCTCTTTCAACAACCAATGGTTTCCATTTCTTTTCTTTATTTTTACCTTTCCCATTCCAACAATTTTTCATGTTGCATCATCACCCAAATGAACCTGTCCAAAATCACCTTGAACATAATCTAGAATTTTTTTCCTATGGGTGTGGCATGAAATGAAGCCCCTGAATATACTACCCAAGACTCATAAATATTATCTACAAAAATAATCAAATCATCTTGTAACACATCACCTACTACATTTGCTTCCCGTTTTTTCTTCTATTGTCCATCTCTTTGTTTCTTTGGAGCTCTGTAGTCTTTATTCAGATGTTCTTTCTTCCCACAATTCTAGCACTCTATCTTTCCCAATATTTATTTGGATCTACCCTTCCTATAATTCCCACGGTTTCCTGAGCCCTTTCCTCTATCCTTTTGTCTTCCCATGTTCTCCATGTTCAACACATTACCTTATGTCTCACCTGTGATTTTCTGTCGCATTTCCTCCATAAGGATAACACCAACAACAACATCAAATTTTAAAGTGTTTGACACAGAGACAGAGTTACTTACATCCATGACCAAGTCATTCCATCTTTCTGGCAATGAGAACAATATTAGAAGAGCCCTGACCTCATCATCAAAGTCCACTTTTACAGAACTTAGTTGATTAGTAACCATATTAAATTCATTTAAATGATCTACAACAGAACCGCCTTCTAACATATTCATATTAAATAATATCTTCATTAGAAATACCTTATTGGACGCTGAGAGTTTTTCATATAGTTTATCCAATGCGTCCATCAGCTCCTTCGTTGTCTTTTCTTTTGAAATATTGAAAGCCACCGACGATGCTAGGATCAGTCGTATCATTCCTAGATCATTTCTGTCAAGAATCTCCCATTCTTCGTCCTTCATGGCCGTTGGCTTCTTTGTTATTCCACCCAATGGTAGGAATAGATCCTTCTGATACAAATAATCTTCCATATGCATCTTCCATAACTGGTAGTTTTGGCCATTAAATTTCTCGACCCTAAACTTTCCATCTTCCGCCATTTCTCCCACTCGAACCAGAAACCCTCTTTTCATGCGAGTTACCTTCTGCTCTCATACCAGTTGTTAGAAAAATAGGATCGTAGATCAATAAAACAAAACAAATGAAAAAATAAAACACAGAAGATACACAATACAATAGAGATACAGATATACGTGGTTCACCCAATGTGGGCTACATTCACCAAAGAAATTGTCAGGTCATTCCTTTATTATTATCCAGCAAATGAAGGGATACAACCTACAACACACCCGTTGTAACTTCCTCTTCTCTCTCTCACAATCTCCTCACCCAGAATATAATAT
>ML779734.1:752862-799349 GCA_009831015.1 Picea engelmannii
TGGATATACAAAGCAATTGAGATCTTTGGCTAATTTATAGTGAATGAAATTATGAGTACTGCCAGAATCAATTAGGACTATTACCTTTTTCTTTTTGATATATCCTTCGATCTTGAGGATTTGAGGAGTGTTAATTCCAACCAATGCATTACATGATATCGTGGGAGTCAACTCTTCAAATGAAATTGATTCTACATTTTCATCTTGAGATGGTTCTTGTTCTTCTTCCTCTTCACAATCTATGTAGAATAATTTATTCTCACCACACTTGTGTCCCTTACTGTACTTGCTGTCACAATTAAAGCATAAACCCTTTTCTTTTCTTTCCTCCAATTGTTGAGGTGTCAACCCTGTAGGTTGAGGTGTTTTAGAAGAAGGATCATTATTCTCTCTATAGATCTTAGGATTGGTCCTTCTAGTATCCATAGCCATATTTTTACTTTCAACATTTCTTGCCACCCTAAATGCATTCTCCAATGATTTGGGTTCCCAAAGGCGAACCTCATGTTGAATGTTATCTCTTAAAGTTCCTATCAATACATCAATCAAGTGTTCATCTGGAATATTTGTTACCTTTATATTCAATCTTTGGAAGTTCTCAATGTGCTCTGTAACTGAACCCTTTTGCTTGAGATTTATCAATTGGCTAAACAAGGTATTGTTCCCTGTATCCTCATAGTGTGCTATCATTTCTTCTGTGAAAATTGTCCAAGTGACGAGTGATTTGTGATTTGCGAGAACACAGCCATCTATACCATACAAATTGATTGGGTTCTAAATATAAATAAACAATTCGTACCTTTTGTGTATGTGGCACATTATGTAGATCAAAGAATTGCTCCATCTAAAGTATCCATGTGATAGGGTCCTTGCCATCAAACTTCCTCATATCGATCTTAGGAATGTGGTTGGTCTTCAACCCAAAGTTAAAGTTTCTCCATTCCTGATTCACCTTCCTTGTGTCCTCATCATGAATTTCATGGGATACATTTTCACTTTCAGGTGTCCTCTCTATTACGAAATTTTTCAATCCTTCCATGAAACCATCCATCTTTGCCTCCAACTTAGCTTTCATCTCTTGTAGTTCATCTTTTGTTACTATCTTCTTTTGTAAATCATTTATGTCCATACGCATTTCTTCACCTTCATCAAGAGTCCAAGTAGGATTGTCTGGAGGCTTATTTGGTGTAGAATTTCCCTTTTTGGGTGGCATGTTGGCCAAGTATCACTTTTGAACCTTGATATTGAGGTGGTTCTGCTAGACAATATTTCTTCTATTGTATCTCCAAAGTTTTGTCCCTTATGGGTATGAAAATTTATTTTTTGTAGTTATCTGATATTTATTCTCTGCAATTCCACAGGTCTGATCAAAATTGGATGTGCCAAGTGGAATTTATGGTAGCTTCCCCACAACTTACTGATTTTTATCCTTTTCAGGATATCTCACTTGTATAGTGTGCCTCGCACAAAATAATTGATATAAAATTCTGAAACTCGTACCAGAAATACTACAGACTGTCCACTATCCAATGAAACTAGTCTCACTCAATTTGGATACTCTAGGAAGAAGTTATGATTGTTTTACCTGGAACAACTTCTTGAGACTAGTCAATAGGACTAGTTAGATACCCTATCTTCCACAGGGGGTATCTACAAATGTAAGATGACCTAGAAGCTGAAATTTTTAACACAGATACCTTACTAATGTCTATGAATATCATAAGGATTTTAGGGTATGAAACGTTACAGAAACAATTTTATAGTGACAATTCCACAATGACTCAGTTCAAGAAGATTCCAGAACCCTATATTGCACAGGTTGTATCTCCAAAAGTATAATGCCTCAGGAGCTGAAGTTTTAACCCAACGTACCTTGATCCGTCTACTAAATACCCTCCAAGACGTTCCTTCTGAAACATTATAGAAAAAAAGTTATAGTAAAAATTCCAAGGTGTCTCAGATGTAGCAGCGAAACCCCCAGACCTTGAGCTCTGATACCATATGTTAAGAACCAAATATCAATATAGCATAGAAAAACCTCAGAATAAGTACTCAATGCCTTGAAAAAGAGATAAATTCAAATAATAAGCCTCTTCAATGGGGCAACCTCCTTATGCCCACATAAATGTACAATTACAAGATGATTCAAAATGAAAATGTCTCCTTGGTATATATAGGAGACTAGGAGGTATAATTATAACTAATGGCTTAAAGACAACATAAATAAAATAACATTATGAATATAATATGCCCCAATTAAGGGGTAATGAGCCACTATTTAGGGCTTAACAGAGACTACAATAGATTCAAATTTGTAAAAGGCATAATCAGTTGAGATTTAGAGGAAGAAGATTGGTGTTGGTGAAAACACTTTCCTTGCAAAGGACTGTTATCTTTTGTATTTCTTTGATAGTGTTTACACCATATTAGGGGTTCCTTCAAGTGATATGGAGTGAATGGTGAAACCATATTCCTTTATTTGTATCTTAGACCTATTGGTTGATGACATTTAGAGATATTTGTATAGGTAGTTACTTGACCTTGGAATTGGTGCTATAAGTGGCACACTTCTTGAGGAGGTAGTTATCTTATATGGCATTGGTATCCCCTACATGGAATTCATGTTGGGAAGGTGGTTTCTTACATGGGAGGTGGAACTACCTTGGTGGATTGATTTGTGTCTCCCAAGTGAGGATAAGGGGAAAACAGAGTTGATTGAATGATTCAATATATGTTATGGTGGAAGCATATAAAAGATAGATTACCTAAGAAGAAAAAAAGTATAAGAAACCAAACAAAATCAATTGACAACAAATAGCAATACCATTTACATGATGATGTAAGCTAGGAATTTATAACAAAGAAACCCAAAGGGGAAAATTCTAATGCTTGTATCAGACATGTTAGGATGTTGGTCTTCAAAGTCTATAAGCAAAATCCCAAATAGAGGTGTATTGAGTCAATAGTTATGCTTACAATAACATAGATAGAGAAGGGTTGATTAGAGTGAAGATATTTGAACCCCTTTCTATTAATGCTTACATACATTCATGCATTTTCTAAAGAACTCTTGAGTTTCCTACTCATTACATCTCAGTTACAAGATAGTTACAAAACTAATTGAAGAAGACCAAATGACTTCTTTATAGTTTTTAGTTAGAAGAATGTGAAGAGACATGTGTTTCTATGTCAAAGGTGTCTTCTTGATGTTTGTTGATTGTTCAAGATGTTGTTTGACATATGTTGATTAATCAAATTCCACTAAACATGTAGGATTATTGATCCTTGTAGAAGGATGCATAAGTTGATGAAGTTGAGGGTCAATTGAGAGGTCCAACCAAGGAGATAATTGGGACTATGCACTAGTTGATGGGTGCTAGATGAAAGGACTCGACTAGGAATATGAACTATTCAATAGTTTTATTCAATCCTTAGGATAGATCAGAACTTCCCCCTTAATCAGATTTCCTTCTTATGCAGATGAGAAAAAATTGTGTGCCAATTCAAAGGTGTTGTGTTGTTGGTTGTGGAGCCTGATTATCTTCTTGATTCATAAGTCTTTTTTTTTCAGTCGTGTTTATACCCCATGAATAATTTACACCCGAGAAGAATGTACACTCCTCCACGCGGGGGAGTGCAGGGGGGGTTACCCCCCCTGTGGGGTCTGGGTGGATGGACCATCCCCTTGGCTGGGGGGTCTGGGGGCAAGCGGGCCCCCGGCGGGGGTTCGGGGGACAACATTCCCCGATGAGGGTTTGGGGGCGAAGCTCCTGAAGGAAACATTGACTTGTAAATGTATATTTTAATTTCATAGTAAATCTAGACCGTTCATTATAAGGTCACAGATATGATGGTTGAAGTTATGTTAGGTTTTTTTCCCTAGAAGGCAACCCTCTTTTATGAGGAAAATGTATTGTGGCTATGTATCATTGCGAATATTGAATTCTAAGTGAGGATATTGTGAGAGAAAGAAGAGGAAGTTACAGTGTGTTTGTTTTAGGTTGTATCCCTTCATTTGTTGGATAATAATAAAGGAAGGACATGGTGATTTCTCTGGTGGACGTAGCCCACACTGAATTAACCATGTATATATGTGTCTCTATTGTATTTTGTATCTTTTGTTTTTTATTTCCACATTTATTTATTTTATTGCTCCGCGATCTTGTTTTTCTAACATGTGTCACTTTCCCTCTATTGGGAGTTGTCCTACTTTGTCCACTTTAAACAAGTGGCTCATAAACACCTAGATGGATGTATTCTTAATATTCAAGCTAAATTCGGTATGTTCCCACAATGGTGGAAAATAGGGTCAAATAAAATCCAAATTAAATACTAGATGTAAATCCAGGTATGGTGGAATGTTGATCTTAAGCGACATTTTCCCCAATTTTCTCAAGTATGGTATAAATACAATATCACAAAGGATTAATTTTTCTATATGGGCCATTGAATCTTTCTTTATTTGGACGTGACTGTAACTTGAACCTCGATTTGCAATGAATAATGAATATGATGCTTATCGTGTTCAACCTTGGCTCTTTCACTAGCTCACTACAACATCTTGTGTGCTTGTTTTTTAATTTAAAAAACCTTGTCTTTGAACTTGAGTGCTTTGTTAATGTCTAGTTGTTCATGATTTGTGTCAGTAGAAAGAGTCGGTTGGTCGACTAAATTCGTAGGTGTTGAGGGATCAAATCCATAACAAACTTTGAATGGACTCCTTCCTACATAACTATGTTAAGCTCGATTATATCTATGCTATATATATGGGAGACTCTCATTCCATGACATGTGATGCTTGTGGTTGTACTTGTGAAACAATTGTACCACCATGTGATTAAGAACTTTGATTTTTCCATATATTTGAAGATGGAATGTTGTTGACAAAAATAGTTATGTGTCAAGTTGTTTCTAGAGAATTTTCCAAAAGATGTCGATAAACGTAGAGTCATGGTCAATGACAATATTATTCAGTATGCCATAGTGTTTCTAAACATGCTCGAATAAGAGATGAGCGGTTGTAATCTTCTTTCAAGGTATGAGGATATCCATTTTAGAGAATCGGTAGACCACCACGAGTATTACAACATGATGGTGAATGGTGACAATATGTATAGTGAAGTCATCCATGGAGACAGACTCCCATGGTCAATCTGGAATAGGAAGGGTGCATACAAACTCTGTCGATAGTTTGGTAGCTTAGTGATGGAAAAAAACATGCAAGATTTGATATATCTAATGATCCAACTTGAGTGGAGACCAATAAAATTGATTCTTTAGTACTGTATGATTTTTTTCTACTCCAAAGTGGCATGTTCTTTTGATGTAGTGTGCATCCTAGATAATCTTATGTTAGGTCTCACCTAAAGGTACACAAAGTTTTCCTAACTTATAAAGAATGTTTTCCTTTAAATGGTATTAAATGTCAATCGACCAACCTGTATAGAGTTGTTGATATATTGAGGTGAAATCATTGTCTTCTTCATACAATTAAGGCCAAGTAACTATGTCATATCCATGCATAGTTAACAATGTAAAAAGTTCAATGATTGGTGGTCAACTAAGGTAATCAATTCAAGGATTGGATTTTCCTTTCCTATGCTTAATTGCCAACTAAAATTATTGTAGGTAACTAATCCACTTGAATTGTTGTATTTTCTACAACTTAGATTGTGAAAGAGTGAATTGTAGAGGCTTGTGATCAATATGAAATATATTTATTTGTGATCAATATGAAAGATCATTTATTTTCCTAGAATGTAATGTCTCCATTGCTCAAGTTCTTGTGCAATGGAATATAGTTCTCTTTCATAAGTCGAATACTTATGAACAATATCATTGAAAGTTTCTGAATGGAATGTTACCAAGTGACCTACTTGAGTGATCATTGCACCCATAGCATAATTTGAAGCGTCGGTCTTTATTTCAAGTGGATGATGTAAATTAGGGAGCATGAGCACTAGAGTTGTAAAAAACATGTTCTTAAGATGTTCAAAATATTCTTGTTGTGCTATTTTCCATTTGAATGTTGTCTTTCCACCTCCATTTAGTCAATTGATCATTGATCAAGCAATGTGGCTAAATCCTAACACAAATTTATGATAAAAAATTGTTAATCCAAGGAAACTTTATAACTCATGAATGCCTCTCAGAACAAGCCAATACTTGATGACTTGAATATTTTATGGGTTGGATCAAATGCCTTTGTATTCAATCACATAACCTAAATATTTGATACTCTTCATTGCAAAAGATAACTTCTCCAATTTTATGCAAAGTTTATTATATCCAAGAGTGTTAATCACTTGTTGAAGCTACTACAAATGTTCATCCCATGATTTGTTGAAAATCAATATGTCATCTAAATAATTGAATTACACAGTCACCTACAAAAGGTATAACAACATCATTTGCATATCTCATGATAGTAGTAAGTGCATTGGTTATACAAAAAGGTATGACTAACCATTCAAACAAGCCTTTGTTTTGAACGTAATTTTTTTAGGACTCTATAGGGATTTGATGATGTCCCAACTTGAGGTTTAGTTTGGTAAAGAACTTAACATATTTCAAATAATCAATTAGATCATCTATTCTAGTGAGAGGATATTGGTTCTTTATTGAAATTTTATTGAGATCGTTGTACTCAATGCAAATGTTCCATGTCTTGTAACACCTTGTTTTTCCCAACTTGTAATTAATCATTAATTATGATTACCATGCTATGGCAGGTGAATGATTTAAATCTATTATTGTTTAGATTGCCAATGATTGATTGTGGGGGTGAAGCCCTGAAGTATTGGCCATGATATCACTAGAGGATAAGAGAAAGAGAATAGTAGAGAGGGTTCATTATGTCAAAATGACCCAAATTCTATTTGTTAGAAATAAATAAGCCTCATCCTGATCCCAAGGAGAAATCGGTTAATGAAAGAAGTACTAGTGGTTGAAAAATCAACTACCCCCTTAAATGGAAGCATGGAGGGTCTGGCTAAGGAGACGAAAAACTGTCAGCCCAATGTACCATAGAGGGAATTTTTTTTTGCAGACCTAGACTGACCCAAGTTTCCTTCTCACAAAAGGAACATGACAAGTTCAAAACCTTCCCGAGGAGGAGAAAGGCGTGAAGCATATACACACGCAGGATAGAAAAAAATAGAGAGATGCACTAGGAAGGGAATACACGACCAGGAGGAACGCGTGAAGTTCTCCAAACTCGAAGGAAGAACTACATGATAAAATAGTTTTGGTTACGGGAGAATGGAGGAAATGGATCCCTGAGAACTTGCATAAGACCTGGCCTGAATGAAATATTGTGAGCTTGATGTTGAGGGAGCATCTGATAAACCTCCTCGAGGGCATGACAAAGAAAATATCTCTGAGTAATGGAAGAAATTTCCTTGGTGATGTCATGGCTTGGCACGAGGGTGGCCAGAGCGCTAAGATTGAATGCCTCTGATCCTACAGTTGGGTGGAAAGGCGGAAACCCACAGTCAGTTAATTGGCTGCATTTTGTAATAGATAAGTATTCTCACACCCTATAGAACCGAATTGTAACAGTAAAATAAGGTGGAATATCCCATGAATGTTTCAAGGATGTGCATGTTTGTTTGATGACTTGATTTTCTTTCTCTTAATTTTTCTCGGTCGTGTGTTTAAGAAATTAATAACCTATATGGTCGAATATGATTTGTATACATAATTACTAGAGCCTCATGTAGTGGCTCGAATTAAAGGAAAAGAACTGTGGTTTTTCTAACCATAGGCCCAATTTTGATATGTGCATATTTACACTTAGAGTCATTGGGATCTCCTGAAAAATGGGTATCTTAAGCTCAGAAGAGGTAGTGTGAAGGTGTGCAGAACCTTGACAAGATGTGTAGGGATTAAGAACTCTTTAAGTTCTAAAATTCTGGGAGAAGCACAAGGAGTATTCTCACACCTCATTTGAAGTATTTGCAAGCTCATGAGGTACAACTCTTCTAGAATGCAACCGAGGGTTGTACCCTTCAGACCTTTCACCTGTGTGACCAAGGACTCGTGCCCATGTCCTTAAAAAATTCCCAGCCAATATTTAAGTTTGTAGCCCATGAGGATTTTTAGGAGGACCCATATGACTAAGGTATGGGAACCTTGCACTAGTCTGAATGGTGTTAAGTTCTCATTAGATTCAGAACTCCAGAATGTCACAACTTCACAACCCCAAAATCCCTGAATGTCAGAGTCATGAAATGTTGTGATTCGTTGATATGGAGAGTCTGTTAGGGACCCTTCTTGACCGTCTGACCCACCAGTGAAGGGTTTCATGTATGGTACTTCGGCGAAGTCCAACTTCGATAGAATAGAGTTGTTGTAGCACCAAAAACCCTGAACGTCGGAGTCACGAATTAAAGAGAGTCATCGATCTGGAGGAGCTTCAATATCACTCATGACTGTTGGATCTACTCCACGGTCAATTCATATTTGACCTACTCTGGGAGTAAGGAGAGGATTACACCATGAAACCCCCAAATGCTGAAGTCACGAAGCGATGAAGGCCATATATCTCAAGTTCTACGTGGATGCATCTTGAGCGTGAGATCAGAGGGTTTGGAAGGTTTTCATTTCAAGGTGATGTGGCATGATTATGTCACCCAGGGAGACATGGAACCACTTTTGATGTGCCACGTGTCACTTGGATTTACGTGTATTGCAGACCCTATGTGCCCATTAACATGTGACACATGTCACCCTTTGAAGGGGCCACGTTTCATCACTGCCTCGTCCACATATCACACCTGGCACTCACTGGTTGGTCCATCTGGCAAGAGGAGCACGAGAGTGTGCAAGTTTCATGAAGCTCTGAAGGCCAGAGTAAATCCTAGTCATTGGCGTCAGGACTACGTGGCGATGGATCGAGTGTGGTTCGGAGTTTGAAACTCTGGGAGATCTAAGGAGTGTTGCACGTTGGGTCGAGAGTTCCTAAAGGCCCAAAGGATGGAGTAGATCTTGTCCGCCCATTGTAGAGTGCACATGGACCATTGATCAATTTCTCCACGTGTTTGGAGTTCGAAACTCCAGAAGGAAGGGTGGTTTGAGGCAAGGAAACCTCTGAAGGTTGAAGTTACGAAGTGACATGAACCATTGATTTGGGAATACTTCAGGATCCCTCTTATCCATTGGATATAGACTATAGTCAACACTTCGACGAAGTCTTACTTCAGGAGAATGGTGATGTCATGACATCAAACTCCCTGAATGTCGGAGTTGTGAAGTAATGTGGATCGTCGATCTAAGGACCCTTCAAGATTCCTCTCAACCGTCCGATCAACCAAGAGGAATGAATCATGTACAACACTTCGGTGAAGTCCTACTCTAGAAGGAAAGGAGTGTGGAGCAGGTAGAACCCCCAAAACATCGAAGCTGCAAAGTGACAAAGGTCGTAGATCCATGGGTTACGTGGACACACCTTGATTGTTGGATTGAAGGGCTTGGGATGCTATCAGTATGGAGTGACGTGGCACAGTGATGTCATCTAGGGTGACGTGGACCCATGATTAACATGCCACATGTCACATGGATTCATACGTTTTGTAGACCCTATAGACCCATTAATATGTGACATGTGTCACTCACTGAAGGGGACACATGTCAACTCTGCCCTACCACGTATCACACCTGGAACTCACCACTTAGTCCATTTGGTGGGAGGAGTATGAGGGATCCACCTGTATTTTCCCTCATATATAGTTCAACACCATGTGCGAGAGTGGACCCTTCGGGAATTTAGAAATTTAGGACTCCGGAGGTTTGGAGTGTTGTGACAAGGATAAGTTGAAAGGCCTGAAGGTCAGAGCCACGTGGAGAGATTTTGGGCTCCTTCGGGAATTCGGGAGTTCAGAACTCTAGGAGACTTGAGATTCCCTGATAGCCTATGTGTTAGACAAGGATAAAATCCTGCTATTGGATTGGATGGTGGATGGACTTCCATCCTAGATATAGGAGCTTGAGGATGGTACTGTGAGGTGGATCCACGTGGGCACCACATAACCTTTGACCAATGAGGCTCATAGAACTTCGGAAGGGAATAACGTTTGAACCAGAGCTCGGGTTGGATCATGGAGACAGTGGTTGGAAATATCTTCATGATGAGAAGAATAGGATGAAGACCTCGGACAGAGGATCTGAGATGATGGAGGAAAGATAAATTTTGATGGCCCATCCCTTAAAAAGGCACTTAAGGGGTTGGGTGTGTTACAAATTGGTATCTGAGCATGGAAATAACACTTGGCCTGCTTGGTCTCATGAACGAGTCGTATAAAAAAATAATATTATTGGAGGACTTTAAAGGGTGACACCCTATCTTACCCGTTCCTAAGATACTTAGTTAAACCTCTACCAAAGAAAGGAATGAAACCTGCTATTGTTGATAGATGTTTTGGAAATATGCATTGTATGTTGCTAATGTTCTGGATAAAGAAGTTGACTTCACTTTGTAATTGTACATGTTTTTGTACAGCCATAAGATTAGGTTACCAAGGCTAAGATGAGCATGTTAAGAATATTATTGTCGAACAGAAATTGTCTTCATAAGTTCCTTGAGTAGAAGGATGCAGATTAAAATTCAATTGGTATTTTACCCAACAAGATTGAATCATGCTAGATGGTGGTAGAAGAAGACTATCATTTCTTTGGGAAGTGATAGCCAATCCTACAAGAGTAGGATTATATTGATGGGCATTGATAAGAAATACTTGGATGGAAAGGATCCATAGCAGTAATATGTATTGCTTCAATAAAGGATTAAACCTTGTATATGTGTATGATCTCTCATGATTAGAGGATTGATGGAAATGGTAAGGTCAAATCACTTGACCTATAATGAATCATATGTTGATAATCTTGCGGCCTATTTCCTTAGTACGATAGGACTGTAAGGATTTATGAGATATTGATGTAAGGTCTGGTCAAGGAGGTGTCAAACACCTTTGGATGACCAATAGATCATATTGACATCCAGAGGTGGATGTTATCCATATGGATATGGATTGGTATACTTAGATAGATATAAGAGTGAGTTTAGGAAGATATTCCCTTGTAAAGATATGTTGACCAAGAGTGAATTGAGGCATGAAGAAGAGACTAGAAGTGGTTATCTTATTTCCTTGAGTGACACAATAAATACCCATTTGAATTCTGAATTATAGAAGGTTTTTACAGTAGGAAGGAAAAAGGTGACCCTTGTTGGTTATTTCCATGTAGAAGGGGTAACATCAGTATGAATTATAACTGTGAGACTAGTCATGTGAGTGACTATAATATGTCACTAAAGAACACTAATATTAAACTAAAATATCAATGAAAAAGGGGTGCAAGAGATGCACCTACATATATGTGTATACATGCTTAAAATAATAATATGACTGCAAGCCCTCAACTGAGAGGGAAGCTCAGTGTTGATTTTCTTTATGAGGTTTGTCACAAGGATGGCAGCAATATCCTTGGGAGGAGGATCTGGAAGTTTGATATGTCCATGTGCATGTATGACATGGAAAGAGTGCAAGCAATGAGCTTGCATGATGAATGTTTGGCTATGTTTGTTTATGTTTGAGTGCATGGGTTTAATGCATTGTGAGGCTTCTTGATATGAATACATATAATAATACCAATTAGATATGAATGATAATAAAGGTGCAAGTGATTCACATGTATGAATATACACATACAAAGGCACAATATGATTGCCTTGATGAGTGGAATGTGAGGCAAGAATTTCACTTGCCAAAGTTTAATGAATATCATGGATGCATGGTTGACTCCATTTTGAAGAGTCATGAAAGTTTTGTTCTGAAGGATAGCTTGAGGGAAATGTGTTCCATTCCCTCAGGAAAGACTAATATAAATAGATGAAAGAGTAAGGGAACAAGGATGATCTGTTGTTATGATAAGAGGCAAATGAATATGCCTTTGAAGAGCACATGAGAATGACTGTGAACAATCATGACTTAAATTATTTTAATAAAAAGATGTATGTGAGATGCAAAAAAAAATACCTAGGGAAGCTACACATAGGCTTATGATTATGCATATGGTTAAGTACATCATGGATGTAAGTAACAAAACCAGAATATTCATGGATACATAATTTGGATGCATGGCAAAGATGCATGTTTATATTTCTTATGGAATATTTGGTAAACAGTTGCAGTTAACTCAAGGTTGAGGCCAACACAGATAGTGATGGATATGCAATAAGGAAGTTGCATGCTGGAGGGGTTTCCTGTGGAAGAATTGTGTGAGGACGTTATTAAGAGGACAGAGTCACAACCTTAATGACTGTCAAGAATTAAGAAGTGAGCTACAAGCTTATATATATATATATTGAAAACATCATGTACGGATAGAAGACTAATAAAGCAATGTTGACCATTCTGACTAACTGAAAATATAATGTGCATGATGCACAGGTTCATGATCCATTATGAACAAAAGTTTTCTATTAAAGCATGTTGATGTATCCAAAACGGTTAGGTTGAGGCCTAACCATGGCTGCTCAAGGAAAAGAGCAAGAAGATTCCAACAAGGAGTAAATTGCAAAAGCAGAGAAAGGGGAAAAGGAGGAACATTTTTCCCACCCTAAGAACTCTGAATTGCCTACATAGTTGTAGGTCTTAGATGAGCAGTTGTGAGAACAAGTACAGCTGGAAAATGGGAGAATGAATAAATGAGTATGTTTGATTGAGTTGGATTGGTTGAAACCATTTAAGAAAAGGAAGTGAGGCCTTAGAAATAACTCAATTGGGTTGAAAGTCCCAGGCTGTGTAAAAGAAGTTGGAAAAAGGGAAGCACACTTAACTCTTTTCTTGTTGTGTATTATGTTTTTCTCTGGGATGGGAAAGATGGTACGCTGATGAAAGTAATTATTTTGACACCATAGTGAGGTTTGTATTATTGCAAAAATAGTTGAGAATTCTCTCTATTGCATTCATGAAAACATTAAGGATAATGTGATGAAGAGCATAGAGATATGCTAGAACATATCTGAAAATTGTTTTATTGGTTTAAAAGTTACAATACTTGCACTTTTATTTTTACATGACGACTAACATAATTATGATGTACGTCATGTATAGAGAGAAATTGGAACTGTTGAGAGAGAGAGAGTTGCCAATGATGGACAACCTCAAGCAGAGGATGACTATGAGCAGGTTGTTGTGGAAAGATTGTTGAAGGGACTTTAGAAGTCCCCAGGAAGCACCATTGATAAGGTAATATCAGAGAGGGTGCCAACAACCATAACATGTATAAAAAGTGTTCATGCCTATGTGGCACAAAGTATAAAGGGACTGGATAAGAACCCCTTCTGAAATGTTTTATTGTCTTAATGTTATGCACAAAATTTTGAAAGGAAGTTGTATGCCATGGATACCCAAGTAGGGTATGATTCAGGAAGGAGAACCCAAATGATGGAGGTGTGAACCTCTAGCAGTAAAGACTGATTGTATGATGAATAGAAGCATTTGGTTTCTTTATCATCGAATTTTTGTGTGTGCGAATTAATCTTTGTGTGTTTAAGAATTCTTGTATGTTACGATAATCAAATGTTTATGTTCCCAAATCAAGGTTATAACTCTCCTTTAGATAGACTACAAGCGAAACATGGTAGGAATCCCTTTGATCAGCTATAGATCGAAATTGTGAAGATAGCAAAAGAAAACCCTGATCAAATCAGGTTAATCAAGAACCTGACAGAGGAGATGAATGTGACCCGTTCATCGGAGGGAAAACCAATCTCAATCATCAGATTGACTTAAAGATCCAATGGATTTAACGGATCAAACACCAATCGTTTGATTATATCGACATTCGGGAATCATTGCGGAGCACGAAGGAGAATTTAATGAACGTGCTAGTTCACGGTCCGCAATCAACCAGCACAGTTGATCTCATCGGGGTGAATGATCAATGGCCACGATTAAAATATTCGGGCAAGAAATTTTCAGATTGTGAAGATTGAAATATTCGATAAAGGGCGAGCACATTGGGGTTCCGCAATCACAATGAACCGTCGATTTGTGAACGATCAGTGGGTGAACCTGCAAGGAACCCATGCATTAATGTTGTGTAAACTCGTATTGTGACCGGGTTATGTGGGTGATTTGCAAGTCCGGTTTTTAATTATGTCGACATTTAAGAAGGCTCTTGTAGGGTTTAACTTCAGCCTTGCATCATTGTAACCCTTGAAATAATTCATGAACTGATATGTCTGCATTAACCAATCTAGGAATGATTGGAAACGAAAGTGCTCATAGACAACACATTGATTTAATGCATTGAGAAGATGCATGTGGTAAAAGAATGGGGAATATATAGGATTGCCCATTGTGGAAGAAGTATCTTCCAGTACTCTACAAAGTTGCATGATTGGTAAGGAGATAAATTAGGTGACCCTAAATGTTGGTACCCTGATTATCGGTAAGGAAAGAAATGCTTAAAGGAATTCATGTGAAACTTTGATTTTCATGAGTGGTGATTTGAGGTTGTGGTCGATTCAAGAGAAGAAAATATGGTCCTACTATAATAATAAATATGGATAGAGAAACCATATGGTAATAAGTGGGCTGATTTCCAACACCCCTTGGCAAAAGTACCTGACATGAAATATAATAATTTAAAACCATGGAGATTGGCACATTGATTAAAGTTATTTGATATCTGAATAGTATTTGGAAAAAAATAGTATGTTGAAAGGATGCATACATAAACAATGATATAGTTCCTTTTGTTTTGTACCCTTGCTTAGATGAAAATGACTTGGATTGTTAGTATGCATAGTTTTGAAAATATAAAGTGCATGAAAACTAACAATTTGTTTGGTTGAGGATTGTTGAAATTGCAGGAAGAAAAAGGTCTTGGATATGGCAGTATAGTAAGACCATAAGGAAGACGAATTGCCTACTAAGCCAAATTGCTATGGGAAGGAAATACCCATGTTTTTGGATCTAGTCCCTGTAGGGAACAAATCTGAAAATAAATATGGAATTGAAAAATCTGTGGGTGACAGATTTGCAATAAAATTTTGAAATTAAAATTTATTATGATATCTCATAAAATTTTGTATACCTGTGATATAGGTGAGAATAAAAAGATCTGTCTAGAAAGGACAGATGAAGGCTATCAAGTTGGAAAGCATGAAATACGGCTACTGTTGGGACAAGAAAAATTGTGGTAAGCCATGATCACCCTAGAACATGTTGTGTTATGGAAACACAAGCAAGAGGGACGCCTCAGCAAAGCAAGTCTGAGGGACGCCTCGACTTTAAGGCTCAACAAAGTCTTTAGAGCTCTTCTTGTACGAGAAAACCTTGGAAAGGAAAAATGGATCACCCGAGGGACTATATAGAAGAGAAGGGGATGCCTGAGCCTGGGCCTGGAGGGTGAGTGATCGCAAGGAAGAGGATAATTTGATCATCCTCGTAAAATATTGATTGGTATCATGCACACAATGTGTATGTACAGGAAAAATAGTGAGACAAAATAACAAGACATCCATGTGGATGCAAATCCATGAAATGCACAGATAAGTAGTGTGCTACATTATGCAATTTTTCCTCTTGAATTTTGAACAAAAGTAAAATGATTTTGCATGAAATTCTGATTAATATGCTTGTTGTCCAAGATTATTGAAGGCAGATGATGAAGGCCAAGAGTTTGAAAGGAATTGACCCGGAAGGAGGATCAAGATTTATGAAGCAGTTGAATGACAGAGGCATGACAGGTGTTATTGAGAAAGAACACCGAGGACAGTGTTCCTTTTAAAGGGGAGGGGATTGTAACACCATGTTTTCACCAGCTTGTAATTAATCATTAATTATGATTTCCATGCTATGGCAGGTGAATGATGTAAACGTATTATTGTTTATATTTCCAAAGACTGACTATGGGGGTGAAGCCTTGAAGTATTGACCATGATATCACCAGAGGAAAAGAGTGAGAAAACAGTAGAGAGGGTTCATTATGTCAAAATGACCCAAATTCTCTTTGTTAGAAATAAATAAGCATCATCCCAATCCCAAGGAGAAATCAGTTAATGAAAGGACTGGTGGTTGAACAATCGACTACCCCCTTAAATGGAAGCATGGAGGGTCTGGCTGAGGAGACGTAAAACTGTCATCCCAACGTACCACAGAGGGAAGTTTTTCCTGCAAACCCAGACTGACCCGAGTTTCCTTCTAAGAGAAGGAACATGACAAGTCTAGAACCTTCTCGGGGAGGAGAAAGTTGTGAAGAATATACACACACAAGATAGGAGACCAGAGGGAGATGCACTAGATAGGGAATGCGTGACCAGGAGGAATGCGTGAAGATCTCCAGACTCGAAGAAATAACTACAGGATAAAATATTTCTGGTTACGGGAGAAATGGAGGAAATAGATCCCTGAGAACTTTCATAATACCTAACATGAACGAAATATCATGATCTTGATGATGAGGGATCATCTGATAAACCTCGTTGAGGGCATGACAAAGAAAGGATCTCTGAGTAATGGCAGAAATTTCCCTAGTGATATCATGGCTTGGCACGGGGGTGGCCAAAGCGCTAAGATTGAATTCCTCTAAGCATACGGTTGGGTGGAAAGGAGGACACCCACAGTCAGTTAGTTCGTTTCATTTTGTAATCGATAAGTATTCTCACACCCTACAGAACTGAACTGTGACAGTAAAATAAGGTGGAATATCCTGTGAATGTTTCAAGGATGTACATGTTTTTTTTATGACTTGGTTGTCTTTGTCTTGATTTTTCCTGGTTGTGCATTTAAGCAATTAATAACCTATATGGTCGAATATGATTTGTATACGTAAGTACTAGAACCTCCTATAGTGGCTCAAATTAAAGGAAAAGAACTGTATTTTTTCTAACCATAGGCCCAGTTTTAATATGTGCATATTTACACTTCCATTCATTGGGATCTCCTAACAAAGGGGTTAGTTAAGCTCGAGAGAGGTAGTGTGAAGGCGCATAGAACCTTGGAAATATGTGCAAGGATTAAGAACTCTTTAAGTTATAAAATTCTGGAAGAATCACAAGGAGTATTCTCGCACCTCATTTGAAGGATTTGCAAGATCAGGAGGTATAACTCTTGTATAATGTAGCCAAGGGTCGAACCCTTCATACCTTTCACCTATGTAACCAAGGACTCGTGCCCATGGCCTTAAAAAATTCCCATCCAAGAGTTAAGTGTGTAGCCCATGAGGATTTTTCGGAGGACCCATATGAATAAGGTCTGGGAACCTTCTGCTAGTATGAATGGTGATAAGTTCTCATTAACTTCGGAGCTATGGGAGTTAGAAACTCCAGAATGTCAAAATTTCATAAACCCAAAACCCTCGAATGTCGGAGTCGTGAAATGTTGTGAGTCGTTGATCTGGGGAGTTCGTTAGGGACCCTTCTTGACCGCTTGATCCACCAATGGAGGGTTTCATGTATGGTACTTCGGCTAAGTCCCACTTTGGGAGAATATATTTGTTGTAGCGCCAAAACCCCCAAACATCGAAGTCACAAATTAACGAGAACCATTGATTTGGAGGAGCTTCGAGACCACTCGTGACTATTGGATCTACTCCACGGTCAATTCGGCTTTGACCTACTCTAGGAGTAAGGATAGGATTACACCATGAAACCCCCAAACACTGAAGTCGTGAAACGATGGAGGCCATATATCCTAAGGTCTATGTGGATGCATCTTGATCGTGATATCGGAGGGTTTGGAAGGTTGTCAGTCTGCGTTAACATGGTTTTTTGACGTCACCTAAGGCGACTTGGACCCACGTTTGACATGCCACCTATCTCTTGGATTTGAATGTATTGCAGACCTATGTTCCCATTAACACGTGACACGTGTCACCCTCTAAAGGGGCCATGTGTCATCACTACCTCGTTCACATATCACACCTGGCACTCACTGCTTGGTCCATTTGGCGAGGGGAGCACAAGAGCGTGCAAGTTTCATGAGGCTCTGAAGACCATAGTAAATCCTGGTCCTTGGCGTTAGCAGTGTGTGGCGACGGATCGAGTGTGGTTTGGAGTTCGCACTCTGGGAGATCTAAGGAGTGTTGTGCATTGGATCAAGATTTCCTGAAGGCAAGAAGGTCGGAGTAGATATTTCCCACCCATTGTAGAGTGCATGTGGACCATTGATCAGATTTCTCCGTGTGTTCGAAGTTCGAAACTACGGAAGGAAGCATGGCTTGAGAAAAGGAAACCTCCAAACACCGAAGTTACGAAGTGATGTGAACCGTCTATTTGGGAATACTTTGAGATCCCTCCTGTCCGTTGGATCCATACTATAGTCAGGACTTCGGCGAAGTCTTACTTCAGGAGAACGGTGATGTCATGACATCAAACTCCATGAATGTAGGAGTTGTGAAGCAATGTGGATCGTCGATCTAAGGACCCTTCGGGATCCCTCTCAACTGTCTGATCAACCAAGAGGAAGGACTCATGTACAACACTTCGGTGAAGTCCTACCCTGGAAGGAAAGGAGTGTGGAGTGGATAGAACCCACCAAACACCGGAGCTTCGAAGTGACAAGGGTCGTAGATCCATGGGTTACGTGGACACACCTTCACCATGGGATTAAAGGGGTTGGGAGGCTATCAATCCACAGTGATGTTGATCAGTGATGTCATCTAGGGTAACATGGACCCACAATTAACATGCCACATGTCACCTGGATTATTTCATTTTGTATACCCTATAGGCCCATTAATACGTGACACATGTCACTCACTGAAGGAGCCATGTGTCACCTCTACCTTGTCGCATATCACACTTAGAACTCACCGCTTAGTCCATTTGGTGGGAGGAGTATGAGGGACCCACCTGTATTTTCCCTCGTATCTAGTACAACACCATGTGTGAGAGTGGACCCTTCAAGAGTCCGGAACTTCGGGACTCTGGAGGTTTGGAGTGTGTTGACGAGGATAAGTTGAAAATCCCAAAGGTCGATGCCACGTGGAGAGATTTTGGGGTCCTTCGAGAATTCGAGAGTTCGGAACTCTGGGAGACTTGAGATTCCCTGCTAGCCTATGTGTTAGACGAGGATCAAATCCTGCTATTGGATTGGACAGTGGATGGACTTCCATCATGGATATAGGATCTTGAGGATGGTACGTGTGAGGTGGATCCACGTGGGCGCCACATGACCTTTGACCAATGAGGCTCATAGAACTTCGGAAGGGCATAACTTTCGAACCAGAGCTCGGGTTGGAGCATGGCAACAGTGATTGGAAAGCTCTTGATGAGTAGAAGAGGATGAAGACCTCGGACAGAGGATCTAAGATGATGGAGGAAAGTGAAATTTTGATGCCCCATTCCTTAAAAAGGTACTTAAGGGGTTGGGTGTGTTACATGTCCCATCTTTCTTAGGAAATAATATGATCATACTTCCACAAGGAGAGGAACTAGGTCGAACAATTTTCAATTAGTTTTGAATTTGTCTATGGCTATCTTCATTCTCTAAAATAGACCTTTTGTAAACATATGCTTTGATTAATGAAGAGTTGAGAACAAGATCTATGGAGTATTTTACTTGGAAATATAGTGGTAATCTAGTTGGATATTTGAACACATATTTGTATCCTTCAAGTACTCTGTTGAATTCATGTTACTGTTGAGAGTTGTGGTCAATGGAAATTTGACTAGTTTTTGTGATATTTTCCAACGTCGAGGTTTAACCATCAACAATGTGAATTTATGAGCATTTTTTGTCTTCTTTTTATCTTGTTTCATTGAAACAAAAGATATTGTTGACTTAGGTCATCATTCAATCATTCCTTACCATTGATTCTAGATATTGATAATCAATTTGTGTGTTCTGCATTGATAATTTTCATGTCTATCTCATAAGTATGGTTTTCCAAACAACACATCAACTACTGAAAGTGGTGCTATGTCACAAATCATTCCATCCTTAAAAGTCTTGATAATGTAGGAAATATTGCACTATCGAGTGATTATGAGTTTGTGTTTGTCTTTCATTCAATTGATGTTGTAACGAGTGGTAACAAGGCTCAATTTCTTCACAATGTCTTTAGAGACAAAGTTAATTTGAGTACCATTGTGTGACAATCAGATGTAATGGGATATCTTTCACGCATATCTATATATGAATAGTCTTTTTCTTTCATCTTTGTTGAAAATGGACAAGCTTGAGAGAGATGTTGAAGTTGATTCGAATAGAGTCAAAGCTTCTAGATCAAAGTCCACGATAGCTTTATTTATATCACCATTCTAATTTGTAGCTAAAATTATTTTATAGGTAGACATCCACGTGAGGAATGTCT
This sequence comes from Picea engelmannii, assembly GCA_009831015.1. NCBI lineage: Eukaryota > Viridiplantae > Streptophyta > Pinopsida > Pinales > Pinaceae > Picea > Picea engelmannii. Next base: position 773,188 of record ML779734.1, read on the forward strand.
TCCAATCATTGCATTTAGATGCATCATGCCAAGTTGAACTATGGTAAACACATCATTTTCCCATAGGAAGTTAGTTGCCATGTTTTCCCTAAAATTTACCTTTCTTGAAAGGTTTCTTCCCACTATCTTGTTTCTACTAAGTAGTCTAAGTAGATCTTTTGGTTTTGTTGGGTTCAATAGTCGATGGATTTTTCTTATGAGTAATCAGTTTGGTTGAGAAATTTATTTTTTCCTCAATCTTGATAGCGTAGTCAAATGCTTCCGCAAGAGTGCCAATAGTAAGGAATTTCATCTCTTCTTGCATGTAAGGAGATAAACCACTTTTATATACTTCAAAACAAGTTAAATTTATTCCTCCCTAACACTGCTTCGAGCCATTAGTTGATCGAATTCGTCAGTATAACTTTGTACAATTTGATCTTTCCATTGAATTAATTATTTCCATTTCTCGTATTGTTGTTCTATATGTTTGGGAAGACAAAATTCCATTCTAACATATTTGATGAATTACATCCATGTGTTAGTGGGGACTCCTAAATTATCTTATTTTTCCATAGGTTTTCCCACCAATGGTGTATATAAGTTGACATCTTCAAATATGCAATTATGAAATTCTTAGCCTCAGAATGCTTATTCATAGAGAAGTAGGACTCCAAATGTTGTATCTAGTTGTCTACATATTCTACATAAATATTTCCCTCTAAATTAGGTATGTTTTGATTCATTTGTACCTTGAAGGGGATAACCCTATCGAAGGTAGTTCTCCCTGGGTCACTAGCTGAATTCAATCCCAAGGAACTACCAAGTCATGCAAAGATCTCGTTAAAATGACCATATGTATATTCTCTCCATAAAACAATTTCTTGTTCTATGAGTTCTCCATTCTCCTCTAGAGGATTTTTATTCTCACTCTTTCCATTACAGTCTACTAAGAGTCGATTATCAAAAATATTTCTCTAATACCATTGATCTATGTCACCTAGGTGAAGACAAGGGAGCAATAAATTAAACTGGAAGAGTTAATCTTTTTTATGGTGGAATCATATAAAATCTACATTATTTCATAATAACAAAGTATAAAAAAACAAATAGAATCCACTAACAACAAACAACAATACCATTCACATGAGGATGCAAGCCAAAAATTCATAATGGAGAAACCCAAAGGAAAAAACTTTGATGTATCGATCAGTTATCTTAGGATGTTGGCCTTCAAAGTCTATAAGAAAAACCTCAAACAAAAGTGTACTTTGTCGATAGACTCATTTACAATACGAGAGAGAGAACGTTTGAATAGATTAATTATATTTGAACGACCCCTTTTTATTCATGCTTACATACATTTATACATTTTCTAAAGAATTGTTTGGTGCCCTACTTATTGTGTCTTAGTTACAAAGCAATTATAAAACTAATTTAGGAAGACCAAATGACTTCTTGTTAGTTGTTAACTAAAAGAAGGTTAAAATACACACATTTCCATGTCAATGGTGTATGCTTACTATTTAAGATGTCATATGACATGTGTTAAGTCGTCAAATGTTATTCAACATGAGGAATGACCAATCCTTATAGAAGGATGTGTAAATTGATGATGTTGAGGGTTGACTAAGAGGTCTAACCAAGGATTCCACCGAGACTATGCACTAGTTGATGGGTGTCAATTTAAAGGAGATGAGATGGACTATGCACTAGTCAATGGGTGCTAGTTGAGTATTGGGATGGATCGAGGATGAGCACTAGGAACTTGGCCCTATGAGCATTGTGACCATGTGGCATATCTTAGGAGGATGATCACTTGAATTGAGGATGCTTGGGTTAAGGGAATATTACTTGGGTATGGTTGTATACCTAGGAAACATATGTTGAGGATCATTAGAGCATTGGATTCTTTTCTTGTAGCCAAAGAGCCTTGTGATGATGAGAACTTGGACACTTGAATCCCATACTTAGAGAGTGCATCACTTGAGTATTGATCTCTTGACATCTGTACACCTTAGAGAGAGAGAACTTCACTTGGAGACATTATCTTGTGGATTAGATTAGGTTGCTTGTGGATGTAGTCCACTTTAATATTGTTGATCTCCCTCACCTATTTTATATAAACATAGGAGAGTGTCTTTGTATATGATGTACTCATTATTCTATCTTTGTAATTGTCTTGGAGAGATCTTTGTGCTTGTGTGAGGAAGACCTATGGTTTGTGATGTGAACCTTAGGAAACATAAAGATGAATGTTAGCGTGAGGAATGATCGATTATTAATGCTTGTGTGATGAAAGAGAAGAAGACTTGGGGTTTATTTGATTTAAACCCTAGAGAAATAACATTGAGTGTTAGAGAGAAAGAGAGAGGTCATTAGATCATGGTATCTTGTTGATGAACTTGTCTTGAAGTTTTTGTTTTTGTTTTGTTGCAAAGGAGGAAGGCACTAGGGTATGTTTAAGAGGAAAACCTGTAGATGACAGGATATGCTAGGGTTCATCATCCTTGTATGAGAAGGACCTAGTTTTTGTGGTAAAACAACCCTAAATGAACCTAGAGTGATTTTCTTGGATATATTATGTGATGCAAGCTTGGAAAATCTTATAGAATACTTGTGTAATGAAAATTTGGAAAATATTTTAGAGGAATTTTGTGATGCAAGTGAGAGATAAGGGTGATCTTGTTGGTGTTGATGATATCTTGGTGTTAAGCCTTTGGAGTGGCTAGGAGTATTTTGGTGTGTTGCTTTGCAAGGTTTTGTTTATTGGTTAGGGTATACTATGAATGGTGGATGCCTTAGCTAGGGTTCAAAATTATTTTGGGTGTCCTAGCTTGTGATAAGATGAAAGTACACGGTGTACTAGATTGTAACTTCATATGATCTATCTATGAAGTGTACCTTACTATCCAAACTTTATGTACTTTCAAATTTGATTTCCAGCTTATATTCTCATGGTGATTGATTAGTCTCTAATATTGGTTATGTATGTTGACTTAACATAATAGTTGGCAGAATTTGTTGAGAAATTTGATAAGCAAACATAGGCTAACTTAGGGAAGATTTATGGTTGTAATTGTGCCCTTAGGGATGTGAATCTTCACCCATTGAAGTACATTGTTTAGATGTTTATTTTCTTGGGATATTAAGTATTTTGGTTGGGCATATGTGAAATATATTCTATTGTAATTTATATTTCAAATTAAGCCACAAGGCTGAAAATTCACTAGAAATAGACCCATGGAAGCTAAAGTTTTGAGGTGAAATTTTTGAGTTTGTCTTAGGATCGGATTTTATGAAACTTCCACTTTGATCTACAAATGAAAAGTATTTTGATCTTTAATGGGAATTTGATTTTTTGGTAAAAGACAAGCATTTTATCCTTTAACTAGCATACGACTTGCCTGCAATGAACAAATGTGTTTACCCTTAATTGGCATGTGATTTGAGATAGATAGAAATATCTCCAACAAAAATCAAGGAGAAGTGTTGAGAGTATAAAATTCATCATGAATAGGAAATAATCATATGGTGCCACAAAAATATTAAAAGGCCACATCAAGTGAAATGAATTAAAAGGCCACATTAAATGAAAATAGATTAAAATGCCAATTTGGTGAGGATCAATGGCCAAAATTTAAATAACCTTTAAGTGATTAAGGGTTGGTAATAAATTGACACTTAATTGAAGATCAATGGCTAAGATTAAAAAATTATTGAGAATATCAATGGCCCCTAATTGAATGCAAGCCTAGTTGACTTGCTCAAAATTGATCACTCCCAACAATCTATAAATATATGGCCTCACACTTGAAGAGGATTGTTTTGGTTACATTCATCTACTTACACTTAGAAAGATTTGATATACCATGGTTTTATTGTAGATAGAGTTTAGAATATTCTTTGGTGGATAATTGCATGCACTTATGTATTATTTGAATACTATTACAAGATATTTTCATAGTACAATTCCTTCTGCTTGAGGGTTTTCCATTTACAATTTGTGTTTACATGTTGTATGATTCTTGTGATATTCAATGAAATTTGTATTTTCTTATTAATGAATATATCTTCTCTCCATATAATGTTAACATAATGTCACAACTATGAATTTGGTTTTCTAACATAAATCTCACGCCTTGGAATCTATGATAATGGACTACTTTAACTCTAAACAGTGAAAAAATGGTTTGATTGCATTCAACATAACTTGAGTCAAGCCCCGAGGGTGTAGAATAGTCGATGATGAAGCTTACTGTTAAGGCACTCCATTATGTAAATTCATCGGCTCCAAACCATCGAATTACCTTTTGTTTTGTGTGATGAGTCATGTTGGCATTCTTGGAGGTTATAGTGGTAGCAGTCGGATAAGACGACCTCATGTCATGCGAGTACATGCCCGACTAATTGTTGATTTCGCTAGTCACAAAAAAAAATTGACTCAATGTGAACACAACTGACAAGCCATCCATTTTCCACTATTGCATCTATCACCAGAGTAGTGTGTTAGGGTCCTACCCTAATCCCCTTACTTAGGATACGTTATTGATGTATGAGGCCACCTTCCTTGAATAAGGCCCAATAAATAGTTTGTTAATAGTCACTCATTGTAAAAAGGGTCATCTTTATTAATAAAGCTCAAATTAATTAGTAGTCCCTCATTACAAGTGGGCCCATAGGTAGTTAATATTCTCTATTGATAGATATATATCGAGTAGAATTTTATGTATTTTTTTGTCAATGGTTTTTATTCTATTTGGAGATTTTCTCTAGGAGGTTGTCGCCTTGAAGAGGCAAGTGAACATAACTCTTCATTTTTTGTTATCAAGAGATATTTCTCAGGGTTTATCTATTTTCTATTATGTTTTTTGGTTTTGTACTAATTTTTATGTGATTTCTCTAATGTTTTGGGTTAAGTACATTGCAAGTAGTTTTAGAGCTCTTTCTTGGACCAAAAAAGGAGATTTATTTTCTCTTTTTGTGGATTTTTGGCAGAAAAGAGGAAGACATCATTCATATACATTTCTTAAACATTCTAAGCATAATTTCAAGAAAAAATATACATATATGAATTCCTCTCAAAAAAAATATGCAAGTTCAAAAAACAAATCATCCAAAATGAAGTTCAAGAAGTGGAGTTATTGTTGATTTAAAATCGAGCTTTGATTAGCGATTTTTCCGATGACGACAACAAATTTTGTAGACTGGACATATTTTGCTAGAGTGCACAAATTTCAGTCAAACCAATGCTAGTAGATCTAAAGAAGCCATGGAATTTCATAATTTGGTTCATAATTGCTAATTCGAGAAGTATAGTAGAAGTTATGATCATTTTACATTTTCAGCCTCAAACCCTAGCTTGAAAAGTAAGTTATTTTCTCGTGATTTTAAAATCTTTTTCTTAGGTAAACAAGCTCCTAAATTTTTGAAATTTTTTTAGAGACATGTTCTGGTGTCTTTAAATAATATAATGATTTTGTGTTCAATAGGTAAAACTATGGTAAAAAAAGAATACATGCAGGAAATAAAAATGGAAACACATTTTTGGAAACCCTTGTAACACTTGTTGGTACCCCTTCGAGTAGTAATGCATCATGTAGTACCTGTATATGAAATATCACTTCTATGTACCCTCAGGTATATAGGAAGTCCCCTAGGTATACCTAAAACTAACTTTACATAAACTAATTAGTCGTCTTATTTCTATAGTACACTAAAAACAACACTTGGGGAGATCACTCTCTAGTACCTGGGTAGTCAAGTAGTACGGATAATGGCATACTTGAGCCTCCTTAGTTAGTGCCCTAAGATATTGGGTCGAGTACTACTATTCGACCCCACACATATATCAAAGAGATATAGCACCCGACACTCCCTTATCCTTGGGACCCAATAACATTTTTCAGTGAGCTCACCCATGGTGGAGCTCTACAAACCACCTCATATCAACTCCCTAGACAACATGGCCACCCACTCTACTTATGATAGTTTGGACAACCTAGAAGCTCAATTTCAGCAAATTTAGATGACCATAAAAGTTTGGGATTAGAAGTTAGATGAGAAGTTGGTGCAAAAAATTTAGTAGACCCCAACCAATATGGAGAATATGTTGAATGAGAAGTTGGTGTTTATGCCATCTCGAGGAATACCAAAGAAGACACCTGGAATGCACAACATATTGATCCACACGAGGAAGAAAATTTTAACTCAATACTATTTAGCCACCAACAACCCTCTTCAGGTCCGCACAACCATAAACCAATGGATAATAACATATGACATTGTTTCCCTAAAGTTGACCTAAATAAATTTGATGGTTCTAACCCATTAGGATGCATCACCCATATGGAACATTACATCTCCCTCCCATACATTATTGTTGACATGATGAAACTTAGGGCGGTGGTCTTATATCTGGATCTGAATTGATGGAAATGGTGGGAATGGCATAAAAAGGCCTATGTGGGCTACATTGCATGAAGTCATTTTTTTAAAGATATCTTTGCATGTTTCAAGTGACATAGTCACTATTTGGGGAATCTTACCAAGTTACGCCAAACAGGCTCAATCACAAATTTATGTCAGCATTTGAGCAATTAGCCATCTATACAGAGAACCTAACAAATTCTTCTATAAATAATGTTTCATTATGGCCTCAAGGAGGATATTCGAGAACAAGTCAAAATGAATCATCTCTCTACTTGGTTGGAAGCGTCTCAAAGGGCTCTAGAAGTAGAGACAATAATCAATGAACAAACCAAAAAAACCTCTTTCATTTCCCGCACTCGCCCTCCCCAAGTTAATTCCCCCAGAAAAACTCCTACTCATCCCTTGAAATTACAAAGGTTGTCTCCAACAGAAATGGAAGATTGCCAAAGACATGGACTTTGTTATAATTGTGATGAAAAATATGATCCAGGTCATAGGTGTAAAGAACATAAATTGTTCCAAATTGATATCACCTCTCCAGCCTTGACCAAAGACACACCAGAGTTATTAGTTGAATACACCAACACTCCTACTCAGGAAGATATTGAACTTAACTTCCCTCATGAAGAACCCCTAATCTCACTGCATGCATTATCGGGCATTTCGACTCCACAAACATTGAAACTTGTGGGCTACATAAAGCACTAAAAATTTGTAGTCCTAGTTGATAGTGGAAGTACTCACAATTTCATTCACAAGTGAGTGGAAGAAGAAACCCATTGTTCTATGCACCTAGTGCACAACTTCCAAATCATGATCACCAATGGAGGTATGATGAAGTGTGGGGGAAGATGTAAAAATGTCAGACTCCATATGGAAAACTATCCACGTAAAACCCATCTATTTTCCATCGATATGGGTAGTTGTGATATACAATTGTGGGAAGAATGGTTATGCACATTGGGACAAGTCACCATGGATTTCAAGGTATTGATGTTATGGTATCTACAGGAGGTATTAACCTCTACATGTAACCTTTGACAAGACCAGAATATTCTAGGAAGTAAGAGCAACCCTAAATATATGGTTAATAACCCTAGAAGACAAGTCGGCTCAAGAGAATAATTTATATTAATTTATTAGCCTCCAAGAGAAGAACTTGGCCCAGTTAAGTGACTTGGAGGACTATAAATAGAGGGCACTTGATCTCATTTGCACTCACTCACTCTCACAATTGAATAAGGACTAGTGGTGTGCATGACTAGAGGAGAGTTGTAGCTATTGCAGTAGTGACTTGGTCTTTGGTTATCGTTTGTACTTTATGCTTGGTACGCTAGCTTTGGAGAGAGGTACGCTACCTTGGTTGGCTATTGATTCTAGTGATTTCTTCCGGAATTATTATGTCTGCCAAGGTTAAGGTGCTCGGGGGTGGCCTTTGTGCCTATGGTTGGGTGACAATATAGTGATATTGTCTATGGTGAAACGAGCACACCTATTATTTTAACAAGTTATGAGCCCACACTATATTCAAACAATATAACCATTGGAAGGTAGATTGGGAGGATTTTCTCAGTTGCAGTTGCAGTCAGAGTTTTGTTGCAGCAATGAAACTATAACCCTTTTGTTGATGCACCTTAATTGAAGCGCTTGACCTAATTCTTGGATATCCCAGTGTGCCCTAGCCAAGTGCACCTCCTGGTACTCTAAGCAAGCCAAGGCATCAAGTTTGAGTTTTTGGTCAAATTCAATGGTTGACCAAGTCAAAGAAGTCATGACTTACTCTATGAAGTCAGAAAACAAGTTAGAAGGGGCTTTAAACTTCATAGCATGGAAGACAAGGATTGACCTCATCCTTGCCAAGAATAAACTCCTAGATATCATGAAAGGAAATATCATGGAACCACAATTTGAAGTAGGAAAAGAGAAGGAACCTCATAACGTTGTAGCACTAGAGAAGTTCAAGGATAATGGCATCAATTCTATGGGTATCATAATGGAATCTGTGAAGGATCACTTGATAGCCTACATTTCTCATATTGACTCATCTAAGAAGATGTATGATTCCCTAACAAACCTTTTCTCAGTCAAAAATATTGGACAAGTGATGACTTTGAAGAATGAACTCCATGACACAAAGATGAAAAAGTATGACACCGTAGCTTCATACTTTGTGATGATTTTTCAATTGAAATATCAACTACAAGCTATTGAAGAAGCCATCCCAGAAAAGGAAGTTGTGAACATAGCACTCAATGGTCTCTCTAGATCATGGGATGCATTTGTTGCAAGCGTGAATACAAGGAAGGAGTTTCCAACGTTAGAAGAACTTTGGACCTGTTGTGCACAAGAAGAGACAAGGTTAAACTCCAAGGGAAAACCTCAGAAGGAAGAAGATGCTCAATCCTTTGCAACAAAGTTTAAAAGACATGGAGGTAAGAAAAGATCTGATTCAAAAAATAAGTTCAATAGAGATATTTCAAAGGTTCAATGCTTTGAATGCCATGATTATGGCCACTACAAAAGGAATTGTCATAAACTAACAAGGAAGAGAAAAGAGAGACATCACACATCAACTACCAATGATGAAGAACCCTCAAAGAAGACAAAGCATGATGAGATAGATTTCTTCTATTACTCAGCCCTTACTGGAACCATTGAACATGACATGTGGTTGATTGATAATGGAGCTTCAAGGCATGTGACAGGTGACCGCGGGAATTTCTCAAGCATGAAGGATAAGGAGACACCTCATAAAGTGGATCTTGGAGACAATAACCCATATGCATTCAAGGGAATTGAACAAGCTACTATCAAAATGGAATCAGGTAACTCTATCCATCTTAGTAATGGTTTATATGTTCCTAGTTTGAAAAAGAATCTAGTATATGTTTCATGTTTGGAAGAGAAAGGAGATAGAGTAACTTTTGTGGATGGAAAAGTTATTGTATGGTCTAAATACTTCAAGATAGAAAACGCTAGAGTTATTGGAACCCGTGAAGGAAGGTTATATAAACTCCTAGGTTAGAATACTCAATCCCTAGTACATGACAAAATCAAACCTAATGAGTTATGGCATAGAAGGTATGTTCACCTTCATTATCAAGCCTTGCAATCCCTGAAATATATGGTTGTAGGCATACCAGAATTACAGTCAGTACATGAAGGTGTGTGCAGAGCATGTGCACTTGGGAATAACATTAAGAAACCTTTCCCAAGCAGTGAGAATAGATCCAAAGGGATCTTAGACCTAATACATTCATATGTATGTGGACCTATGCCAGTGAAGTATCTAGGAGGATCTCGTTACTATGCAACGTTTATAGATGACTTCTCAAGAAATACATGGTTGTATCTGTTAAAAAATAAGGATGAAGTATTTAGAAAATTCCAATAATTCAAGGTTGAAGTAGAGAACCTAAGAGATAAGAATATCAAGACAATAAGATCTGATAATGGGTGAGAATACACCTCCAAGGAGCTCGTTGCCTTTTGTAAAGAAGTTGGGATTAGGAGGGAGATCATTGTCCCTCACAATCTTCAACAGAATGGTGTGGCTGGAAGAAAGAACGGAACCATTGAAGAATCAGTCAAGGCAATGATGAATGATCAGAACTTATCTATGTTCCTATGGGGAGAAGCAGCTATGACAATTGTTTATGTTTAGAATAACATGACTCTTCAATAACTCTTCAAGAATCCTTCTCAAGAAACAATCCAAGTGTTTAACACTTGAGAATCTTTGGATGACATGTATACATTCATGTTCCCAAGGATAAGAGAAAGAAGTTGGAAACCTCGGGAAAGAGAGGAATATTCGTTGGTTATAGTGAATCATCAAAAGTGTATAGAATCTATGTTCCAGGTCAACAGAAGATTGAAATAAGTAGAGATGTAACTTTTGATGAAAGGATTGCATTTAAGAAGTCTATAAAAGAACCTATAGAATCCAACGAAGAAGAGGAACATGAATATACCAAAGAAGAAAGTACATGTTCTCCAGAACAATCTAATGAATAACAAAAACCACCACATGAATCTGTGGAACCAACTATTATACCTAATACAAAAAAAATATCAGCATGGATTGAAACTACTTTGCAGGAAGTAGAAAAGCATAAGGCTCCCACTGGTACTTTCAGACAAAGCAAGAAACCCAAAAGGTTCACTAGTTATGCAGCACTCATGACAAGTTTGGTTAATGCAGAACCTTCCACCTTTGAGGAAGCAATTAAGAAGAAAGAATGGAAAGAGGCCATGATGGAAGAATATCAATCCATCATGAAGAATGATGTATGGGAAGTTGTGTCGAAACCTAAAGAGAAGTTTGTAGTCACTTGAAAGTGGGTGTATAAGATAAAGCATGTTGTAGATGGAAGTATTGATAAGTACAAGGCGAGATTTGTGGCTAGAGGATTCTCTCAGCGGGAGGAAAAATATTATGATGATACATTTTCTCTAGTTTCCAGATATACATCTATCAAATCCATCATATCTCTACCAGCTTCCATGGATTGGAGTTTACATCAGATGGATGTAAAGACCACCTTTCTCAAAGGAGTGATTGAAGAAGAAGTATATATAGAGAAACCTCAAGGTTTTGAGGTACACCCAAAAGAAACCCATGTATGCAGATTGAAGAAGGCCTTGTACGGACTCAAACAAGCTCCAAGATCTTGGTATGCATGTATTGATAGCTACTTGACAAGCCTTGGATTTTCCAAGAGTCATGCCAATCCAAATATCTATTACAAAGTTGTGAATAATGCACATGTGATTCTATTGTTATATGTTAATGATTTGTTCCTGACAGGTGCAGAGCCTCTCATTATTCAGTTTAAGAAGGATTTATCCATTGAATTTGATATGAAGGATATTGGTCTCATGCACTACTACTTGGGACTAGAAGTGTGGCAGAAGCATGGTGAAGTCTTCCTAGGACAAGGGAAGTACGTTGTAAATATCCTTCAGAAGTTTGGGATGATGGATTGAAAATCCTTGGCAACTCCCATGGTAACAAATTTGATGAAGTTGAGAGACTCTGATTCTGATCCAATGGACTCATCCATGTACCAATAGTTGATTGGCTCCTTGATGTATTTGATAAATACTAGGCCGGACAACTGCTTTGTTGTGAACATGTTGAACTAGTTCCAGGTGGAACCTAGACAAGAGAATTGGGTGGATGCAAAGCATATATTGAGATATCTTTGTGGGACGATAATGTATGGTTTGAGATATGCCTCAAATAGTGAAGTAAAGGTGCATGGATTTATCGATTCATATTGGGCAGGGAATGAGAAAGATAGAAAGAGTACTTATGGATTGTGTTTCATCTTGGGTTATGCTATGATTTCACGAGCTAGCAGAAAACAGAAGTTTGGTGCACTCAACACTACAGAAGCATAATATATTGCAGCTTGTGATGCTTGTACAAAAGCAGTGTGGCTCCATAAGCTTGTTTCTAGACTGTTTGATCAAGTGTTGGAATCGACCCTGATATATTGTGATAACCAGAGTTGTGTAAATATCTCAAAGAAACCATTGTTCCATGACAGGTCGAAGCACATTGAGATAAAGTATTATTTTATCTGTGATAAAGTCCAGAGGGGAGAAGTGGTTCTCCAGTATATCTCCACTAATGAGCAGACTGCAGATATTTTGACGAAGCCTTTGTCCAAGATAAATTTTTCATACTTGAGGGACAAACTAGGGCTCGTGGAGATTGCTCCCTTAGTTGAAAGGGAGGATATGACTTCCTCGGTTGGGAGGGAACACTGATATGTGGCATCATGGACTGTCAGTGAGTTGTGGATCTGTATCATGCTAGTACAGCTTAGAGATGATCATACATATTAGATATTATGCTTGCATCATCCTATTACAACTCGGATATGATACAAATGGCTGGAGTTGTTGATACAATGGTCTGAGGAGCATCGTGCTAGTACAACTTAGAGGTGGACATACAGTTTAGAGATGATGCTTTCATCATGCTAGTTATGTTCATGTTTGTATAGCTTAGAGACGATGCTGGTGAGCCACATCATGTTAGATATGGCCATGTGAGTATATCTTAGATGTGACATACAACTTATATATGATGTATTGACATCATGCTAGATATGTCATGCTAGTATGGCTTAGATATGACCATACATCTTAGAGATGATGCAGGGGGATCGTGTCATGCTAGATATGATCATGTGAGTACAGCGTAGATGTGGCATACAGCTTAGATATGATACATTGGCATCATGCTAGATATTTCATGCTAGTACGGATTAGAGATGATCATACAACTTAGAGGTGACATAGGGAGGCATTGATCTACATCATGCGAGTACAGCTTAGAGGTGGACATACAACTTATAGATGATGCATTGGCATCATGCTAGTTATGTTCATGCTAGTATGTCTTAGAGATGATGTAGATGATACTCTGGATCAAGTCAGTACAACTTAGATATGATGCATACGCATCATGATAGCACGGCTTAGAGGTGATGCATTTGAAGACATTGTTGATGCAGGATGATATCAGATGATATGATTTTTGTGGAGATTGTATGTCTCTGTACAGTAGTTGTATGCCACTGTGGTGGATGTGATCCACTGGTAGTGACTGTATTTCATTGGTTAGTAGATGTGTGCTACTAAGAGTGGTTGTATACCACTAGATAGTAGTTGTAGACTACTATGGATAGACACAGTTTTTTTCTATTGGATGGCATTCTAATTTCCATGGAGACTATCAGTAGTGTTGGATAGTGATGTGTGATCATGAGATAGTCGGTGTGGTTATTGGTGTTTCTACCGGATGAATGGTCTATTTTTGTTCGATACCATTGCCTGTAATACCTCCCTAGCTAGTAGGGAGTGTTGATGTTACGGTAGTTGTGAGAGGTATTAACCTCTACATGTAACCTTTGATGAGACTAGAATATTCTGGGAAGCAAGAGAAACCCTAAATAGTTGGTTAATAACCCTAGAAGACAAGTCGACTCAAGAGAATAATTTATATTAAGTTATTATCCTCCAAGAGACGAAGTCAGCCCAGTTAAGTGACTTGGAGGACTATAAATAGAGGGCGTTTGAGCTCATTTGCACTCACTCACTCTCACAACTACATAAGGACTAGTGGTGTGCATGACTGGAGGAGAGTTGCATTTGTTGCAGTAGTGACTTGGTCTTTGGTTATGGTTTGTACTTTCTTCTTGGTACGCTAACTTTAGATAGAGGTACGCTACCTTGGTTGGCTATTGATTCTAGTGATTGTTTCTGAAATTATTCTGTCTGTCAAGGTTAAGGTGCTTGGGGGTGGCCTTTGTGCCTATGGTTGGGTGACAATATAGTGATATTGTCTATGGTGAAACGAGCACACCTATTATTTTAACACAAGGAACTATATATGAGTTTCACTAAAGAGGTTCATGTACACACCCTTTGAGGAATCCATGCAATCCCTCCTAAAATAGTCGTTTATCATCATATGGAGAAGTTATTAAAGAAAGGCCATTGTGGTATTATTGGCTAATTTAATGTCATACAGGTTATGGAAATTTTGACAAAATAAATCCACCCAGACTTGCAGTTGGTCCTTGACAAACATCATCAGTTGTTTGAGACACCAAAGGGTTTACCCCTTTCTCGTGGAGAGAATGATCATGATATTCCCATGATTCCAAGAATTTTAACACCAAATGTACATACTTATTGACAACCTTTTGCACAAAAGAGTGAAATAGAAAAGATCAATTATGAAATTTTGGAGTTATGGGCCATATGTCGCATATAATCCCTTACTCATCCCCAGTAGTCTTGGCATTAAAAAAGGAAGGCACTTGGCACATGTGTCCTGATTTTAGAACTCTCAATAAGTTGACAATCAAGGAAAATTTTCCTATCCCAATTATTAATTATCTCCTAGATGAATTTCATGGCACCAAATTTTTCACTAAGCTTGATTTGTGTTTAGGATACTACCAAATCAGGATGAATGAGATAGAAATCCCTAAGACAACCTTCAAGACACATGAAGGTCGTTATGCATTTCTAGTGATGCCTTTCGGTCTTAGTAATGCTCCATCCACTTTCCAAAGCTCCATGAATAAGATTTTCAAACCCTTCCTATGTATTTTTTTGTTGGTCTTCTTTAATGATATCTTGATCTACAATAAAGTATGGGAATCACACATAGAGCATGTCAATAAGTCCTTGCAACTCTTGAGGGATAACCAATTATTCCTTAAGTGTTCCAAATGTGCTTCTGGGGATTTTGAGGTTGAATATTTGGGTCACATTGTAAGTAAGGATGGAGTATGAGTCAATCCCATGAAAGTGATAGCGATGAAATATTGACCCCATCCCAAAGCAATGAAGAGCTTATGGGGATTCTTAGGACTTACTAGCTACTACAGGAAATTTATGAAAAATTATGGCAAAATTGCAACTCTTCTAACTCCACTCATTAAAAAGAATGCCTTTGTCTAGAGTGAGGTATCAGAACAAGCCATCACAGCTTTAAAGGATGTCATGTGCACTACTCTAGTATTAGTAGTGCATGATTTTACATTTTTCTTAGAATCTGATGCCTCGGGCAAAGGTATTAGAGAAGTATTGATGCAAGAAGGAATCCCCTTGGCATTCACTAGTAAATATTTGTGTGACCACAATTTGGAAAAATCCACATATGAGAAGGAAATGATGGCTATCCTTCATGTAGTGGAAACCTAGTGCCCATGTCTCATAAAGAGACATTTCCAAATCAAGATAGACCATCATAGTCTAAAGTACTTCCTTGAACAATGGTTGTCTTCACTAGAGAAACATAAGTGGGTCATCAAGATGCTTGGGTATGATTATGAGATCGTATAAAAGAAGGTTAAATAAAATTTTGTTGCTAATGTTTTATCCAAACAATTTGAGGAGGGGTCACTTCTTGGCTTATCCTTACCAAGTTTGGGATGGCTTGAGGAAGCCCATAGGGAAAGGATAGAAAACAGTTCTTTAAGGCGACTCATCAAATGGCTTCAAGCATATCCCAACCCACCTAAAGGCTATACATGGAAACAATATGCAGTGTAGTATAAAAAGCGCATTGTTCTAGCAAAGGATTCAACCTTAAAACAACGAGTCTTAGAGGAGATACATTCATCACCAATAGCATGTCACTCTAGGTTTCATAAAACCTATGAAAGAACTAAGCATTCATTCTTTTGGAAAAGAATAAAAACATATATCTAAGATTGCGTAGCATCCTATGACACTTACCAAAGAAACAAGGGAGACACATTGAAGATGCTAGGGGAATTTCAACCACTACGAATCCCAACACAAATCTTATCATGGGACTCCCAAAAGCGGGTCACATATCATTCATCTTGGTGGTTGTCAACCATATTTCAAAAGATGCTCATTTTTTCACCCTAGCTCATCCCTTCACTCCTTCCTCATTTTTTGAGGTCTTCATGGATTAGATCTTTAAGATACATGGTATGTCCACTTCCATTGTCTCATATTAGAACCCCACATTCACCAACAAATTGTGGCAAGAGTTATTTAGACTTCAAGGTACACATCTAAAATGAGCATTGCATATCATCCCCAAACTGATGGAAAAATAGAAGTGGTCAACAAGTTCTTAGAAACCTATTTGAGATGTGTTGCTTCTAAAAATCCACATCAATGGGCACAATGGCTTCCCTTGTTTGAATGGTGGTACAATACCACTTATCATGGAGCTACCAAAATGACACCATATGAAGTGGTTTATGGCCAAAAACCCCTGTAAGTGGCATCCTATGTACCAGCCAACTCCAAGGTTTAGTTAGTAGATAGAACACTTCGTGCCAGAGAAACCATTATCCGCACCCTCAAGGAAAACTTGGTTATGGCACAAAATTGAATGAAACAACAAGTTGATCATCATAGATATTAATGTTCTTTTGTCGAAGGGGATCAAGTGTTTCTTTGCCTGCAACCTTATAAACAGACATCACTCAAAGAAAAAGTTCCCCAAAAGTTAGCTCCCAAGTTCTATGGTCCCTATAAGATCATATAACACATTGGACAGGTGGCCTACAAGCTCTCTATCCCAAACCCACTACAAGATTCATCCAATTTTTCATATGTCCTATTTGAAGAAGGTTATGGAATCGAATTCCAAAGTGCAAACCAACCTACTAGAACTTGATGAAGAAGGTTCCATTTGGCTCTAGCCAGAAGCAGTATTGGATACCAAAGAGCATCAGTTGCGCTAGCGCACAATCAGGGGAGTATTAATCCAGTGGAAAGATGTGCAACCAGAAGATGCCACATGGGAATTGACAGTGATTCTACAACAATATCCCCACCTTCATCCTTGAGGACAATGCTTCTTTAGAAGGGGGAGGGCATGTTAGGGTCCTACTCTAACCCCCTTACTTAGGATACTTTATTGATGTGTGAGACCACCTTCTTTGAATAAGGCCCACTATATAGTTAGTTAATAGTCACTCAATGTAAAAAGGGTTCTCTTTATTAATAAGGCCCAAATTAGTTAGTAGTCACTCATTATATGTGAGCATGTAGGTCATTAAGATTCTATATTGATAGTTATATATTGAGTAGAAGGTTATGTAATGTTTTGTCAATAATCGTTATTATATTTGGAGTCTTGCTCTAAAAGGTTGCCCCCTTGAAGAGGCAAGTGAACATAGCTCTCTATTTTTTTTATCAAGAGACTTTTTTTAGGGTTCACCTATTTTCTCTTGTGTTTTTTTTTTGCACTACATTTTATGTGATTTGTCTGAAGTTTTGGGGTTAAGTACATTGCACAGTCCCCTGAGGTTTATCACTATGTGAAACTCCATTAACAATAGATTATTATTTTGTCCCCATGTGCAAAGCAGTTGGTGAGGGAGTGCGTTGTTAAGGCACTCCGTAAGTGAAGTCACTAGTTCGAAAACTTGGGGACACCTCAAATCCAACCATGTTAAGGGTTAGTATGGTCCAGGCCAGGTGTGATCCCCGGGTGATTTTGACGGCTTAGATGCCCCTGGGTCATGGCATCTCAACCACAAGCCAATCCTGCAAGTCAGGGATATTTAGCTAACAAAAGAAAAAAATAGACTATTATTTTCAATAGGAACCTAACTCATGTCATCACACCACTATCAAGAATGTGATGGTCCAATATCATCTTTAGGAGAAATTGTGAATTTTTTAGCAAATAGTGTAGCAAGTCGTCCTACAAGGGTACAAGGCAACTAAAAACTTGTCCCAATTTGGCATTGTTATGCCTCCTACACACATCTACCCACTATTTGTGTAGCCTCCTTTGCTTGGCTCTTCATCACCAATGCTACTTCTACCCCTTTGTCATGCACAGATGAGACAAAATGAATACAATGAAGTTTTGATATAGCATCGATGTTTCATAGCACCAATTTTTCAATTATTTCTTCTAATTCTGGTTTTATAGGTGTTCGAACTGAATCTTGTAGTTTATGGCCGTCATGTCTAGCTCAATAATTATCTTAGTGAGCCAATGCACAATGTTGTTTTATTTTCTTTCCTCTACCAAGATTCTAAACACTTAAGCCACCTATGCATTAGATAGTGTGGAGTGAATCTTCGAAGATAAAGTAAAATTTAAGGGATGGATAGTGTTGACCACAATATTAGCTCAACTTCCTTTTGGCTAATGTTCATTCTAAGCTAACTGTGTTTTTTTTAGAGCGATTTAGTTTGGTATCAATTGACTTATGTGCCCATCATCAAATTGAGCACTCACTAGTAGCACTTCCCTCCTTTAATCGACTCATCCCTATATTGACGAATCTGTTGGCACTTGTGAGTTTGTGATGTCTAATAAGTCGGGACCTAAAAGGTTAATCTATGTGACAAAGCATTGTCACATTAATGTTGGTGATTATCAAGTTTGTGGGTGCTTTTGACATACCAACACATGTCCACTATGCCTTTTCTTAATGTGATTGTATTTGAGCTAGCATTGAAGAGTTTTGGACATGATTATGGTAGTTGAGTCATATTTATTGTATTGTTTCTACCTAAGAGACTAAATTTGTGTAAATATCATAATAATCGATCTTAGAAGTTCGTAAGTCAAAGTTGAGTGCTAGACCATTGTAATTATTCTCTTATTATATATGTTGTTGAGACATTTTCAACCCCAATTACTCTATCTATGTGCTTGTGTTGTTTTTTTATATAGTAACCACCCTTTGTTTTTGGCTAGAGTTTGGGTATATTTCTCATTCGGCCCAATACCATTATTCTTAATAGCCATTGTAATTAAGTCAAAGTCGAGTGCTAGACCATTGTAATTATTCTCTTGCTATATATGTTGTTGAGACATTTTCAACCCCAATTACTTTATCTATGTGCTTGCATTGTTTTTTTAATAGTAACCACCCTTTCTTTTTTGCTAGAGTTTGGGTATATTTCTCATTTGGCCCAATACCAATCTTTCTAATAGCCATTGCTGCATCTTCTTAGTTGAAGTTGAAGCATCCTCCAACACATGTCCACTATGCCTTTTCTCAATGTAATTGCATCTAAACCAACATTGAAGAGATTTGGACATGATCATGGTAGTTAAGTCATATTTATTATATTATTTGTGCCGCGAAGGGAATAGACTGGTATAAATATTATAATAATCGATCTTACAAGTTAGTGTGTGAGAGTTGGGTGCTAGACCACTATTATTGTATTTGTTGTTGAGACTTTCTCCACCCCAATTACTCTATATATGAGCTAGCATGGTTCTTTTTTATAGTAACTACCCTTTCTTTTTTGTTGGAATTCGGGTATATTTCTCGCTGAGCCCAATACCAATATTTTTAAAAGCGTCTATTAGGGTACTTGAATGGTTGTTTATTGTGTATGATTTTGTTTAACAATACTATTTCTCACATCATAACTACTGCTCAATGAAATTCTACATAGCCCTATGTATTCCCATAGAAGTGGTCTTTCTTAAGTGTGTGTGTGTCTGTCTTTGAGTCCACGTGATTTACAAGCAAGTGGTACACCTTAGAATGAACCAAGAAGTATCCTCAACCAACGAGAGGCTGTCTAAGTCAATAATTATTTGGATTGGCAAACATAAATATGTCTAAGCATGGATATGTAGAATCGGTCATTGCTTCATGAGTGTGAGTTGCATAGACGAAAATAGTGCAGGTTGTGGATCATAGAAAAAAAAGGCTCGTGTGCAGTTTCAAAGTAGCATGTAGCATTGTGTTGTGAGATATGCTGAAAGTCGAGTGACACAGTGCAATGTTGCAACCATGTCATGCATAATGACGTTTGGTCGTGCAAAACCTTCTAGCACATGATGAAGTAGGGTTGTGCCAAACCTTGTCATAGAGACTAGCGCAATGGTATCATTATAAACAACCTAGAAAAACAATGTAATGCACACTCGGATAGTGGGACAACTCAACAGAAGTTCATACAAAATTTCAGCAAACAAGATAGATCGTCTTCCAGCAACCATGTCTCTTCCTTTTCCCCCATTTTTATATACTATCATTCTATATGGAATATCAACAAAAGGGAGACAAAACACTGCGTATTCCTTTCACTAGGTTAATTATATAGATTTTGCAATTGCATATGGATGATTGTCATTTTGTTGCTTCCCATATGTTGTACATTTTCTCTATTAATAAAATTTAGAGTTGATTTCTTGTCCAAACAATTACATTATTTGGATTTTCTTACTTTGTTAAGTTTATGAGTTACACCATAATACGGAAAAAGTGTTCGGTGAAATTAAGTCTAGGATTTGTGTTTGGTTGTGCATTTTGTAGCACTGCTCTTATTTTGAATCAAAACTATATTATGAACTGTAACAATTCATCAAAACCCAACATTTAACATGACTAGGAAAGTAACCTTCAAAAATAAAATAGAACAATCGAATGGTAAAACCCCCTATTGATGTCAATTTGGAGCTTGTTTCTTTGGGTACATGGGCAGACAACTGTCCTGAAGATGAGAGGGCATTGAAGCTAAGTCTTCATGCAATAAGCACTTCACTACTAGCCGCCAGTCCACAACCAAACCAGTGTACTAAGGGGAACACTAAGATAATTGTTTTGTGCTCATTGCAATAGCATGTAAATAGTATATGTTTGTTGCGTTGTGGTCTAGCAATGAGTTAGAGCACCTATTGTGATGATGACCATGTTCCCAAACTTACTGAAACATGCATCCCTTGTTAATACAGTTTATGCAAATGAGGCTGTGCAAGTCCCAAGTAACTTTGACGAAATAAATACCCTACAACCACAGCAGCTAAGGCTCCCAATAATAATATATAAGTTAATTACATAGACATAAAAATGAACATGAGGCTGTGCAAGTTCCAAGTAACTTTGGCAAAATAAATACCCTAAAACCACAACACCCACACCTAAGATAACAGTGTGTTCCAACAATAATATGTTTAGTAGTTGACATACACAAATAAAAAGGATCATTCCCCTAAATTTCTATGTAGTTTGCAAAAGGTGCCATTTTTCCATAAAATATAACTTAACATTTCAAAATATTATTCCTTTGTAAATTCTTTATTATTTAGTATTGAGGATCACAGAGATTTGAGAAGCTTGTACACTGACCAAAATATCATGGTTTCCTCAAAGTTTCCTTCAAGGGAAGGTTAGGGCTGGTTATAATTTTTGAAGTGTAATTTAGAATTCGTTTGAACTTTTCCTGCCACTGGCGATGCTAGTCCAGATTTTTATAGAATTGGTTTCTTCAAATTTTGATTCAAGGGAAGGTTAGTGTTGCTTAAAAAATTTGAACTGTATATTAGGATTCGTTTGAAGGTTTCCAGCCATTGGCAATGATGGTTAGTCCATATTTTTATATAAGAATGCCAATTGTACCAATGTTGTGACAAGTTATTTCTATTGACTGCACTGCAATTTACAACCACTCCTCGATGCAAAGTTTTTGGGTCCAATACTGAGTGCACTGAAATTTACAACCACTCCTCGATGCAAAGTTTTTGGGTCCAGTACTGAGTGTCACGTCTGCACATATGCCTTCAGAACACATTAGAATAGAATTGAAAAAAAAATATATATATATATATATATAATAGTGATTACTGCCAAAAAACCTGCATCTTAGATTGCTGCTGCCTATAATGAAACTCACTTATCCAATGTTTGGAGGAAAATGGCCAAATCTTCTCAATAATAAATGTTAGGCACCTTGAAACAATATCAGAGACTACTTCTCCCTAGTAAATTTTGGCTACAAGGTATAAAGTACAGGTTCTAGACAAAATTTGGTGGAGTTAAAATATCTAATGCAATGAGGCATTGTACATGAACCTTCAGCCAGTGTTTACAAACTAATTTAGTGCAAGTAAAACTCCAGTACTTTTGCGCTACTCTTAAGGGAGCATGCAATCATTAAAGAGAAGCCTTTATAGCAAACTTGACCTTGACACCCTCGTCAAGTTGCAAAACTTTTCTATTTGCAGAAGTTTTTCCAAGAGATAGTGGGGAAAGATTTTGTGAATTAGGAAGTTCTATTTGCAGAAGCTTTTCCAAGAGATCATGGGAAAAGATTTTGTGAAATAGGAAGTTCATGCAGTCAGTATGAAAAACAAATCCATAAAACATGCAAAACTAACAAGAATGTCATTTTGAAAAAATTGTCTCCAGACTTCCATAATAAAGACATGGTGGAGACCTTGAAATTTTGAACAGGCCTTTGAGTAACATTCTCCAATGTTACTCAATACCATCAACAAATTTCATGCAGCAACTATGTGAAACACATCCATAAATCATGCAAAACAACCATGAATCCCATTTTGAAAGAATATTATCTGCAGAAAACTATACATTGAAATCCATGATACATAGACATGGTGGAGACCTTAAAATTTTGTAGGGTCTGCCTTTTAATAATAGCCTCAAACGCTCCTCAATACCATATGCCATTACACCAAAACCCTAAACACTTTCTCTGCCTGCTTTCCATCGTGTGCTTCCATTTTGGTTTAAGGGAAGCTACTACACAATTCTTTGACAACTCAAAGATATGACAAATATCCAAAATTTGGGAAAATTTGTGAAGAAATTATAAAAAATATATCATGGTTTTAAATTTGAAAAACACACGCCTCCATGACATTTATAGTGACAGAATCTTTTAGATGCTCAAACAGTAGTTGTAAAAAAATTCAATGGGTCAAGCAAATGTCAAAATGTTTTGACAAAGCAGGACCAACATGCTCTTAAAATTATGGGGCCATGAGTTCTTCGATTGTATAAGAAAGAGATTTAGCCCAATCAGATCTAATTAGAACAGTATGCAAGGTATTCATGACATTAAAATCTGGGTCCAACTTGCGTTGCCAGCCCTGCAAAAGGACAAATTAAATTCTCAGTATACTTGCAAGCAATACAAATCCCTTTCAAGAGCCCATCCAAAACATCCTTTACCCATCCTGCTGACATTCTGTTTCAATTTGTTATGCTTTTTTAACATGTATACATACCTCAAGAACCAATGTTGTCACCATCACAGTACATACATTCCCATCAATATTCACTTTGTGGTGTCTTACATGTTCAAGCAACTCTTGCATACACTCTGCTGGATGTACCACATCACCCTCGGGTGAACCCCAATATTTGAATGAAGATTCGACTTCCTATATTAAGAACCAAGTCAGTGTAAATGACGAATCACCTCAAATGCCAAACAAAATAAACAAATATATTAATAAAATGCACAAGAGCAAAAAAACCTAATATAAACATTTGTACATATCTTGCATCCTGTAATGAAGTGATGAAGGAATTCATGGCAAGTTAAGATGCTTTTTGTGACCAAAAATGAAGAAGAATAACCAGTTTTAATCAGGACTTCCCTGCAATAGTTTTGCAGGTACTCAAACTCTAGATGCTGAACTCTAAGAAAATCACCAACTTAAACTAATACTATAATATTTCTGCAAGCCTCCATTAAAATGTTATTCTGCAGAATTATGTGAACACCCAAAACATTATGTACCTGACTAATTGCAACATGTGTAAACAAAAACAAAGGTTAGCATGTGACATTGTCAACTAGCGGCACAAGTTCAAACACCCGAATCAAAAGATGAATACCTATGCCTCTATATGGGAGTAGTAAAGACTCGATTGTTAGGCTAGCCAGTGGTTGCATATAGACCAAAATTTCTAGTATCTCTGCAAATACCTGCTCCAAATGCATCACATTAATGTAAAAAAATTTAATCCATAGAAAACATATTTTAATTTCTTTATTTTGTTATTTAGTTTCAAGCCAGAGTACACAATATTGTAAAATTAAGAGGGCACTCGAGGGCCAAGCTATATGTTTCACGGCGCATTAAATAAGCACAAATGGAGATGTAGTTTCAGGATAAAATTACGACTACATGCCATCCTCTACATATGATCCCTGTTATGAAAACTTGGAGAAAACAGACTAAAGAAAACTTAGACAATGTTATGCAATGTTCCCAAGCTGATTTTGCCAGGAACTAAGGGTTTTTTTGACTTTTTGTTTAAGTGTTAGTGTGTTATGCAGGTTCTCTTCACCAAAGTTGCGCTGAAGGTATTTTCATGAAGATTATAGCATAGAGACAATGAACATAGCACGCAATACAAGAAAATAGCAAGATACATGCATTGAACACCAAAGAAGAACCAACAACTTCAGAACTGACCTTTATTTAGATAATAAGAAGATCCCCATACAATAGATCTGCAGATCTGGAACAATATAGCTGGAATATAGAAGCAGGAATGATAATAACTCCCAAGAAGCCCAAGAAAAGAAGGTACAAGCCTCCCAAGTCCCAATAGCTGCAAGTGATGGATTACAAGATCAATTTCTTGCCTTCTGAAGTGAAAACCCCTCAAACTGGCTGAGTTGCGCACTTATTCCTGGCAGTAGCTTATGGATATTTCGTCCCTCTCCTTCTGTAGCACCAAAAGCTCCCAAAACCCCAAGGAATAGTAGATCTGAGGATATGAAGCACCTTTGATGAGTTTCTTGCTGAAGAATGGTGTTTTGGCTCACCAAATGAATAGATCTCCTTACTGCAGTGTGCCCTACTTTTGTAGAACTAGTGCTAAGCTCCTCAATAATAGATAGGCAGGAGAAACTCTCCCAATATGTGCTAGGAATGGCGCTCTAGGCCCAGCAACCACTTCCTAATAAAGATTCAACTCAAAATACCTCCTCCTTTCTCCAGATCAAAATGTTCTTCCTCAAGGGGTGCGCCCTTCTGCTGGAAAACCCTCACTGGTGCGCACTTCTCTTCCTCTACCATGTGGGAACTACCTGTAACTGAGTAGAAAGGTGAGGGAGGGATCTTCCACCTCCTTGACCAAGCTTGGATCAAGAATGGGAGAATATTTCACTCCCTTGTTGATCTCTAGGGTTTGTTCTCCCAAAACCGTCAAAACATTCTTAGCTCAAGAGCTCAATATGCAAAAGTGAAAATGACAAGAATGACGAGTGAGGCGCCCTCCTTTTTCTTTTATACCTCTGATCTAATTTCCACTTAAGTTAATTGACCACCTTCTAAAGTTATTTTCCTTTCTTTTCTTCATGTGGCTTTTCCACTTAATTCACCTTTTTCCCAAAGTCACTTTAAAATTATAACATTATTCATAAGTGAATACTTTGGAGCCTCTTAGTCCCCATTTTGTCATGAGACTATAGTCTAGTGGGGATATCTAGACTACTAAGTCTCTCTAACCCTCTTATCAAGAGGTGGGGGACATTACAGTGTCCCCAACTGGGAATTGCTTTCCCACAAGCAATTCTGACCCTACTTTCTGTAGAACCTGTTCACTCTCCCAAGTAGCATCCTCTATAGGAAAATCCTTCAATTTGAATAAGTACTCCTTGATGTTCCTCTTCCTTGGTCTCTTCTCCCTCACCTCCAACACCTCCAACACCTCCTCAAGTATCAATATCAATTGTCCTTCCTCATCCATTGGAGGTAGTTCCTTAATAGGAGTGATGTGTTTTCCTGTGGCTCTTTTCAAACATGACACATGAAAAACATTGTGAATCTTGCTCCCTGGGGGTAGTTCAAGCTCATATGCCACGACCCCTACCTTCCTTCTTACCCTGTACGGCCCAAAGAAGCGAGGTTTGAGCTTTTCCGAGCCATTCTTCTTAATGGATGCTTGTCTGTAAGGTTGGAGTCTCAAATACACAAAATCACCAACCTCAAAAGTGTGCTCCACCCTGGGCTTATCTGCATGTATTTTTTGCTGATTTTGTGCCCTGTGCAAGTGATCTTTGAGTTCTCTGAGTATATCTTAGCTCTTTTGGATCCAATCCTATACCATAGGTGCTCTACTATCCCTGAATACAATCTCCACAAAGGTGAGTGGGTCATAATTGTACAAAGCTCGGAAATGAGACATACCAATAGACATGTGGTAGGTAGTGTTGTAGCAATACTCACCCAAGTGCAGCCACTTAACCCATGCCTTTTGTTGCCCTGATACATAATTCCTGAGATACCCTTCCACCCATTTGTTGACTATTTCGATCTGGCCATCAGGTTGGGGGTGATAGCTAGTGTTGGGAGTGTTGACCGCCTCTTCAACTAGGGGGTCAACTCCATATACCATGAAGTTATGCATCAACAGATGCAAACATGTCGAAGACTTTTTGGTTCTACAAGGCATTTTTGCTCCAGCACAAAATTTTGTAAGAGG
>ML779734.1:834734-847616 GCA_009831015.1 Picea engelmannii
TTTTAACAGAAACGGTTATCTTTTGTATTAAAAGTTGGCTGCAGCTGTGTCATACAGCAAGTTAATACAAAGCATAGTTTAATAAGTCTAAAAACAGTCCTCAAAGAGACCCAAAATTTCAAAATTGCTACCTAGCAACTGAGTTATCAGCCAACTGAAATAATGCCTAACATACTGAGATAGCAAAAAAACTACTTTGCATTACATTTAAAAACCTGAACTTATTTGAAGTCATGTCAACTGAGGGCTCCTGTTCGATGCCAGCCCGAAGATTGAAATCCAGATCTGCAATTCCCACCTTCATGTCACATTGGACTTGTTGAACAGTTTCCTCATCTTTCACCACAACTCAAACAGAACCAATAGAAACATTCAGAGGGACAACCAAGGAGTACGAAGGTTATCCATGCATGCACAAGCTCCGAGCTAAGCCTAAGACAAATTCATAAAGCATATTACAGTTTGCTTCCAGCTTCTCGATTTTCTTATTTTGACAAGCCAAGGTCTCTGATATCTCTAAATCCCTTGCCCTCTGAGCTTCAATTTGACTAGACATTCAGCTACTAAAGAGGGAAAGTGCTTCCTGAATTTCGGTGACATGGCATTCACATCTTCAATGAGCTCTTCACAATTCAGAGGTCTCAAATCAGACACAGCATTCAGTATGGCCATTTCCTGCCATTCTTTTTCAATACCAATAATTGTTTCTATAACACCAGACTAAGCCAATTCCTAATTCAATCCAGACCAACAGAAGATAACAAACCCAAACTGGAGACAGATCACAAGACCAGAGAGAACATAAGCAAACAGCACCAAGAAAAAGCAACCTCGCCAGAAACAGCAATGCCCAACCACCAAGGTTCCAGGGATGATTCCAATGGTGATCTCTAGATTCTCCAAAGGTTGTCGCATTACAATTTCCGGCATATCCTCTGCAAAGAGCCGAAACCAAACAGAAATTCCAATTATTAATCCCACCTTCACCCCTCCAATTCATCACCTCATGCTTGATAAGCTTCACCTTAGCCGCAATTCAATGAGGTGGTGCTAAAGGCTGTAAGGGCTTTAATGCCCATCCCTTCAACATGATACTACTTCACCATTTGTCTTCAAATTGTTCCATCATACATACAGTGTATGCTCTACTACACATCAATTCATGGGAGGTGGGATATGATTGGAACACCCCCAGTTATGCTTATCAATCCAACTTCTATCGAGACTGCTTCATTTGCCTTTTGATCTGCTAGTTGCGCCAAGAGGCGCATTCTACAGCCCAGTATTAGGTCAATGTGTGATTCCGTGCCTAAATTCAACGTGGAGCTGACATGTGTCACTCTTAAATAATAATAAAAAAATTAAGTTAATGAAAATTGTATATGTCGGCTCTAACCCTTCCTCCTTAACCCATTTTAGAGTGCAAAAGGAAGGGTTTGCACCTTGAGAGATTTGATCCCTCTCGGCGCTTCGTAGAACCGGAGTTAAGATGGGTATATGCTGGTGTGTTAAGTGCCCTCAGAACTTGCAAGAACTCAATGCTTTCAAACCTCATTGCCATCCCTTGAGGTCTATGGATGAGCCTACCCAGAGAAATGTCTTGAGTATTCAACTGATTTTGCGTATGCCTGATTAAGATTGTGGAGTCACCCACTACCGTAAGAATGTGACTCGTTTCTTACCACTCCATGCTTATTTAGGTGTTATGTTTCTAACTACTTTTGTTGGACCTTGTTTAGTAGAAGCACTGCTTCAACTTTAAAATCTTTTGTTAGATTCTTGCCCTTTAACAAATTGTTTGCCATCTCAGCAATTATCTTGTTCCAAATTTTCATTTCCTTTACTCCCATTACAAAAGTAATCCTCTAAATTCACCAAATGTCAACTCTTCAGTTCTAGATGATAAACTCAAAATTATAACACATACTTATAAGGATTGATGCAAACTATTGGGCACAACAGTGACTAAATCCCTGTTTTCAATCTTATCACCACTGGAATTAATTTATCTCATAGATTTTTAAGTTAGGTGAGATGATCTCTAATATATTCACTTTCATCCTTCCTCGAGTTGTAAAATTGATTCCTAAAAAATAGGACCTCGGTTATGTCGGAAGTATTATATAAGGACTTCGATGTGTTCCACATATTTTTAATCTATCTGCAACTTGGATGTGTGGAATGACTTCCTCTGACACTGACATCCCACTGATTGTTAGTGCTTCCTTGTCATTTTTATCAAAGGCTTCTTGCTTCTTTATGCCTTCTTCGAGTCTCAATCCTTTACCACAAAGAAATATCCCATAGTTCCTTGATCACTAGGATATTCTTGATTTCAAATTTCCAAATGGCATAACTTTTGCCATCAAGCTTATATATGTCTGGGAAAAATAATGTGTTGACCACTTCTAGCCTTCAAAAAATATTTTTACAATAAAATACAGTAAAAAAAATTCTCCAAAAGTTGCAACTTGCTAGGTAACCTTTCCCTTTTACTAAAAGTTCTTAAGCATTAAAAAAACCCCACTAAAATAAAACACTCCACTCAGCTTTAGAAAAAAAGGCTTATATTCAAATTCTGAATATCTCGGGATAATCTACCTTCAATAATATCCTAAATTTTTTATAAAGAATTTCACCACTTCTTACAATGAATTGAGGGTCCTCCAACCTGTTATGACTGTTGCTTTCTGAGGGAACTATCAGCAGTGAACTTGTTGGCGTTGAGATCATAAAGCAACTGCACATTTTCTCTGCTGCTATTGTTATCTCTGTTTTCTGGCAGGTCTCAGATTCTACCTCAAGTCATTCTTCAAATAAGATCTTTTCTAAACCAGCAGCAAATTTTCTCTAGAAATGGGCATTTTTAGAAACCTCCATGGAATTCTGCTCTTAGTGGCCTCCAACAAATTGCTAAAGTGATTTTGCTCCTTGCTCCAATGTCTTGAACTTGTAGACTGAAACAGAACAGTAGCATCTCCTTCTTCAGCTAGACAGCTACACTTTCCAATGACTAAGTAGTTGCTTCTTCTAAGGCCAACAATGGTTTTTCTTTTAAGTGACGACTTTTTCTTAGCAAGATTGGGTGCACTCCACGTTTGGATTACCCCCTCCAATCAAATAGAGAACCGAAAATTATCCCATCTAAAACTGTCCTACAGTTCTAAACTTAACCGTACTCCTAATTTTAACAGATTAGGATACCCAACTAAAAATGGGTATTACATCCTGAACAAATTGCTCCAAAGTTGAAATGTACGCGGCGTATCATCAAATTGGAATCAACAAATGACACTAACCAAAGGAAACATTTCACATTAACAAAGGATATTACAACAGATCAATTTCAAATTGCGGATGACAGAAATACTAGAAATTTGTTAGTGAGTTCGTAATCATAGTTTATGAAATAACCCTTGTTTAATATAAGAAATAATAAAAAGACTTGCCACATGTTAAGATGTGTTAAATTTCAAAGCAACAATGGATGAAAGAAAAAGCATATACCATGAAAGCTTTCAAAACTGAATTGCCTTATTTCTTTATAATATCTCGCTTTCTCTCACACATGCACACACTATAATAAAAAAAATCTATAATCAGACCTGATCTAATAGAATCTAATCGTATCTCTCCATTAATGGATAGACCATAGGGAATCGTAGCAATTCCCAACAGGTATAGTTTCCATCCTTGCCAGCAACCCTCAATGATAGTGTTAATATTAAATACATTATGTAGTATGTGACCATTATTAATGTAATGACATCTTCTTATGTATGTGTATTTGTTCCCCCAGTCAACAATAAGGATATGTTGTAATGTTGTCTAGTGGCAACATTTATTGATGTACTTAGTGCCATTTGTAGCATTTAAAGTCATCATTTGTGAAGCATTTATGTACAGGTAATGGACCATCATTAGAGTTCATTAAATCCCAACTTCTGGGCTTTATGGATAATCCTATGTGGCTCTTGTTACTTAAAAAGTTAAAATAGGCAGATAAGTGGCTCTTTGTTCCTTGATATAAGCCGCAAAGTTATGTGGTAGGTGAGCTATTAATAATCCCACATTCATTATTTGAAGAGTTCTTCTAACTATTGAGGCATATATATTGAGGAGGTTTTGAGGTCGTTATTCATCCATTGGTGAAAATCATCCATCAAGGTGGCTCAATGTAGTGCCTTGTGGATCATCATGAGCTCTATGCTTAAGGAGTCTTGGAGGCTTATGCCTTACTGTAACAGGGTTTTGGAGATTATTGAAGTGATTCATCTTTTTTAGTGAATATTTCCCCTACACATTGTCAGGGTTTTACCACTATAAATCCTAGTGCTCATCTTTTTTTTTTTACTGATTTGTTTATGTCAGGGTTTTACCACTATAAATCCTAGTGCTCATCTTTTTTTTTCTACTGATTTGTTTATGTTAATGGTGCATGCTCATACGAGGTTAGCAGTTAATGATTAAGGCTTGTTCTCTTTATTTTCTAACATGGTATCATATAGCATGTTTTTATGCCTCATCCAACATGATTAAAGTACTTAAATCAAATTGTTCTGTTAAACATCTACCTGCACATATCAAAATGTTACATGTTGTGCAAGGAATTGCGGTGCTTCCAGCTGGTAATTATGCCTAACAGTAGGACAGGCCAGGGAGCACTATGACAGAGGCAAGTTAGGAATGAAAAAACGAAGAGGATGGTAGAAATGATGGAAATGAAATGTAACTAACATGGAGAAGAAGCCTTTGAAGACTAATAAAACAGAGAGAGAGAGGAAAGACTATTGCGACAACAACAAGCACCAGATGCAAGGTGGTGTCATGACTGGAAAATTTTCGTCACATACAAGATGAAGATGAGGACAAAACGATTTCCAAAGTGAAATCAACTTTTGGTAATTCTTGGGAAGAAGAATAAGAACTAGATGGCATAGAGCGTCCATATCTCATGGAGCCCCCAAGATCAATGGCTATGATTATTTTTCTGTTGCAAATTCTGAGATGAGTTCCTGTTCTCAGCCCTGAAATTTAGCAATCCGTTGTTTGGGGTCGTTGGCATTGTAATCTAGCCTTCACACAGCACTGAGGGTTGACTTAGAGGGCCGTACGCTGCCCATAATAACTCCAACAGGCTGTGTGCTCACATTGGCAGCTGGAATGGAGCATACATAGGCTGTACGGAGCTGTATGGTGGTCGTACGGGCTGTACACACCTTGTTTGGGCTGCCTCCCTATCGCACGACGGGCTACTTGAGCATAAAGGAAATGGCTTGTTCAAGTTGATTTCAGTAAATATGAATCCCGTCAACTTGCTCCTAGTCGATTAAACAGAGGATTCCCCTCGACTTGGTAAGGCAACCAACTAAGAACGAATTTTGCCTAAAGAGAGTAAAAGAATGGTGATAAATAACATGGGCTCTTGGTGTATCCAGTTTGAAACTTGCCTCTGAAAACCAAACATGAGATGATGATCATGGCTCCAGCCGCCTTGGCTATTACTGAAAAGATATAGATCTTTTTTTCAGCATTTTGTCTTTGGAAGGAAAGCTACTATCTGTTTCGACTCTTGACCTTCCAATTTCAACTGTTGTGTAAAACATGACCCTTGCAGAGGAATAAAAGTTGCTTTGATATTCCAAAGCTGAGTTTAGTGAGTACCGAATAAGGTTCGTGAGAGGCATGGATGTTATTTCTTGTGAGTGGTGTTGTCCATTGATTGTAGCAGAGAATAGTTGTTGCCTTGCAGGGTGGCAGAGTTTTACACTGAGGGGTTGAATTTGCAGTAGACGGTATCCAATTCAGAGCTTCATCAATTGGGTTCTATAAGATCTCCTAAGCACTTTGTCATATTCTACAGAATCCTTGTGTGCCAGATTTGGAAGAAGCTCCTAACATTGCCTCTTTATATTCTTAAATGCAAATGTTGATAGTTTGAAGCTGTAGACATTCTTGTTCCTTTTCATTTGTAGATCAACTATTCACATTTCATCCACAGATTGAAAGCTGCAATGAGTTGTGGTTGAAGAGCAAAACATTATCAGTATTGGCTCTTGTCTACCTCGGCACCACTTTGATTAAGCTGGTGTGCCTTGCAACCTTCCTTCAACTTTTAGATAATGACAGCTTTGATCCATACCAGGAGTTCTTGAAGGCATTCATTGGATTTCTTGATGGGGCGGGGTTGTATTTTGCAATCACACAGTTGACACATAGAAACATTTCTCAAAATCATAAATTCAAGCTATTGGACTTGGATGGGCATTTGCAGAGTCTCTATTGCATAGATTGGCACCTCGTTGGGTTGGAGGTAAGGGATTGGAGTTCACATGGGATTACTTTCTTCAAGGTCTTGAGGAAAATGTAGATTTAGTGCTAACTGTGTCACTTGTTGCATTAGGATCCTTAATGTGGCTTCGCAAGAATAAGCCAAAGACATTGGTTCCAATCATATATGCATGTGCCAGTGTTCTTGCATCTGTGCCTTCTATTACAAGTTTGCGAGGGTTCTAAAGATTTGAAGCAGTCTGGACTTTGGCTTTCCATAGCACTCAAACCAGTGAAGTCTTGAAACCAAACCTAAAGATAGAGTAGACTTACTGGCCACTATAAGCAAGTAACCAGCAAGGTAACCCCTCACATAAACAGAGCACTTGACATCATACAGAATTAGAGACCTCATTGTCATTATGTTCCCATCTAGTTGTTGTGTGCATGTTACACTAGACAACAATGGTCCATTGGTTGGCATATTACAGGCCTTACAACCATCATAAGAACATAGAGGTAGACTCCAGAAATAAACTTCCACATAGTATCCGTGTTGGTGAAGCGAGTGGGCTATAAGTCCCTCGTTTACAGATCAGTGAACTATCTCCCCAGGAGCATGCCCACACTAAGGCTACTTCCTCCTCATGTACGCATTAATCTCCAGGGGACAATTCCAAGTTTGCCAAAAAGAAGAGGCCAATATGCTTGTATTGCCAAAAAGAAGAGGCCAATAAACTCCTGAAGAAGAAGAATAGTGGCAAGAATCTCAGTTTTGCTATTCAATTTTGTGCTTGGGTCGTTGTCTTGAGGGTGAGACAACAAGCTAAGTCCAGGGCAGATGTCAGCTTGGAACTTAGCCTAGAGCTGAAGTGAAGCATGTGCAACCGTGAACCAATAATATAACCACCACGACATGAGAGGAGCATGACTTAAGGAATCTGACTGCAAAATATAGGTTAGTTAGTAACTTAACGTAACTAATTTTATCAAATATAAAATAGTTACCAGAAGAGATGAAGCCAGTTTTGGAATATAATTGTGATGAACTCTAATATGCCTCAGATCTGATTATGATATAATAAAAGATATACTATGACAATACACTTTGATATTATGGATTTATTGCTTGGATTCTTTCCATGATGGTTGATGTTCTGATTGTATTTGTATTGCATATGTAACTGTTATATGTTTGAATGTATACGTATGCAATCTATCTCTCTTTACGTGTTCATTAATACATCAAATATGAAGACAAGCAACCCTCAGTGTAGCCTTGGGTGATATGCCAACATTGGTGGCAATATGCCAATTGCATTGGGTGTAACTAATCTAGACGGCATTATGTTTGCATTAGCAGGTCAAAAAATAAGCCAATAGATCCTAAGAATCTATATCATTTTTTGAGGAAGAGGACAAATAATAAGGCAGAATTAGAAGCTCTCGTCCTTAGCATTATGGAATCCCTTAATACAGGCATCAGGAAGGTTATCTTAGAACGGGACTCAAAATTGGTAATAGACATCCTTAATGAGAAACACAAAATCTCATCATGGGAAGTGACTAGCAATATAATGTGACGTTTGATGGACCACCCCACCTAGTTGAAAAATAAAGGTTGGAAAGAGGAATTACCTAGATATCTAAGTAACTCCCCTCTCCGACTACTCTTATTACTGATGGGGCAGCCCATACTTGGAATCCATTGGACACCGAACTCCAAAATTATTCTTTGTAGAAGGCACCCCTAGGAATACAATCTTCTCAGAAGTACAAAGGCAGGTTATCCTGCAACCATCTGCCATCATTCCGAATTTAATACAGCTGAGATTCTTAAGCTGGTGAGCAAGGGTAGTTTCAGTATGAGTTTTTCTTCTCCCTGTTTATGTTCATCTAAGTCAATGTAAGCATGTCAGACTCAGGCAGAAGAGTTCATCCCAAAACTAGGGCAGTGTCCGTAGCATGGGCTTAGCAAGAGTAGCCCTTCAAATCCATAGAATGGTTCAGGCCCCAGGGATTTCATGGCTTAACAGGGAAAACCTCAAGTTCATCAAAACAAAACTCATAGACCCAAAAGAATTCTTGCGTAACAGTTGAGAAGTTGTACTTGGTGCTCTGTAAATTTGGGCAGAGAATCAGAGACAGAGATGAATGGAACTCTATCAAACAGGCAAAATTCAAAAGGAAAAAGGGTGGCTCAATTGGAAAAATTGGTTTCTTTCTACAAGGCATATGATAAGAAGAAACAGGAGATGAAGCTTTTGAGCATAAAATTCACAACTGTTTTCATGCATTTATGACTTAGACTAGGGTTAATCAATACCGTTAATCCTAATCTCAAAAATAGATTAGGGTTTTGGTAGATTAGAGCTTCAGCTAAAAGTATAAAGACAAGTCAAAATAGAGGGTTTACACACAGTTGAATAGTTGAGCAGGCTGAGCAACCAGGAGAGAGAGAGAGAGAGGCTGAGGCAAATCCAAACAGCAGGCAGGGCCGTACAATTGTACAGATCCTTACAGTTCCATACAATCGTACAAACATGTCCATACAGTTGTACAGACAAAGTCATACAATCCATACAGCCAAGCCATACAGCAGGCCGTACAGCTCAGTTCAGGGTGATTTGTTGACCATGCAGCTGCTGGGTTTTAGCATACTATGGAGGTTTCCTTGTAAGTTTTTCGAAGGAATGAAAAGCTGATTTTGAAGGAGAAATATGTGTATGTGTTTAATGCTTCCGCTATTTGATTTCCAGCTATTGTGTGATTGATGCTATGGTCTGAAATTTAATTTCTACATTAATTAAATTCAGCTATTTACTTGCTTGATTGAAATCATAAGGACATCAGTCATCTAAGGTTAGAATTTTTACATGGTATCAAAGCATCTTCTCTTATTGAGATTATCAAGGATTTGCAGCAGTAAATCCACTGCCGGAAAGAAAGACCAGCACTTAGAGGGTTTCAAAGTTTTATTTTCAGATTTAGGAGTTTGTGCAATAGATCTCAGAGATGGCATCAGCTAGTCTCAAGTTTGAGCACAGATTGGATGGTGCCTCGAATTTCTTATCATGGAAGGTGAGAAGGTTACACTCTTACTAGAAGAGAATTATCTCTAGGATATTGTCAAGGACGTTCTACCTTCGCTTACAGATCTACAATAGTTGGCAGCTCACGAGAAGAGGGAAGTCTCTACCAGAGTGAAAACATAAACAGGAAGATGATTTTGCAAAACAAACTTATCCATAGAGATGACCAAATTAGACTCAGTCACCAGTTACCTTATGAAGGTCACACAGGTTCGTGATCAGCTTGCAACAGTTGGGGAGAAGGTTGCAGATGAAGAGCTAGTGAACATGGCACTGAATGGATTCCCAACTTCATGGGAACCATTTGTCAAAGGTATTTGTGATCGAGAGAACCTTCCTAACTTTGAGAGGATGCGGGATGATTGTATCCAGGAGAAGACTCGGATGGAGTCAAAGACCAACAAGAAGGGTGGTGATGAGAACCTAGCTCTATTTGGTTAGTTAAATAAGGGCAAAGGTAAAGGACTTAGCAAGGGTAAGGGAAAGAGTGAGGAGTCAACCTCACATCCAAGAAAGGACTTGAGCAAAATCAAGAGCTTCATTTTTCATAAGCACGTCCATTATGCATCATAGTGTCTAGAAAAGAATGGTATAAACGAAAGCAGCAGCAAAAGCAAGTAGCAGCCTCTACAAAAACTCAGATGAATGAGTTTGTTGCCAAGTTTGAGAAGGATTTCTCGTTGTTTTCTTTCCTTTCTACCAGCATGATTCTAAGGGATGCATTGTACATGGATAGTGAGGCATCTCGACATATGACATCAGCCCAACATTGATTTTATAGTCTAAAGAAGCAGAACTCAAGAGTACAGGTTGAGCTTGGTGATGATGCCAAGTACTCAGTAGCAGGAGTTGGTACTATTCCCTTCCAACTCGAGTCAAGTAATTCTTTAGATTTTGACGATGTCTTATTTGTACTAGGTCTTATGAAGAACTTGCTTTCAATTTCAGCTATGGAAGATAAGGGCCTTGCAATGGAGTTCAAGAACCAACAAGTCCTCATCAAACCAAAGTAATCTAGCCCAGATATAGCTCAAGTGATAAGGGTTAGAGAAGGTAATTTGTATAGGTTGCAGGGTGACCCTATTTGAGCCCTAGTGCATAATAATGACAGTCTGTGTGAGTTGTGGCATAAGAGGATGGGGCAACTACATCACAAGGCGTTGCCTATTCTGATGGAGATAGTCACAAGTCTTCCAAAGTTCAATATTGAGCAACATGGTGTATGCAGAGGGTGCACGCTTGGTGAGCATGCCAAGGTTGCTTTCCTAGGTAAAGAGAATAGGTCTAAGGGGATTCTATACCTAATACATTCGGATGTTTGTGGACTGATGTCAGTAGCATTAATAACACGAAGCATATATTATGTTTCTTTTATTGATCTTTTCTCTCACAAGACTTGGATTTACTTCTTAAAGACCAAGGATGAGGTCTTTAGTAGGTTTCAGGAGTTCAAAGCTCTAGTTGAAAGCCAAACAAGGAAGAAGATCAAAGTCTTGAGATAGACAATGGGCGAAAGTATACCACCAAGGATTTCAAGGGTTTCTACAAGGAAACAAGAATCAAGAGGGAGCTAACTATTCCATACAACCCACAACAGAATTGGGTTTCAGAGCAGAAGAATCGATCCATCATAGGGGCTACTAAGGCCAATGATTCATGACCAAGATTGGTCGATGTTTCTTTGGGCAAAGGCATGCAACACAGCAATCTACATCTAAAGGTCATGATTCATGACCAGGATTGCCCAATGTTTCTTTGGGCAAAGGCAGTCTACATCCATCATGGGCTCTAAGGCCATGATTCATGACCAAGATTGGCAAATGTTTCTTTGGGAAAAGGCATGCAACACAACAGTCTAAATCCAAAATTGGTGTCCTCACACAATCTTGGAGGACAAAACACCAGAGGAGGCATTCACTAGTGTGAAGCGAAAGGTGAATCATTTTCACATCTTTGGTTATCCAGTTTATATCCATGTATCGATAGAGAAGAGGACCAAGTTGGAACCTTCTAGCATGAAGGGTTTATTTGTGGGTTACAATGAGACTTCAAAGGCTTACAGGGTCTATATTTCAGAGTAGAGGAAGACAATAGTAAGCATGGATGTAAAGTTTCAAGAAGACTTTGCATCCAGGAAGTCTCATGAGCTTATTCCAATGACAGAGGATGAGTAGCAAGAAGTTTTGAAGGTTGGCCCTGGGTCACCAGTGACTGCCAAAGCAGTACAACAGCCTTCAAGTGAAGAGGGGGAAACAACAACCCCTTCCACTTCTATCAGGAGACCTCGATGGTTCACTTAGACATTGAGGGATGCTTAGGATGACATTGAAACTCCTAGGAGCACATTTAGAGAGAACAAACTTCTAAAAAAGTTTCCAGACTACATGGCATTGATGAGCAGCATTCTAGATTCGGAGCCTTCTAGCTTTTAGAAGACAGCAAACCAACAAGTATGGTGAGATGCCATGGTGGAGGAGTACACCTCATCATGAAGAATGATGTTTGGGACATAGTGCCAAGACTGGAGTGGAAGTCAGTTGTGAGTTCAAGGTGGCTCTACAAGATCAAGCATGCAATAGATGGCAGCATTGAGAAGTTCAAAGCAAGGTTTATGGCAAGAGGGTTCTCCCAGAGAGGGGGTGGACTATGAAGAGACATTTGCTCTAGTCACCAAGTACACTTCCATTAGAAAAGTTATGTCCTTGGTTTCATTTATGGGATGGAGGATACATCATATGGATGTAAAGACATCTTTCCTTAATGGGATCATTGAGGAAGAAGTGTACACAGAGCGGCCTCATGGCTTTGAGGTAAGTGCAAAGGAATTTCATGTGTGCAGGCTTAAGAAATCCTTGTATGGACTCAAGCAGGGACCGAGAGCATGGTAATCCAAGATCGATGGATGTCCGCAAAGTATGGGCTTCACTAAAAGCGAAGCAGATTCTAACTTATATTACATATTTGTTGAGACTGATCTATTCATTTTGGTGTTGTATGTAGATGACTTGTTTCTGACGGGTGCAAAGAAGTTCATTGCAGGGTGCAAAGCAGACATGGTAGTTGAGTTCAAAATGAAGGACATTAACATGATTCATTACTTCTTGGGTTTCAAGGTTTGGCAGAGACCGGGGGAGATTTTCCTCGAGTAGGGTAAGTATGCAGTTGAGATCCTGAAGAGGTTTCAGATGGAGAACTGCAAACCTATGGCTACACCCATGATCACTAAGTTGAAGAAGGTAACAAATTCAAATTCAAAGTTGGTGGTGAAGATTTTCAGGTCTTATCAGCTTGCCTACTGGGTCTGTCTTTGACCACAGTTAGGCTCTAAGTTTTAACTGTCAAGTGTAGTATATGTTGTTGTTTTATAACAGCCAACCGTCCAAAAGTTTCTTGCTGATTTGTTACGGTTATACTTGCGATTTTGGGTGCTCTAACATGTAGTTTTAGTGACCAGATGTTAGCACATGCATACCAAAATAAATATAACACACCTATAGATCTTTACAGCTGAAAATAAAGA
>ML779734.1:870297-889942 GCA_009831015.1 Picea engelmannii
AAGAGCTCCCTTATGTAAAGAAAGTCATAAATAAAAGGAGAAAACAAAAAGCATTATTATTATTATTACTATATATTTATTTGCAAAACACTCTAATGGGCACAAAGAAGGAGAATTAAAAATATTGGGATATGTGTGTAACTCCAATATTTGATTTTTTAACTTCTCTTATATATATATATATATATATTAATTGGCAAAATACTTTGTTGGCAGGGAGAAAGAGAAGTTAAAACATCAAATATTGGAGTTCCACATACTCTAATACTATATATATATTTTTTGGCAAAATATTTTGTGGGCAGGGAGGAAGAGAGAAGTTTTTTTTTTTCCAATAGAAAATTCGCTCAAAATTATATTAATGTATAAATTTTTTTACATCATCAAGGATCATTTTTACTATGGATCATCCTTTTCAGATTTATACAAAAAGTGCCCACAACTAGACATGATATACTGTCCCCAAAATGTCAAAAGACAAAAAACAACGCAAAGTTAATACTTCAGAATTACAAAACAATGTAATATCCACTACAAACAGTAGTATAAGATGGATTCCCATTACTCGGAAGATATTTCAAAGATATTTATATGAGTAAGTGGTCCACCAGCCCCATCTACCCATTGGAAATAGGATAATTTGCCTTCCGATTCCAAGAGAGCTTTTTTTGATAATAAATATGCCTCTTAATTGAAATCCCTATAAATATGATGAAAGCTAATACCTTGAAATGAGTTGGCTAGATCCTTGGTATTTAGCTTCCAGCCGTCTATGTCCACCGTCTGGAGGTTACCCTTTTGATTTATCCAAACTATAATTACCTTGGAATCCCCCAGAATCTAAATTTCTTGGATAGACCACAAATTTTCCAGAGTAAGTGTAGCCCATACGCCCAAAAGCTCTGCCTTTGTATTTGTACCTTCCCCAGTGTAGCCCATACGCCCAAAAGCTCTGCCTTTGTATTTGTACCTTCCCCACAATTGATATACCATTTATAAATAATCGACCTTGATAATTTGATGATTCCCCCAACTCCGAAGCACTTGCCATCTGAAATAGTCGTGCCATCAAAGCAGGCAATAGAATATCCTTCTTGTTGAGTGATTGTACAAACCTTAATGGAGACAGGTTTAAGGAAAGGAGGGAGCCAAGAGTGTGATCCAATAATCCTATAAAACACTGCATATGTTGAGGGTGTCCTCTCCTTGAAAATAGCTTTGTTTCTCTCAAGCCAGATGTGCCAACAAGTGAGAGCCGCCAGACCATTCGAGATTGATTTGTCCTTTATCCAAGTGGTAAAACATTCATTTATGGAAGCTCCATCTCAATTCCTTTTTAACTTAAAGAGTGAAAATAATATGGCCCATACTGCCTTTGTGAATGTACAGTTAATGAGCAAGTGATCAATGTCTTCAGTATCATGCTTAAAGAGATAGCAGACCCCAGGTCCCTCCCAGGTCAGTACCTTTTTTTCTACTGCCATCCAGATAAACAATTTTATCTTTAACTATACATTCAATTTCCAAAGATTTACCTTCCAGCCGCATCCGATCGGGTAGTCCAAAGTTGAGATGAGAGCACAATAAACATTTTTAACAGACATGTTCCCCAATGAGTCCCCCTTTGTCCAAACAAGAGTATCAATTGAATCCCAGATAGTAATGCTTGCACCCATAAGCACCCTTAGAAAACGCTCCCACTTTGATGCTATCCTTTCACCTAAACCCAGATCCTCACTACTCAACCAAGCCTCTGAGGTAGAGCCGTCATTTTGGGGAGCTGTCGCTTGAGCCATGACGATTATCCTTTTATCTTTTAGTTGAGTTATTAGTGCATCTGAGAGTATTGTTTTGTCGCCCATGCCAAGAATTTGATCCCTGCCAATTGATATTAAATGTCCTGATCCCGGGCACCAACTCTGCTAGTGGAGAATCACATGAATTTTACTAGTGAGACTATGCCAAATTCTAGACGCAGAATGTTATTTGTGGGAAGCCTGCCTGTACCAATTGACCACGGTTGTATTATATAAATATTTTTCCATTAAAACTTTGTGCCAAATGCCATCCTGAGTCAATACTCTTCAAAGAGTATTTACCAATAAAGCCGAATTGAAAAGAAGGAGGTTCTGGAAACCCCATCCACCAAATTTATTTGGTCTAGATAGAATGTCCAATCTATAGAGGTGAAACTGTTGAGTAGTCTTATTCCCACTCCAAAGAAAATCAAACATCAATTTTCAGATTTTATTTAAAATCGAGTGCGGGATGATCTCCAATGACATCCAGTATATAGGTTGGCTCTCCATAACAGCTTTCACTAAGACAAAACGACCACCCAAAGATAGCCACTTGTTGCACCACAACCCAATCTTCTTTTCCATTTTTGTCACTAACTAAAACCAATCTTCATTTTTAGAAGCCCCGGTCTTTAAGTAATAGCCTAGATATTTAAATATGATTGACAACTCGATAAAGGAATAAGGAAGAAGCTCCTTTAAAGGAGTCAGTTCTGCCTCTGATAAACCTTCGTAATGAACGGTAGTTTTTGAGAGGTTTATCAATAAGCCCGAAGCATTATAGGATAACTGATGAATGTTGACGACCTCCCTCCATTATTTTAAATTTGCCTTTGTCATAATAAGGACATCATCCACAAATAATAAGTGCACAATTTTAATCATTGTGGAAACCTTTATACCTGTTAAAGTGCCCTCGATAATGCTACTTTTCATTAAAAGACTGAGCCCTTCCATAACCAAGATGAATAATAATGGTGATAATGGACAACCTTGGCACAACCCCCTACCACTTTTGAAGAATTATGTGGCCTCTCCATTGAATAACACCGCAAAGGTGGATGTAGTAACACATCTCATGATCCAATTAGTCAATTGGACGTCGAAAACCACTGTTATTAATATCAATCTTAAATGATCCCAGTCAATACAATCATAGGTTTTCCTCAGGTCAAGTTTCAAAACCAATGACTTTATATTCTTTTTCTTTATACTGTGGAGACTCTCATGTGTCGTACCTATTGCATCTTATATCTGCCTACCCTGAAGGAAACCCAATTGTTCAACAGATAGAGATCTTGATATGATCAGTTTGATCCGATTAACAATAATTTTGGATATCACTTTATAACAGAGATTACATAGGGAGATCGGGTGGAAATCCTCGAAGGTAACAGGTTTGTTTGCCTTCAGAATAAGAGTCAAAAAGGTTGAATTTAGTCCCATGTTAATAGTGCCTTTCCTCCTCGAGTCCTCCACCATCTCAAGGAGATCTTCCCCAACCAAATCAAAAAAGAAAGTGAAAAATTCAACAGTCCATCCGTCCGGCCCCAGACTCTTCTCTTTTTTGAAATGAAATAATACAGACTTTAATTCCTCCATAGTGACAGGGCTGAAAAGGGGTCCTGCCTCCTCATCACTAACCATCCTGGGATAGAGACTAGCTACGTTGACTTGATCAGTGATTTTAACAATTTTCGGGGCCTTGTAAAAATTCTTATAATAGGCTACCGCTTCTTCCTTTATCTCTCCATGGTCTGCAAGGATGACTCCATTTCCATCCATGATTTCCCATACATGTTTCCAATTCATGTTGTGGCTCGCTACCTTATGGAAATACTTTGTATTATTGTCGCCACTTTTAACCCAGATCGCCTTGCTACGAAGCCTCCAAGTTTCTTTAGCATCGCGTAAAAGTTTGTTTCTTTTACTTTCCAGCTCCTGTAGATGTAGTTCCTCCTCCCAATTTGAAGAATCCCCGATCAACTTCATCATGGTTACCTTTATATCTGCTTCTAGGTTCTCCAATTGTTCCTTATTCCTTGCACATACTTCTTTATACCATAGTTTTGTTTGACCTTTTAGTTCCTTTAACTTCCATACTAGTTTACACTACTTATCTCCTTCCGAGAGGAAACATGGGTCCTTCCAAACTTTATGAACCAATGCCACATAATCTTTATCATGCAACCAATGTGCATTTAGTTTAAATGGGTAAGCCTTGTAAATAGGTGGTATTTCTAGCTAGATAAGAATGGGTGCATGACATGAAATAAAGGGATATTCAACCCATGATCGAGACAATCCCACCTCAGCTAATAAACCTTCGGATACCAGACACCTGTCTAGATGCCTCGCAATGGCTTCTTGAGTAGAACGACCATTCCGCTAAGTTGGGACCATTTTAATCGGCTTAATGTCTATCAACTTTTTACAAAGAAATAAATCTTTGTAGTAATCCTCTGTCAAACCAGGAGCAAAGGTGCCTCCCCAAGCCTCATCCGAAGAAGTAATAATATTAAGGTCACTAGCAATAATCAAGTTGTTGATGGATAAAATGCCACTATCCGCCATTGAGCTCCAGAAA
This sequence comes from Picea engelmannii, assembly GCA_009831015.1. Classification (NCBI taxonomy): domain Eukaryota; kingdom Viridiplantae; phylum Streptophyta; class Pinopsida; order Pinales; family Pinaceae; genus Picea; species Picea engelmannii. The sequence goes on from ML779734.1 coordinate 874,684, forward strand.
AGCTTTCGATCTAGGCATGGACCATAAACATTTAGTAAGGCAATCTCCCTCTTGTTAATAACACACCTGCCTGTTAACATAATACCACCAATTGTAAGAAAAGGAACCAATTCATACAAATTTGGGTCCCAAGTGACCAGTAAACCACCCTAATTTCCAACAGAATTAACAACACTCGAAGCCCAAGAGGGACGTAAGTGGTGCATAAAATCTCTATCTTTATGTTCGTGAACCAGGGTTTCCTGTAGGAAGACGATGTCAGGGCGAGTATGATCCAGAAGTCTACGAACTGAGGCAACTTTGAGGGTGCCTCCTATCCCTTTAATATTTAAAGTGAGTAATAACATCACTTAGCCTACGCCAGAGCTTTCATTGCTCTAAGAGCTCCACTATCAGTGGAGGGAGGGAATGTTTCATCAGACTGTTTGGAAAGACCCGCCAATTTTTTACATAAACTTCTTGTCTTAATAGGTGAATTCTCAATGTCGATGCCTCTAGACCAGGCAAATTCCTTACCCGCCCTTTCGGGATGCTTAAGAGGAGTAGAGGTTCCAGTTCCTAACGAAGGTTCTATGATTGCCTTACCTAAATAAGTTGGCGACATTAAGTTATCGTTTGAGCCTCTGATAAAGGGAATCAGTGAGTCTAAACATTGTTGAGCATGGAATCATCCACCTCAGACTCTCTGTAACCCGACTCCACTGGGGAGTTTGATAAAGGTTCCGTCGGTAGGGGAGGAGAGTGTAAGGTCCCATCCTAAGAATTTGGCTGAGACGGGGCAACAACCTGGATTAAAACAGAAGGCTGGGGGGTAGATGGTTCCACCAAAACGGAGGGCAAGTTTCCCGGAGAAAATACATGGGGGGTAACAGGAAAGGTCGTCTCCGACGATCTCGGTGGTAAAGTACCATTAGTGTCCTTATCCCCTCCCATAATGCCTCACATCAAAGGTAGTAGAGGAGAGTAACCAGTGTGAATTATCCAAGGCCTCCTTCTCCCAGTGCGACATAATTGAATATAAGGAAGGACATAGTCTTTGTAGCTTACCAGTGAGAGTCGACCGAGTCTCCAACTGGCTCCCAGGATCAGCTCCAAAATGAGGATTCTCGCACCCAAGAGAATCTGCTTCGTCCATATAATCGGGTGGATCCCTTTGTAGTACAATATTCTTAGATAATTCAACAACTTCTTTGCCAACATAGTCACGACGAAGGTGGCCCGTTTGGCGGCACAAGTTGCACCGAAAATGGTATGCCAAGATAGTCTAGTGACTGGTTGTGTCTCTGACCATGCCATTCGATGTCAATGGCTTCTGGTAAACCACAATGAATACCCGTTTCCATTAGGATTTGACCCACCTTCTGTGCAGAATCGACAAGTAACTTGTTATCTAGAGAAATGAACTTACCTAAAGCATCACCTATAGCCCGTAAGGCCCCTTTGTTCCACAGTTGCAAAGGTAAACCAGGAAGGAGTACCCACATATGACGGTATTGGAAGTGCTCAGTTGCCTAGTCAAAGGCAACCCGCCAACGTTTTAGTATCAGGTTGCTACTGCCAAAGACCCACTGTGAGTTCAATAATAATGACGCGTCCTCCAGTGTTCTACACATAAACCCGAGCCACCCTTTGGTGAGGTAGACTACCTTAGGCTCATAACCCAAAAGCGGAGTTCAACAATATGCTTGTTATGTGTAAAACTTGCAGTAAGAACAACTAGGGAACTAGTCGACGAGTTAGATAAAAGAAGGTTTGTAAAGCCCGGTGTTAAAGACGACGTAAATGTGCTTGGGGGTAAAACCTTTGGTGCACCTTCCAAGTCATCTGTCTTGGCGTAAAGACGCACATGTTTCCAAGAAACCTCGTCATCGACACTCATAAGTGCCATGACATTCCTATCTAGGTCGTTACAGAAGAAGGAGCTCATAAACGTCCACCTGTTAACCACTAAACTCTGACCACCATTTAGAACTGACACAAGTTCAGTTTCCTAGAGAGGAAAGTAAATGCAAAGGGCGGGCCCGAGACCTAAAGGATCAACCGTCTTATACAAATAAATAGCAATAAATACTCAATGAAGGTTTAGGCCGTCAAGAAGGGTTAATGTCGAACCCTGAGTTAATGAAGGTGTGTAAATGGAGATACGATGCTTAACCCCTGAACCCTAATGACAGATTTAACTAGCTCCATTATAAAACCACTTAGAATCCTCCCGTCCAGTCGATAGTTAAACTGTAACCGAGTCGGCCCAACCTTCACCATTACTGGTGCGCCTCCAACCTTCCAGATTCAAAATATCCATTCCTGCACCTCAGGAGAGAGAGAAGTTAAAACATCAAATATTGGAGTTCCACATACTATTGTAGGTGCAAAGGGACTCTTTAAATTTAGGGGGTGTATTTTAATGCTATATTGAACACATAGAATGCCATATGCAAGAAAATAAACGAAGTAAAATGTGTTTGATGTGATGTGTGGATGAATAACTTCTTGAATGCAAAATTCAAATACACATAAAACAATTTGTAATTTTTTATGTTCTTAATCTTTTCTCATATAATTATAATCTCTTTTAAATACTTTTGCATGTATGATTCGTTGAAATTGTAAATGTGTGATCATTAATCTTTAAACAATATTAAATCCAAATGCTATTAGTAAACTAAATCTATTAACCAAAGTAATATCCAAACTTTATACAACTTACAACTTTCCAAGGCTTGATAATATAATATGGATCTAATCTCCTATGAAAAATTTGACTAAACCAAAATATTGTGTTTATTATTAAGTTAATCTTGTTTATTATTAAATTAAACATTGCATTTATATACTATATATGCATGATCCGATTATAAACTCATCCCATTTAATAGCATTTTATATCTATGAACTTTTTGTATCTCAAATTGATAGGTTATTAATTTATATAAAAATACAATGAAAGATCACAAAAAATATTGCGATGGACAAGGATGAATACCAAATTGCAACATTGTGTATGAACACCTTGCCAGCATTACTCATCTTGTGAATACTTTACACTATGCTCTAATTGCAAGCAACTCCTATAACCCACACATTGTGGATGATACCCAAGAGGATCCCAAAGTAATAAACAAAGTCGAAGTTTCCATGCTTATGTTTCCCGGACAATTTGTTTTCTATGCTTATGCTTATGTTTCCCGGACAATTTGTTGAGGTATATCGTACTAAATATATAAGCATGTCTCTTTTATTAATTATTATTATGCAATTAAAAATTAGAAATATTTCAACATTAATAAATTAATTAAAAATTAAAAATAATTGTTATGATAGAATTAAATATTATAGATATTTCAACATTAATAAATCATTTTACAAATTTTCAATGCATTTATGTCAAACACAAATTTAACCTGGTAGAGAGAAGTTAGTGAATAAAGGCGTTAATGTTGACGGAGGTAGACAAGTTATAAAATGACTTCGACTACGATAAGTGATCGAGAATACAACGGTCGATTTTATTGCCTCGATGCATAACAAAAGAAAAGGCATGAAAGATGGGATTCACAAGGAACGAAAGATGGGATTCATCGTGACATTTGGTGTTAATATTAAATACAAAGTTAATGAGCCATTTTTTTTGAAATGCACGTGGATATTTTTAAAAAGACTGTAATAATACAGCTATTAGAAAATTCTTTATACATATGAATGTTCTTTGAAATATTGTATGTTTAATTTATGTTATATTGGTTGCATAGTTTGGTGGATTAATGAAAGTAGAGTATCGATATGGTTGTAAAAGAAAAGTGAGCCATTGGTGCAATGGATGGCTCACCATTGGGGGACGCTTCACCCTCATAAAATTTGTCTTTGAGGGATAACCTATTTATTGGATGGCGCTTGCTGCCATCCCAATTTTTGTTCTGGATAAGTTTAGGAAGCTCACATACAATTTTCTTTGGTTTGGCAGCTTGGAACATCATAAATTTCACCTATGCAATTGAGAGTCCATTGCAAAGCCAAAACCCAAGGGAGGCTGGGGCATCATGAATGTTTTCAAATTCAACCAAGCATTGGCCGCTAACTCCCTCTGGCGCGCCTTAACATCTAGCGGCATCTGGAGCAAAGTCATAAATGATAAATATTTGCCCTTTACCACAGTGGCCTCTTGGCTCAGTTCTGGGCATCCTTCTAATAAAAAAGCTTCAAGAACGTGGAGGATCATCACAAAATCAACTCATTGGATCACAAAGTGGCTCTGCTGGAATCTGGGTTCCGACCATTGCATCGTTGTTGAAAGGGACCAAATCATTGGTCCGGGTAACGCCTCTTTCCTCTATGCTCCCTTAATCACTCTTTTAAATTCTCAAAACACTTTTTTCCTCTATCAAGCTCGACTCTCCAGTGATCAAGGCATCCAGGACGCTGGTTGGAAAGTTGGCAACGATTATAATCTTCCTCCGGAGTTGAATCTCGAATGGGAAAACTATTGTTCATAACTTTTGCGTGTGGGCATTACCCTTACAAATTCGATGGATTGACTGCTGTGGGACGACGTCAACAAATCTAGAAACATATATGTTCATAACCTTTACTCGGCTATTGCAAATTCGACTTGGTTACACAATATTTATGGTTGGCACAAGCAGTTGTGGAGCTGGAAAATTCCACTCAAAATAAAACTTTTCACCTGGATTTTGCTGGAACACAAAATCCCCCCCTGGGATTCGCTTCAGAAAAAGGGGTGGACGGGCCCAAGCATCTGTCAGCTTTGTCACATGGATGCAGAGACAGCGGACCATCTCTTCACGCACTGTCAGTTCTCTAGGCATGTCTGGGACAAAATCGCACAAGTCTTACAACTAAAAACTGTTTGGACAGGGCATACCATTTCCTCTTGCTTAGACCATTGGACATCTTTTGAAAAAGATTATAAATCTCTTCCTCCACTGTTTTTTTGGTTTATTTGGCTGGCTCGGAATTTCAAAATTTTTGAAAACAAGACAACAACATCTACTGTTGTTGCTTTCAAAGCCATTGGGCTTTTTAAAAACTGGAAAGAGATTCACCCGATCACTATTAAAAAAAAGACATTAGTCAAACCATGTTTCTCAAATAATTACCCGATTGGGTGGTTTGATGGTGCAGCACAACAATTTGGAGCTCTGAGTGGTGCAGGCGGACTGATACAACTTAGTATAAACTCAGTTTACAAATGGACTCTTTGTTGCGGCCCAGGCACCAACACAAGGGTATAATTAATGGGCACCTGGGCAACACTTCACTTGCCCTCCATACTTCACATAGAGAAACTTCATATGATCGGGGACTCCAAAGTGATAATAAACTGGCTGAATAATCAAGGGAATTTACAAATCAACACTCTCTTGGCATGGAAAGATAGAATCAACATTCTCAAGCGTCATTTCAAGGATCTGTCATACTCACACTCCTCTCGAGAATACAATAGGGAAGCATATCTCCTTTCAAAGTCAGGATTATTGGGACAGGCAGGAGTGCTCTTTTTCAGCCATTGGTTGGATGGCCACGAGGGACCTAGGCTTGCTTTTAAAGTTTTCTAGGACTAGTAGCACTTTTTGTCATCAATTTCTGCATATTTTCATCCATATTTCCGAGTCTACATTTTGTATCTTTCAACTTACAATATTCCTTTGCTTATTGATCTCTTTGCTAGAATATTTTGGCATATGAATGCACAAAACCTGGTGAAAGATTTGGTCGGTTTGGTGATTACCATCCGTAGAATGAATTGATTGTGAGAACACGTTATATTCACAAATATAATAGAGCAATTTTTTCATCTGGAAAAAAAAGTAAGGTTTAAGTTTCATTAATGACATATTTGTGGATGTATAAGTGTAATATTGGTTGGAGTCAGGGACAAGTCTTAGACATTTTTGGTGAAATAGATACTCCACTTGCAATGTTTTAATCAAAGGAATCTAATTTTTTAATGTTGTTGGTCCTGCTCTCCTATAAGAGGTAAGGCATGTTAGCAACCATTCAATTTAGGCAATCAGATGGGTCTTTGTTACTGCCCCATGATTCCCTAAACCTACAATCGATTTAAGTTGAGGTGGTGTTAGCCTCATCATGATAAATGGAAGTTGGTAACAAAGAACATAAAACTATATTTTTTTATGTCAAAATTTGATTTGTATGTCAATAAATAGATCAAATGATAATAGCCTTAAGGGTTAGCTCAATTAGTCAAACCATCCACCCAAGGCATCATGTTAACAAGGAGGTCATGGGTCATAGGTGAAGAAATATTGCTTATAATTCATTTTTAGATTAAGTTGTCGCTAGTGTTGAAATCTGACATTCACCCTTACCCATCAAACACAAAATTCGTGATGGACACATATTTTTATTGCTCTTCAATTTACATTCACACAGATTAATTTTACTTTTAAAGTTGATTAAAAAATGTGGTGAGAGATTTATGTTTGTTTTTTAAGGTCCAAATATACCACAATGTCACACAAATATTAAAACAATACAAAATATCATAATATTTCACAAATAGACAATAATATTATAATAAATATCAATCAATATAAATAAAGTTTTTAAATTCCATTATTTATTCATTACAAGTATGATATTATAAGAGATGCTACTTTCAATTTTAAAGCATATAACAACAAGGGAGGTTTTGGATTTGTCTTTAAAGTATTTGAAATTTAAAGTTAAGATGGATCGTTTTTATGAATCTTTTTTTTTTTGTAAGTGAGTGTAAGGATCTATAGTACTGAAGATAATATGATACAAAAGGTGGGCCTCCTGGTCTGCCTAGAAGGAAACCGGGCCAGTGGGTCCCTAGTTGCGCAAGTTGTAATTAGCGAGGGGTGGTTCTAGTCTGCCACCAAGGGAAACCAGACAGACCTTCCAAGTTCAGTTGGAGAAAAGAGTACATATATAAAGGAAGAGACTAAAAACATCCTCCTAAACCAGAGCGAGAAAGATATCTGCGGTAACCTGACTAGGCCTGACATGACTGCCTATACACTGCCAATTCATTAATTCAAAACAATGAAGTGTTTTTGCACCTAGGGGTGCTCCTTCCCACCATCCGCCTGGCTCTTGTTATCTTCCTTTTATGGGGTCATGCGATTCTTCCTGATTTGAGTTGGTGCACCATGTCCACCGACGGGCGTGATGTCCATGTGATGTAAATGACGTAGGTAGAGCTGGAATTGGCCATCCAAACGCTCCATCTTGCTTTTCTGGTCCTTCTCTACCTCTACTAACAGATTGGTAATAGTTTCCAGACTGCTGAGGCGACGCATGATCTCGTCCAACATTGTCTTGTTTTCCTTGTTCTCCTCCTGCCTGGCTTCTTCATTCTCTGAAATTACTTTTTCGATCATCATCTTAGTTATCCACGCCATCTCCATCGTTTTGTGGAAGAGGGTTTTCCTGGGTTGTGTGGCCCCCGGATCAGTTACCCAGTCTGCTTCATGTACCAATGCATCCTGCGCTTTACCTTTTCACTTGTTCTTTAAGTCCTTCTCCCACAAGGTGATGGTTGCCTTCCCCTTCGGCGCAACTCGAGTTTGGAAGGTGCCCTTCGCATCTTTTGCGACCTGTGCCATTCTTGTTTGCCACCTCGGATTGTTCGGGACTTCCTTCACAAAGGGATTCCTTTTCCTGTGCATTTGCTTTAGATGCACCATCCTACTCTACGTGCCGCAACTACTGTGCTGGTTACTCAGTTGTGCCTCACTTCCCAGGTATTCTTCCTGTCCCTCCTCTAGACTTTGTGAAAATCCCTGTTGTTGCGCTCCTTCTGATTGCGTCTATTTCTGATGTCCCTCTTCTTATTGACCTTTCCCTGCTACGAGCCCGTCCTTTCAATCTTGGTTTGCTCGCGGTGATGTGCGCTTCCATCAATTTTCATTTTAAGGCTTGGATAGTCATGATGGGTTGTCCTTTGTCCCTGTGCGGTTACTGCCCTTGCTCGCTTGTGATCCGGTTGTGATGCTCTTTGTACCTGTACCTGTCCTGGTGGGTCTATCCGAGTTATCATCTACCCCACATGCCTTACATCATTCGTTGCATGAGATTTGTTGCCTGGCCTTTCACTCGTGCTTTCCCCATGCCTCTTACTAGCATACTGGCCTTGCTTCTGATCGTCCGTCTGCTGCTTATTATAATCTTTCATGATGATTAGTGTTAGAGTAGTGGGCCCTCCTATCCTGCCTAGGGCCTGCGTACCTACTGCGAGGCCTTGTGATATCCTCCTCGATGTGACCTTCCAAGCTTAACCTGCCTTCACAATCTTTTGCCGCAAGGTGGTTGCAGACTGTTCTGAGTTGCCCATCTAGAATGTTGATCCAGGTGTCGTCTAGTTCCAGGCCTTCCTTGCCGACCCCCTCGTTGGTGAGCATGTCTGCTAGCGCATTCGCTGACCTACATACCCAACGCAACTCCATTGTGTTCATAGTTCTTAGATGTTCCTGGATTTTTTGGAGGGAGTGTGCTAGGCGCCAGTGGTGCTGAAACTTGCCCACTCTGGTGTCATTTTGGAGTATTTTCACCGTGTTGATAACCAGGGTGGAGTCATCTTCCACGATGATGTTTGTCATCCTTTCATGAATTAGGATTTCGAGGCCAAGTTCCAGGGCTCCAAATTCCGCCGCATTGTTGGTTGAGTTTCCCATTTCCCCAACGTACAGTCGGATGATGTTGCCACCACTGTCTCTGATCACGCCACCTGCCCCTGCCACTACTGTCTCTGATCACGCCGCCTGCCCCTGCCACTACTGGATTTCCTTTTTTCGCCCCATCAAAGTTCAGTTTGAGGACCCCTGATGGAGGGGGAGTCCAGTTGCAGGCTCCTATCTGGAGTTGCGGGTTGCGCCCTACAGTTAGGTTGTTGTTGCCATTTTTCAGTTGGAAAAGGTTCGGGATCCGAGAGTCTTGGTCTGTGAGTTGTGCTTTCTCCATCTTGCAGTTGCGGCTCTGCACCATTTCTCTTATTTGAGAGACTATTGTCTCCTTTATCCTCTCTGTCGGTATGCTTTCATTCCTAAAGATGCGCCTATTTCGTTCTTTCCAGATTTCCCAGATGATCATCCCCAACGTTAGAGTCTAGCAAAGGTTCACAATTTCATTTTCACTATAACCCTCATTCCAGTTGTTGATGGTTGCGCTGATGTTCCCCCGGATCCTATTGGATTGGCGGAAGATGCCTACCGCCCAATCCCAAATCTCTGTTGTATAACTGCATTCGTTGAGGAGGTGGTTAGTTGTTTCCTCCTTGTCTCGACAGAGATGGCAGTGAGAGGGCCCTATGAAACCTCTTTTCATGAGGTTCTCCCAAGTTAGAATTCGGTTGTGTAGAACAAGCCATTTGAACATTTTGATTTTTGGCCATTGGGGGCTTTTCCAAATTTTTTGCCACTGTTGCTCTAGATTTTCTTGGTCCTGACCCGCGATGTAATACTGTGCTTCTTTTAAGTTGAATTCACCCCCATTTTACCTGCCCCACCTTAATTGGTCCTCTTCTTCTGAGACCCCAATTTTCCTTCTTCCCAATTCCTCCTCCACCTCTTTCATGATTGTTTCGGTATGGGTTCTATTTTGTGGCTTAAGTTTGTCCCAGATCCACCACTTGGCGCTGCCTTCCCTTTGCTTCCAGTAATGATAGATTTTTGTTTTGCCTTGCCCAATCATTTCCTGTTGAAGCTCCTCTATGTCTGGATTTTCCATTCTAGGTTCCTGTTGCCATGCGTCCTCCCAAAACCTCGTTGTTCTACCATTTCTGACTTCCCAGAAGCCATGTTTCTAGATCTAGTGCTTGTTGTGCCAGGCAAGATTCCAGATGGTTGATCCCTCCCTTGCACCCATGAACCGAATTCGCTCCCAGTTGCTTATGTTTGGGGCATACTTGGTCTTCCATAGGTTTGTTCATGGTACTGAATTGTCTTTTACCCATCTCCACCAGAGCTTTGCCCCATAGGCTTCGTTGGTTACCTGTGGGTCCTGTAACCCTAGGCCGCCTTTGCTTTTTGGTCTGCAAACCTTATCCCAGGCCACCAGGGCCCATTTATTTTTATGTTTTGCATCATTTCATAGGAAGTCTCCCTGGATGGCTCTTATCTTTTGTATAATTCCTTTGGGGGCTGGCAACACTGACATCATATAAGTTGGGATTGCTTGAAGAACCATTTTGGTGAGGATAAGCCTTCTAGCCAGGTTTAGGGATCTATATGTCCAATATTTTACCCTCTCCTGCAGTTTGCAGATAACTCCTTCCCATGTGGCCTTAGTGCAGGCTCTGTCCGTCAGGGGGATTCCCAAATATTTCATTGGGAGCGTTTTGCGTTCAAACCCTAGAATGTTGGCTAGGTTGCGCTGAATGGTTGGATTAGTGTTGAAGAAGTATATCATGGATTTGGAGTGGTTGATTTCCGCCCCCGAGGCTTCCCCGAAGTCTTCTAATATTATTTTGAAAGACTTTGCTTCCTTTACCATGGTTGTGCCATGGAGTAGGGTATCATCAACGAACTATTGGTGTGTGAAGGTTGGACAATTTTCATAAGGTTTGATACCTTTTATTTCCCCAGCTACAACTGCGCTTTTTATACTTCTGCTTAGCCCTTCCATCATTAGAATGAACAAGAAGGGGGATAATGGGTCCCCTTGTCTTATGCTTCTGGATGGACATAAAGGTTTGGCTGGGGCTCCATTGATTAGTAGCGAGTAGCTTGTCGATGAGACTAGAGTGACTATCTAGTTGATCCAGTGTTGGTCGAACCCAAAAGCTTCCAGAGTCTTAGCCATGTAGTGCCATCTTATTTTTTCATAAGCCTTCGCCATATCAAGTTGGATTATCATCCCCCCTCTCCTCTGGCTTTTTAGTGTGTGAATGATCTCATGGGCTTGGATGATATTGTCCAGGATTTGTTTGCCTTCCACGAAACTCGCATGTTCCTTTGAAATCAGTGTGGAAGGTAGTGGCTTCAGTCTATTGGCTATGACTTTGGATATTATCTTGTAAACTACATTGCATAAAGCTATAGGCTTGTAGCGATCTGGGGTTCTAGCTTCATTTTCTTTCAGGATTAGAGTGATCATTGTGGCATTTAAAACTTTTAGGATGGATGTCGATCTCCTAGAGTCCTCCACCACCTCGTAAATATCATGCTTAACCACTTCCCAACAGGCTTTGAATAATTCCACTATGAAACCATCCGAGCCTGGGGCCTTTCCATTGGGCATCTCCTGGACCACTTGGTCAATTTCTTCCTTGGCAATGGGTTTTCTTAAGCCAACATTTTTATCCTCTGTGACCAGCTTGGGGATGTGCTGAATTATTCTTTGTATGGCCTCCGATCTATCTAGGTTTGGTTCCTAGGCTATCCCATGGAAGTGGTTGACCAATGTATTCTCAATTTTCTGGTGGGATTCTCTTTCAATTCCATCTTGATCCCTAATCTTGAAGATTTTATTGTGGGATCTTCTTGCAATAGTTGTTCTATGAAAAAACTTGGTATTCCTCTCCCCTTCCTTTAGCCACCTTATTCTGGACTTTTGATGCCACAGGGTTTCTTCCTACAGGCATCTTGCTTCCCATTCCTGGGTCAATTGGATCTCTTCTTTTTTCAGATCCTCTGTGTATCCCTCTTTGATGCATTGTTCCTGTAGTTTCCTCATTCTGTCCTCGATGCTCTTTTTCCCTTGGTTTATATTTCCAAAGACTTCCTTATTCCACTCCTTGAGTTTTTGTTTGATGTATTTGAGTTTTTTGTGAAGTTTGAACATCCTTGTCCCTTGGTCCGAAAGTTCCTCCCGCCACCATTGGTTGATGTTCTCCTTGAAGGTGGGATGGTCGATCCCGAACTTCTCAAATCTAAATTGTTTGTTCCTCAGTGTGGTTTGAAAATTTGCTTCCGGTTGAACTGGCCAGTGATCTGATCCCCCCCATGGGAGGATGTTGTAGTCCAAAGTTAGTCCCTGTAGCATGATTGATTATGACACCAAGAATCTATCTAGCCTTGTAGATATTTGGTGGTGACCTAGTCGTTTGTTGTTCCAGATGAACTGACTGTTGCTGGTCTTGATGTCCACGAGATTCATTGTATCAATGAATGTTGAGAAATCTTCCGCATCTCTGTCCAATCTCCTGGTGCCCCCTTTTTTCTCCGCGAGTGTAGTGATGATGTTGAAATCCCCTGCCAAGATCCAATGGAGCTTGCAGGTACCCTCCTTTAGATTCTCTAGGTCGAGGATCAATCTCCTTTTTTCCTCCATCACCTAGGGGCCATACAAATTAAGGCATAGAATTTCCTCGGTGCTCCCTATGATTTGCATCTTAATAAAAAGTGCCTTTCTTGTGGCTTCTGATGCTAGTAGGTTCACCGATTGTGGGTTCCATAAGGTGAGGATACCTACCATCGTCTGTTGTCTTTCGACAACTAACATCTTGTACTTCCTCCAGTGTTTTTAACTAATTGTTTCCATTCTGTCTAAAGTGCATTTTGTCTCTTGAATGAAACATAGGTCATGTTGTTCCTTACTCAATCTTTTTTTAAGGATTATTTGCTTTCTTGGGATGTTTAGGCCTCTTATATTCCACGTTATGATCTTCATTTAAACATGTGGTGGGGAATTTGGGAAGAGATTTTTGATCTTACCTGAATTTATCAGTAGCGCTCCTAGTTCTTGTAGGGCTACGCTATTTGATTTTCTGCCTTTCTTCCGCCTTGCCTGCTTGGGTGAATGTTGTGGTTGTCCATCACCTGTTTTGATTCCCAGGTGTTCTATCTCTCCATGCATGTGCTTGATCCCTTTGGATTTCGCTTCCTCCCTTAGGAGGAAGAGATATTGAATGTGATCGAGTTGCTCTGCTGGCACATTGTCTACTCTCTACCTTTTCCATTGCTCCAGTATATTCGATAGATCTATTCCTTCCCTTTCTACAATATCTCCGAGATCTGGGTCCTCTGTTCCTACCTCACTTGGAGTCATCTCTGAATCTCCATCTACTTTCTGCATTGGGGTGTTGGCATCTTTGTTTCCTCCTTCCCTAGGACTTGCACTGCCTCCCTGTTCGCCTTTGTTGCTTGGAGTTTATGTGTTCTTCTGAGTTGTGTGTTCCCTCACATCCTTATCTTTCATCTTTTTCATCCCTCCTCCGTCCCCTTGGTTGGGCCTGCCCCTTCCTTCTGTTCTAATCCTGGCTTCCGAGTTGCTTCCTGTTGGGGCCTTGCCTTGTCTCTTGTTTCCTCTGCCTTTGTGTTTTGGCTTCACAAAACCATCCTCATCCTTATGTAGCTTGGTGTTTTTCGCTTCTTGTTTTTTTTTAAAAGGGAATTCTCTCAGTAGGTGTCCATGTTCATGACATATTCTGCATCGAGATGGGATCTGCTCATAGTCTATGCTTTGTATCCATTCCTCATCCCTAAAATCCAGGCTTATGGCTTCTGGGAGTGCTCCCGAAACATCCATCTCGATGCAGATCCTTGCGTAGGATGTATATCTGCCTTTTATAGTAGCTTTCGATGTCTTGACACATTTTCTGAGCTTGTTCCCTATGGCTTCGAAGGTGGATGGCAACCAATAGTCTAGCAGTAAGGAGTAAATCCTTAGCTAGATTGGGACATTTTTAAAGGTTTCTTTCTCTGGGGAGAATTTTTCCTTCCATGGAAGAATGTACAGCCTCGCTGAGGCGTGGAAATATGGTCCCCCCTCAAAGACTTTATCCCTGTCCTCCAGGTTCATAAAGACCACGGTGAAGAAACCTTTTGAGCCCAGGTGGAGTTCCACTTCTCCACTTGGCTTCCAATGGTATTTTATCCAGTTGCACAACATTTTTTCTATGGGCCACAGGCCCATGAACTTGCAGATCAGTGCATGCGTCTTCATCTGATCCCAAAAGAGTTGTGTTTGGGGGTCTTCCAGTATAACCTTGAGTATCATTGTTGTTTTAGGTTTGCATGGGTTGCACTCCTCTGCCCCACTAGGGTTCGTCGTTGCTTGCGAGTCGTTCTGGGCTTCTCTGGCTCCTTCCCCCATGTGATCATTTTTTTCTTGGTTTCCCCCTTGGTTCTTTTCCGATCCTGATCCCGAGGTACCTGTCAGAGGTTCTTTGAAACCGCCGCCTCGTAGGCCTTTCCCTCTGTTCACCACTACTTGATTGTATGAGGGGGTTGCATTCCCTCCCCCTTTGGTGACCATTATGGTCACTGCTGAGACCACGACTGTCAAACCCTAGCTTGAAAATTTCTCTAGAGCTGCGCCTTCAGTTCCGTCCTGGCCGTCGGTAACTAATAAAATTTTTAAAGTGACCTCGTTTTTATGAATCTTGATGTGTAATGTATTTTTAATTTAATAGATTGATGATTGGGATTGATTTAGGTTAAGATTCATTCGATAAAACATAAATGAGGCTTTGTTTGAAAGATACATATTTGTGATATGAGAAGCAAGATTAGTAATATTATAGAATAAAAATGTTGGGATAGTGAAATATTACAATTGTGATGAAAAAAACCTTCTTCTACTATTGTTAGTTCACATCAACACTAATTTTTTTATATGTATTGTATTTTTTCCCTACTTGTGGATTTAATGCTTATTAATCTTGTTGCACTCTCTAATAAATAAATAACAACCAAACATGCCACTTTAATGCATCTCCAATCAGATAAAGTGCAATAGAAAATCTTTGGCATACAATGAAGAGAGCTAAATTTTAAAACAATGAGGCTATATATAATAAGTAGGTAATATAAACTAACCCCGATATTTATAGATTTATCTCAACTCTAACTAAGTGGGCTAACTCAAATGGTTTAGTGCTTTGAGCTTCATGTAGGTGATCTTCAGGCCGATCCCCTCAGTCAATTTCCTTTGTTGTGTGCCTCACTCAATGTCCATATCTAGTTAGGCACCATAACCAACATCGATGGGTTTACACAGTGTACCACCTAGAAAATGCAGGGAATTCCCGAAGATTTCCCCACTAATTTTTCCTCGGAAAAAATAGAACTATCTCAATTCGTGTTCTATTAAGCATCCAAAGGGATAAAAAGGAAAACAAGATGCAAATTAATTAGTTAAAATATCTACAATTAAAAATTTTACTTACACAATATTTAAACATATTTTGATTTCTCGAAACTTACAAAGCCATTGATAAGAAAAGAAATCCATAATAATTACCTAAAATTCATTTTCCTTGTATGAGAATATCATTACCCAAGCTTTCAACTTGCAAATTATACACATTTTTCTC
>ML779735.1:13551-46452 GCA_009831015.1 Picea engelmannii
CCACGGCGGGAGTGCTAGTAGGCTGTGGCAGGGCTGCTGTCCACACCTCTCCCTCAATCTCTCTGGATCTCATGTGTGGCCCCTCTACTCCATATGTGAGTCCGGTCGGCAAGCTATCGTCAGCCTGCATCATCAACCATCATATCAAATTATGTCAACAACATATCATATAATCAATAGTACATCATCAAAACGAAACAATATCATCATAAATGAAACAACTCAAATACCGCACTCCCTGACTCAATCCGGAGTCCAAGGGAGTTCTACCGATGCCTCTGCATCCTCAAGGTCCGGAACCCTGCACACTCAATGAAACTGAGTCAGCAACACCTGTCTACATCAAGGTAGTAAAAACATCATGTCATATAACTTAACGCATCATAATGAGAGAAAAAGTGTTATCATCAAAAATCTAGATCACTTGCGAGCAAGTGTCCTCAAATAATAGGTTTGGTAAGTGCGCCAGAGCGGGATGTTACACAAATGGTGCGATAAAGTCTTTCACTCTCCTAGCCTACTTCAACTTGGTTAAATCACCTAAATGGTGGGTTTTGAAGTCAAAGTGGTCATAAATCTTTGCAACAAACTATTTCCAAGCAACATACCCTCGGTGGGCCCTTTTACACCACTGTCACCATTGTCATCATTCCAGATATAGATGTAGGATACCATAATGAAGATTGGATAAATCATCAGTAATTCCATGCAAAGAGAAATAATGTTCCATTTGAGTGACCCAACCTATGGGATCTGAGCCATCAAATTTGTTCACTTCAATTGTGGGACGGAAGATGTCTCGATAAAAGTGGGTATTATGAGGACCATGGTAATGGGAAGAGTTGTGGTCTTCCTAATAGGATGGTTATTCAGAAGAGGAAGGGTTTAGGGAACGACCCATGAATTGGTCAAGTGTGGCTTTGATGTCTTTGATATCTTTGATGTGGGTACATTGGTCCTAGAGGATTTGAACAACAAAACTGAGCGAGCGAATGGTGGAATTAATATTCTTGATGTCCTTCTTGTTCTGTACATTGTCAACAAGTAATGTGTTGAGTTCTTGGGCATGGGTGGTGTCCATTTGGAAAAATGGTCAGGAAAATGGGAGAGTGGGGGAAGCAGGGGGATGAGAGGGGTGGGTGGGACCACGGAGAAGAAGGGTGTTAAGTGATAGGTACCATTGCAATCAGGGAGAAACAGGGAATCCTATGGGATAGGGGCCAAATAAGGGCATCAGAAAAGGGGTCGGGTCCATGAAAACAATTGTATTAAAAGTGATAAGTACCACGAGAATGAGGGAAAAGAGAATAATCCAATGGGATAGGTCTCAAATAAGTGTGCCAGCAGGAACACTATACTCTTTTTGTTTTAACTCCTTTAGAGTTATACTCTGATATGAAGAATATTGCAGTGTTGAGAGGCCCAAATTCTTAATAGGAAAAAATATGTAGTAATTTTGCAACCATAATGTAGGAGGTAAAGTTGCATGAAAATAGATCTTGTCTTTTCTCTGTCTTTTTTTGTCCCCGGGGTTAGGGTATGTAGGGTTTCTACAAACAAGGGTTTTCCCTATGTTATATTTCTCTGATATACGTGCGAGGTCCAACAATAGTACTCGACCCAATATCTTAGGGAACCAACTAAGGAGGCTCGACTCTATCCTTATCCATACTACCCGACTAACTAGGTACTAGAGAGTATCTTCCTGAGTGTTTTTCTCGGTGGAACTATAACAGTCAGGAGACTGATTGGTTTATCTATGGAGGGCTTCAAGATATCTAAGCTCATCTGTATACCATTGATGTCTGATGCGCTACCACTCGAAGGGGTACCAACAGGGGTTATAAGTGTGGCTAACAATGTGTGCTTAAGTACCACTTGTACTTCCTACGTGTATGCTTCCCCGACCGTGGATTCATGCATCGAACAATAGATCTCTATAGCTTTAAGACAATAGAATACATCTCTACCCTGAAAACAAATAGCCCACAATTTTCTGCCAAGGAAAGTGCTCTGATACCACTTGTAAGGTACCAGATCTAAAATAATAGCTGAAAAAAAACATTGCAGATAATAACAACAGAACAATACAATAGATGAGACCACAACACCAAAACAATACCTTTATTGATAGGAAAAAATGTTCACTTGCCTCTTCGAGGTGGAAACCTCTAGTAGAGAAACTCTTTATTACAATAATTCTCAAGAAAAGACATCTTATACCCTCTACTCCTATTTATACTAAATCTATCTACCCGAAAGAACAATCTAGAGGAAGATCCTTTGAGAAGCAAAAACTTCTATTAGGTCTTCTTACATTTGACTTATTCTTCCTTATTGCTAGGCCTTATTAATATTGGCCTTTATTACATGGAAACATATTATTCTACCTACATGAGGGGTTAGGGAGGTTAAGTCCCTAAAACATTCTTTTTATTTAAGTTTTTTTTAGTCGGATTGAAAACTCTAGCATAGATGTTTTTTGAGTTGACAAACTTGGTGGTTTTCACTACAAATATATTAAAGCCTCCATTTTTCTAAATACCTTTCAATATATTTATTTATGATGTTGTTTTTCCATAGGCTACACAAATCCATTATCGATAAAATTACAGATGCATATAGAGTCAACTATGAAGATTTCATATATATATAATTAATCTTGTTAAATATTTTTAATATATTTTTTTCCTAACATATATCATAATACTTAAATACATACCTCTTTTATCTGTTCTATAACTTTTTATCAACTTAAACATTTTTAAAATATGTTATATGCCATACTAAATCAAATTAAGATGTAAAATTAAAAAAAATATATTTGGTAATCTTAATATCCTCCTCTAAATTAACACAAGGTCTTGTAATTTCAAGGATATAATGAATTTCATAATTAAAAAAAATAAAATTAATCTTAGAAATTTTGAAAAAATAAAGCGCACCATAATAATGTGTTCTCTACAATTCTACAAAAAAATTTAAGGAAATTATGTAGTTAAGGTACTCAACACCTTCACTAACCAAAACATATGCATTATATTTTTCTTGAAAAATAACATAGCAATGTTAGAAGATTTCACATAGTACAATTTCCCCATTTCATATTTTTACACCATATTCAAATTCATTGTAAAAGTACCTTGAGTAATCCCTCCAAGTTAACATATTGTTGTTGTATCATGTTTTCATTTCCCCTAATGCATCATGAAATACCATGATTAGCTTGCACCCACCCCTATAATTAGCAGGATTGTTTTTATCCCCACTTTTAAACTAGGCAAAATGAGGCTTTGTGTCAGGGTTTAGGGAAGCCTAATTGACTTCTAAATTAAAAATATTATGTATGTCATGGATGAGGATAGGGCCTCCAATATTTAAGAATTGAGATTGGTAGCCTTTGAGATCCTTTTCTTTCCCATTTGTGAGACACTTAACCCCAAACTCTATGTCTTCCATAGAAAAGCTCCATCATCTATAGAAATGTTTAGAACAATGTCCATGACATTCAGGGATTACTAAAGTCATTTAAAGTAGGAATTCTACTTCTTCACGGGAATCATATTATTTTCTTTAGTTTTATGATTTAGAATTTTCCTCCATAAATTTTTATGATCAAGATTAGATAGGTTCAAAATGTGCTCTTTCTTTATATTTGTGTAGTACCTTCCTTTCCTTTTAATTATATATATATATATATATATATATATATATATAGATTCTTATCAAGTTGTAAGCAATCATTAGAAGCATATGTGATTTATTTCCTATCAATTTTACACTCATTATCATACCAAGGGTTAGTTGTTCTACTTTTATTTTTACATAAGAACTCAATAGACAACTTGTTAATGGAAGTAGAAATGGTTGTCACAAAATTATGATAAAGGTCTCCAATGTTGTTCCTGCAAGATGTGAGATTTAATTCACTCTTTAAATCCTTTATGAAATATCATCTTAATTTTCTCCAAAATCATGTTCCTTTTATCATCAAGATTTTCTTCAATGGGGATTTTGTGCATGGAAAATTTTATACTTAGAGTTAAAGGTATATGATTAGATTTAAGCTCGTGGTCATTTAAAAGGTTAAAAATTACTATTTGGTTTTATACGGGAATATCCGACATCACATAATCCAATAAACTATTTACCAACCCATTTTTACAAGTCATCATATTGAAGTTCAACCACTTCATCATGTCATTACAAATTATGAGGTCTTGATAACTGCATAGCTTGACTAGCTCGGTACCAAATAAATTCTTAATCAAGTATTCAAAGTTTCTTTTCTATTTATTAACTAAAACAAGGCCTTAATCTAGCCATAAAGGATTAGTGTTGGAATGATTACTTAAAAGAATAACTTGGTTAGTTACATTTATAATATTAAAGTCTTATCTATATCGTTTTTCTTATAGAAAGTAGATTGTTTTTTATTTGCTAGTTTGTCCATGACATGCGGGACTAGCCTGTGGCTTGAGAAACCGTGACTCAGGGGGATCTAATCCATCAAAATCACTTGGGGATTTCACCCGGCCTAATCCACATGAACCCTTAACATGGTTGGATTTTTTGTCCCCGCAGTTTTCGAACTAGTCACTTAACATCACAGAGTTCCTTAATAGCACACTCTGTCGTCATTGAGTGGCCTACTCCTCGGGGACCTTATAGAAAGTAGAATTAATAGGCACAAAATAACATATTATAATCTTCTTAGGATTAATTTATGAGATCTCTATCCAAATGTATGGGTTTATCTTGTGAAGTTGAATGTGAGAAGAGATGTCATTCTTTATGTAATAACCTATGCCTCCATTCCCTCTCTCTATAGGATTTCTTGTTCCATAGTCACCACAAGACAAATTGTTTTATATTAGGGACTTTACACACTTCAAGTTCCACATTTCAACTAAAAATATAATATCGATTTCACTCATGATCCAACTTAACATAAGACCTTTGTAAAACCACAACAATTCCAAGAGATGATCCAAAGTGTGTCAAATTCCTATTTATTACTACCATTTTAGTCTCTATACATAATAATAGATTTTAACTTAATGTTTAAGAATAAAGTCTTCATTTATAAATATTTTTAATATTTTTAATCTTAGCAAAAAACCTTTGTTAAGATATCAAAAAAAATTAGAATACAAAAAAGTATTTTATTCATTTTAATAAAAAAAATATTCAATTACCTAAAACTATATCTATATCTCAATTTATCAATATAGTTTATATCATCTTACTTCCAAATGTTAAATAACATAAATTCAATTACAATATTTAACTTCCATGACAAAAATCCTCATAATACGTTACATAATCTCACATATATATTAAGTGAGAATATTTTGGAGTATTCATGAGGAAGGTTGATGCAACAAGTTGTTGGGATATTCAACCTCATAATACGTTACATAATCTCACATATATATTAAGTGAGAGAATATTTTGGAGTATTCATGAGGAAAGTTGTTGGGATATTCAATCTCATTGGGTATTGGAACCCATTCTCATATGAAGTCCGCCTAAGGGAAGGAAATAAAAGATTGTTCATAGTTTTTGAATACTTTGGTATGATACTTTGTGTGTTGTACCATGTGATTTGCCTATGTTGTCCCATGTAAGATTTTTCTCCATGCCAAAGCCAAAATTTCATAATTTTGATTAATAATGTGTATGCATTTTAAATTATTTGGTTAAAAATATATATTTAATTTAAATCATTATCTAAATTATTTATTTATTCTAAAAAAATACCCTCACATCTGCTTTATCTTTATTTATTCTAAATTATCCAACTTTATCTTTATTTATTCTAAATTGTCCTTACAAATTAAATGATTATACCCTCCATATCTACTATATTTTTATGAGTCATTGTAAATGATTATTCCCCCAATATCTACGATATCTTTAAGAGCAATTGTCTCTCTTCCACCTCCCAAACTTCTGTAGGTCTGTAACGAGACTTGATATTCAAGTTCCCTTACAATGTCTCTAGATATTCACTAGATAAGCTAAGGATTTTAAGAGCGAGCTTATTTGGTCTTCTTTTATCTTGCGCTCATTAAATTTGCTCAGAGACGATACTTTCTCCACCAGAGGATCAATACTATGTTGTAAATATGGTATTTAGTTGCACTAATATGTCGAAAAGATACCTGAGTGTCTATTTAGCTGCCAATGAGATTCAACAACCACTGTTTTGCGTCGTTCCATGCGTTAGAACCATAGTTCAGCAAACAAATTTAATTTTCATTTTACATAAACATGTGGTATCGTATGAAAGCGATCCAATTTTGGAACGCATGTGATGTCCTGCAATCGTTTTTGACAATATTGTATGAAATAATAAATTTTATCTCAACAAATATAATTTTAATTTCACAAAAACATGCGGTGTCGTAGAAAAGGGATTCAATTTTGGAACGCATGTGATGTACTGCAAACATTTTTGACAACATTGTATCAGGTTTTGTGATAGTGCGTTGAACGCTTCACGATTTTAAAGTAAATGTCTAGTGGATGTTGTCATCTTTGGAAAATCTCTATAACCCATTTTCAGTACAAACAAACAAATTCCCATCTATGTTGAATCTACCTCATTCTCCTAACACTCCAGTCTTGGCCAAAATACAAAGAAGCTGACACTCGCAGAACGTACCCATGTGCCCCGTCCCATACAAATGACGAACTTCTTCTTTTTTCTTCTCGATTCCTTTCTCTAACCCTGAAATTCAACGGTCGCTTCCCTTATTATCGCCTCCTCTCACGCTTTAAGTTCATCAATTAAAATTACTTCTCAAGTATCCCTAGTCTCTGCTGATCTTTTGACTTTCCATCAATCACGATTATTACTTCACTCAGTTTATTTGACAACTCCCAACGAATATAACGATCTCTTTTTTACTGTTTTTCATTTTAGCCGTCATTGCATCCTCATCCATCATCCCGTTCCCCCAATATAAAAGGACGGGTGGGCCTTCTGCGGGACCGAAATGATTTGAATAAAAGAATATGCAGCAGCAAAAACAAATCACTTGACAGTTGATTTAAATTCAAAATCTTGCACCGACCAATTTGCTACAGTTCTGAATCTCTTATAAATATGAGGTACTCTCCCAATTTCTTAATGTGCATTGCAGTAGACGCTTTGAGCCCAGCGTAGTATAAGGTTCTATGATTTCAACGTTGGGTTCAAAAACGAGGAAAATGACGCTCTCTTTGGCTTATGAGGTAGCTTGCATAATGCTTATATGCTCTGAAATCGCTCTTGGTGTCAATCTCAATAAACAGAGGTTAGCAGTAGGAGGTGATTGGCAACCAGCGACCGCTACATGGTATGGCAGTCCAAATGGAGACGGAAGCGAGGGTAAGGGAAATGTTAAGTTCTTTATTTAGGCTGATGGTTATTTATTATATTATTTATAAATTGTTTTTTCTTATATTGATTATTAATATATTTCTAGTATTCTAATTAACAATCTACTAACCCTCACCGTCGCCAGCATATTCAAACACGTTGAGGTTGTTTGTGTTACACTTGAGCTTTGAGAATCATTTAAGGATATGAGCGTGCGAGTGAAGAAATTATATTATTCCTTTGTAACAGGTGGTGCATGCGGATATGGCAGCCTAGTGAAACAGATCCCTTTCCAATCAAAAATCGCTGCAGGAAGTCCAGCCCTATTCAAAGATGGTAAAGGATGCGGAGCTTGCTATCAGGTCTGTTTGGGGTATTTATAAAGTTTGGCGGCTTGTTGATGTGAAATTAGCTCAATATATCTCGCGACTCGTGTGTAAGCAGGTAAAGTGCACGGAGAATGGCTTGTGCTCCCAAAGCGCCGTGACGGTTGTTATTACAGATGAATGTCCCGGTGGAATCTGCTCAGGTTCTGGCAAAATACACTTTGATCTCAGTGGTACTGCCTTCGGCGACATGGCATCTCCTGGTACATCTTTGGATCTGCTTAACGCTGGAGTCGTCTCTATTTTGTTCCAACGGTATGTATCTACTCCTACTCCGCAGTCGAATAGATTAGAGGACTTGGCAGAGTTGAATTCGTTTATGATGTTTGTATCATTTTATTTGATTACTTCGGCTCTCCTTTCTTATGTTATTACGTAGTGTGCCTTGCGAATATCCGGGGAAGAATATCGCATTCCACGTTAACGAAGGAACCACCAATTACTGGTTCGCTGTCCTTATTGAATACGAAGATGGAGATGGCGATCTTGGAGCAGTCGATCTAAAGCAGGTGTGTTATTATAAAGATTGTTTCAATTGTACTTGTGTGTAGAAATCTATCATCGCAATTAGATTCAGGTTTGTATTTTCATGTATGCAGGCAAACTCTGATACATGGCAAGGAATGCAACAGACATGGGGTGCAAATTGGTGTTTGAATAATGGCCCTTTACAAGCTCCTTTCTCTATTCGCTTGCAGTCTCTTTCAACAGGAAGAACGCTCACTGCAAATAACGTTATTCCACAGAATTGGCAATCCAGTGCTACATACAGATCGCTTGTCAACTATGACTAACAATCTCATCGTTTGCAACTTAGAGTCTGTAGCACGTGTACAAATTTCTGATGTGGTTGACGTAGATAGAAGTGTCCTGTGCGTTCAGTTTTATAACGGTTAGTTCATGTCTAAATACTATTCAGAAATTGAGTTTTCTCTATTTGTGGAGAGAAACTCAAAATTCTCGAGGTATATCAGTTTTAGGGTTGTAATAGAGAGATCCATTTCAATTTCAACTATTTATTTTGCTAGTATGTCCCAGTTCAAGCAATCTTTACGACTCTAAAAGAATTGTGATGTTCGAATTATATCTTAGAGATGTCTCTCGACATTTTTTTCTGTAGAATAATGGTTATGCTGGAATTGTATTTTCTCTCGACATTTCTTTTCATTGTATTTACAGACGTTTAGATTTTGAATCCTCAGAATAGATTGACATTTTCTTTGTTTCTCACTTCAAAATATCTGTGCTAACTTTACCAGTTTATTTGCTTAATAACAGTTCCCATTCCATATTACAATCCTACAAATATGTAAGCCCATCGAAAGTCCATTCCCTAATTCTGTGTCATTGAGCTCTTTGACTGCTACATCTTGAGTTGCCATTCATGTCGACTGAAAATTTTGTATGGAGATGGTGATGCTGAATGTTCTCTGACACTATCGGCCACTTAAATATGGTTGTTTGCAAATAATTATGGTTTTTATTTGCTAGCAACGGATGTCGATTTAGTCCACGCGTTCTCATGATAGTCGGTTTTAATTTCATAACGTGGTCATTCTGATTAAGGAAAAGTCATAAGCCACTCTACAAATACCTGAAGTAGCCTAAAAATAAACACAATATTGCACACAAAACAAAATCACTAGTTTTAATTCTCTTTAAAAATGTCAAATGTAATTTGCTATTTTTTCAAAGAACCTTTGATAAGACATACAATTGTACACTTCATGGATTTTTCTTAAACGAACGTGAGTCATTTACAGTATATCTAAAATGTATTTTTTAATTTGTTATTTTGGTTACTGAATTTTTTTAAGATATCTGTTTAGCCAAAGTACTTTTTAGCAAAAGTTTAAAATAAATAATTTATAAATATTAGTTTTTCGAACGTTTCATAACCCATCGGCAGCCATTTCAATTTTAAGAACGTTTCATAACCCATTCAATATCCGGAGAGGAGTGGATTAGCATGTATATTGTGTTTATCTGTAGTAACGTTTCAAAGGCATGTCGAAAATTTAATTCTGCGCAGATTTCCAGAACGTGACAGGAAGAGAAGTGGCAATAGATATAGGTGACAATTTCTTTTTGTTTATCTTATTACATACCAAGAGAGGAGACCATTGTTGATTTCTAACACAATTCTTGTGCAGCAACAAAAGACACAGGAGGTTGATTTCGAATTTTCGCTGCAAACACATTGAGGTATATTAATATCTGTTTTCTATGAATTGATGTGCGCCTTTTTAATATGAATATATATACGCCTTTTTAATATGAATTGATATGCGCCTGTTTTCTATGTTCAGATTTATATACGCCTGTTTTTTATGTTCAGATTTATATGCCTTTAAATAAGTGATTTCTACTACAACTATTATAAAGGACAAAAGAGGTCATTAACACTGCATCAGTAAAGGACAAAAAAGGTCGCTGGCAAGGACTGCAAACAGATTGAAGTTGGTTGATATGTGTTTTCTCTGAAATTGATTTACAATGTGCTTTTAATTTTAATGCGTATTTAATAATATATCATGCCCCTTTTTAAATGTGTTCGGCCCTTTAACATAAACAATACAATGAGAACGTTCACAACTAGGAACAGTGCATCTACACTCTAGAACCTAAATCCCTTACTCGCTCTGCTTCGATTCATCCATTATAGAATACCTGGAGTTTCGATGGAAAATTAGGATATTGGAGCAGTTCAATACGTTGAAGCCATAGGAAAGCGAGCAATTCCCTTTTCTGATTGCAATTTATATAACATATCTCACTTGCCTTTTCACAATTTTCTGTGTTCATACTTCTGCAATCTTAGATTGTAGATCCTTAATCCGAAGCCAAGTAATCTTTTGACTATACATCGTTCTTCACTGCTGCCACTTTAGAGACATTATTACTGGGAAGGTTTCGTTGTCAATTGGATCAATACACATCATTGATACCATCGAAGGGATACTTATTTATACCATCACTGATACCATTGATACCATCATAGGGATCAATACCATCATTGATACCACCGAAGTAGTCTGTGGTAGTCTAACTTGCATAGATGACAATTTTGGAATCAATGTTAAATGATTAGAATTAAACGATGAAGTTGATATCTGCCAGTAGCTGGTTGCATGTAATCGACAGGGTCCGACATTTGTGCAAGGGGTAAAACTTTTCTGGAATAATATTTAACATTTAACAATGATTAATCACTCTAATCGCCTATTAAATATTTAATATAAATATGTAATCCCACCTTTTTTTAATTAAGACTTTAGAGATTCAAAATAGAAATGTAGATTAAACCTAAGGAAAAAATGATGTGATCACAAACTTTATTATTAATAATAAAAATATCATATATGGTGTGTTGTAAACTAATGAATAGATATAAAAATATGTCTTCAATCATGCCTTCAGTCACAACGGATATATGATTGGTCATTTGCAATATTTCTTTTTGTTATTGGGAAATATATCAAGTGCGTTAATGTATATATCGTTACAATTATCGTTATGTGAGGATACCTCTTTGTAACCATTCTCAATGAGGATTGAGATACACGAAATAGTTAGTTGATGGAATATTTATTTCGGATATGAAGCTTTTTACTCGATGTGTCGTTTTTCCATGGGAGTTACATCTTTTTCCAAATTTTGAACACTATATCAAAGACATGTGTAGACTCGAATATTTTTGGCCATTAGTTGTTAATGGGATGAAAACATGCCGGGTCAACAAGTAACTTAGAACAGTACAGGATGACGACCACTGATTATAAATTTAAATTATCACTGAATATATAAATTTAAATTATCACTGAATATATAAATTTAAATTATTATTTTTATATTTTTTTATTATAAAGTTAAATTATGAGTGATTAAAAATAATTTAACAATACATTGATTAAAAATTTAATTTGCAAAGAAAGTTAGCAATTTGGTGCAAAGTTTTCTGTCCAACTTGAGTAGAACGAAATTGTTCAAATTGTCATCTAAACAATTAAAATTGCAATATTAATGATTTTTTACTATTAATGGATAGGAGCATTGTGCAATCAGTTTATTCTTATATGTAATGTAATTTTGTTGTTTATTCTTTCATTGTTTCCATGAGATAGTTATATTAGTATTTAGACATTATTATTAATATTAATATTATGTTTACACATTTAAGTTAGAGTTAGAAACAAATTTTAATATTAAAATATTGAAAGAAAAATTATTATTCTTGTTATAGATTTCAATTATTGTTAATAGTTATTAGGGATACTATTATATTGGATTATACTGTGAGATTAGGATTAGGGTTATTCCTACTAAAATCAAGGTTATCATTTTATTAAAATTAAAGTTATTTATATTAAAATTTATTTTTTATTAATAAAATAATAATTTAAATAATAATAATTTAATAATACAATGATTATAAATTTAACATTTTTAATCACTGTATAAATTTAACAATACAGTGATTAAAATTTAACATTTTTTAATCACGATAAATACTTTATTAATATTATGTATTATTCTATTTTTTTTTTAACTTTAATACTTTATTAGTGTATATATGTTTTATTAAATTATTAATAATTAATTTTTATTTTATTTTTTAGCAATTTATTTATTTAAATATATTAATTTATACATTATTGATACATTTCATTCTTAAATATTTCAAGTTAAAAATTTAACTTGCAAAGAAAATTCGTAATTTGGTCCAAAGTTTTCTATTAAATTTGAGTAAAACGAAATTGTTCAAATTGTCATAACAATTAAAATTGCAATATTAATAGTTTTTGACTATTAATGGATAGGAGCATTCTAGTTTATTCTTATATGTAATGTAATTTTGTTGTTTGTTCTTTCATTGTTTCCATGAGATAGTTATATTAGTATTTAGACATTATTATTAATATTAATATTA
Organism: Picea engelmannii; assembly: GCA_009831015.1. Classification (NCBI taxonomy): domain Eukaryota; kingdom Viridiplantae; phylum Streptophyta; class Pinopsida; order Pinales; family Pinaceae; genus Picea; species Picea engelmannii. The sequence continues at coordinate 26,237 of ML779735.1, forward strand.
TGTTTACACATTTAAGTTAGAGTTAGAGACAAATCTTAATATTAAAATATTGAAAGAAAAATTATTACTCTTGTTATAAATTTCAATTATTGTTAACAGTTATTAGGGATACTATTATATTGGATTATATTGAGATTAGGGTTAAGGTTATTTTTACTAAAATTAAAGTTATCATTTTATTAAAGTTAAAATTATTTATCTTAAGATTTATTTTTTAATAATAAAATAATAATTTAAATGATAATAATTTAACAATATAGTGATTAAAAATTTAGATATTTTAGTAACAATAATTTAACAATATAATGATTATAAATTTAACATTTTTAATCACTGTATAAATTTAACAATATAGAGATTAAAAATTTAACATTTTAACATTTTTTAATCACTGTAAATACTTTATTAATATTATGTATTATTCTATTTTTTAAAACTTCAATACTTTATTAATGTATATATGTTTTATAAAACTATTAATAATTAATTTTTATTTTATTTTTTAGCCATCTATTTATTTAAATATATTAATTTATACATTATTAATACATTTCAGTCTTAAATATTTCAAGTTAAAAATTTAACTTGCAAAGAAAATTCACAATTTGGTGCAAAGTTTTATGTCCAACTTGAGTAGAACGAAATTGTTCAAATTGTTCAAATTGTCATCTGAAACAATTAAAATTGCAATATTAATGGTTTTTGACTATTAATGGATAGGAGCATTCTCCAATCAGTTTATTCTTATATGTAATGTAATTTTGTTGTTTATTCTTTCATTGTTTCTATGAGATAGTTATATTAGTATTTAGACATTATTATTAATATTAATATTATGTTTACACATTTAAATTAGAGTTAGAGACAAATCTTAATATTAAAATATTGAAAGAAAAATTATTACTCTAGTTATAAATTTCAATTATTGTTAATAGTTATGAGGGATACTATTATATTGGATTATATTGAGATTAGAGTTAGGGTTATTCCTACTAAAATTAAGGTTATCATTTTATTAAAGTTAAAGTTATTCATATTAAGATTTTTTTTTTTAATAATAAAATAATAATTTAACCTTTGGCTTGAGAAACCACGACTCAGGGGCATCTAAGCCATCAAAATCACATGGGGATCGCACCTGGCCTGAGCCACACCAACTCTTAACATGGTTCGATTTTTTGTCCCCGCAGGTTTTGAATCGGTGACTTTTCAATACGGAGTGGATTAACAACACACTCCGTCACCGACTGTCCTACACCTAGAGGACATAAATTTAAAATTTTTAATCACTGTAAATACTTTATTAATATTATGTATTATTCTATTTTTTTTTTAATTAATAATAATTATTTTTTATTTTATTTTTTAGCAATCTATTTATTTAAATATATTAATTTATACATTATTAATACATTTCACTCTTAAATATTTATTATATTACAAGTTAGATTAATTCATTACATTAAAACAACAATATATTAATACTTTATTTATGCATTGCATTAAGGTATTAATTAATTAAGACATTAATGTTTTTTTACATTTTTAATTTATAATTAGTAATTAATTAATTTTTAATCATTAAATAATCAATTATTATTATTTAATAATTATAAGTAAAATTACATAATAATTTATTTTTATTTAATTTTGATTAATTAAATAATATGTGTATTTTGAATCCTAGATAACCAATTTAAAAACACTATATTGGAGATTGGTCCTTTTCATTATGTTAAATATTGGTTCTTTATGGTGGACACATTAGTGATAGAGACTCCCTCGAAGTGGTTGATGATTGTTAATTTTATATTGGATGTTTTTTTAAAATTATATGGGTTTTAAATATGCTCGATACATATATATCCTTACATTTAATGCTTATATTAATTTACTTCATTTTTTCTTCATGTGTTTCATTTATTTTGCAATATTTATGCTTTTATTCATTGTGTTACTCATTAAAGGTTTAATACTTAACATTTCATTAAATAATACTTCTATTCACTCTGCTCATATTTTGTCATTGTTAGGCAAGTTCAACATACCATTATGGATCCAACAATGTGGAGTTGTTTGCCATTCCAGATTTTGGAGCTGATCTTTTTTTGGCTCCCTTTTTCATTATTAACAAGATTTAGAACAGTTTGTAAACAATGGAATGTTGTTCTGCAAACCCCTTCATTCCTTGCTCAATTCCATCAAGTTTCCAACAATGGATTTGGTTTTCTTATTCCATTGCTCCATGGTGATGAAAGTTACTTCCTAGGAGCATACCTTAATCAAACTAGTTGCATATGTCATTTTCATGTGCCATTTATAGATTCCACATACACAATTGAATGCACCGTTCGATGCATGATATTGTTATCTTCACCAACTAGATCCTCCCTTGCAAAAAAATATTTTGTGGTGAATCCATTTACCAAGTCATTCAAAAATTTAGGTTCTATATGGGTTGGAGATGGGGGTTTCTTTACACTCTTGGAGAATATAAGTGCTAGAAAATATGAATGGGTTGTTTTGAAACATATTTGTAGAAAAAACCAATCAAATTATTTCATTTGCAGTAGCCTTGAAAATGTTTGGCGGAGGACAACCATTCCTTATGGTGGGACTACACCTCCAAAAGAGGCAGTGGTATATAAAAGTAAAATCTATTGGTTGTATTTGGACACAAACTATGATGATTACCCTCGATATGGGTACACTATATATTGGTTGGATATTTCAAAGAATCAGTGGGTTTTTTCTTTTGTTCCAATCACAGACATACGTTGTATGTCTTTGGCATTATATAATAACCAACTTATATGCATCATCAATGATGGTTCCAACTCTGTTTGGTCTATTGAAGAAGTGGATAATTTTCAATTCGATCAGCCATGTAGCGAACAAAGTTTGGACTATTTCGAGGATGATTGGGGATTCAAATGGAATTTGCTGAAACACCTTTCAACAGATATAAATAAAAAATACCCTGGGTATCTTCCATTTTGAACAGTTGGTGGGATAGTATTGATGTGCAATAACACTAAACTTCCAGTCATGTTCTATGACATGATGACTGGATTATGGTTCCCAACAAATATCATTGATGTTTCTATTTTACATAACTATGGCTTGACATTTCCATTTCAAGGCCACTTCAATGATCTCATTGAAAAGGGGAATGTTTTTCCACTTCTTCCAAATATGGATTCTGTTGATGACATTCCACCATTGGGAATAGATGTGATGGCTTAGGCTACTTGGCCTTTTAATAAGTAATATACAATATTATCAAACATGTTTGACTTGTTTCAGAACTGTTCTTATTCCATTATAAAATTTCAATTATGAACTGGTTTAATTTTTAAGTGCCCATGTTATGGTTATATGGTTATTGCAAGTTCACTTTTGAATTTTATTCCATTATGAATTAGTTTATTTTTTAAGTGCATTTGTTATGGTTATATGGTTATTGCAATTTTACTTTTAACTTTTATTCCATTTCTTCTTTATTATCATGTTCATGTCACTTTATATATATTCAAATATATCTAAATATGTTATTTATTTGTTGTTGTATTAATTCCATAATTTATTCTTCTTTATATGAATGGAATTTATATTTCTCTGATAGTGTTATAAATGTGTTATTATTTCTATGTAGTTGTAGAAATGTCCACTAAAGGAACACGTAATCGTTCTACCAAATGCAATAGATCACCAACATCACATGAAAGGGCTAATGAACGTCAATGTTTATGGTATCAACGAAACAAAGATGCAATAAATGAACGTAGAAGACTTCTATATGATAGAAGGACCAGGGAAAGTACTATTGAAATTGATTTTCCCATTAACTGTATGTATCGCAGTTTGGTTGATATCATGCAAAGAACATTTCCCATGAATGTTTCATTTTCGGAATATTTTCATAATACTAATAATTCTACTATTCCACATTATTCTAACAACATTCATTTTATTATGGAAACTTCTCGTATTCCGGAAGATCATCATATGCATAGGCTACCTACAAATGACAACCTCCATACTTCAACCAATGGAAGTGCAAGTTTAGAGCATGGAGCAACAACGCAAAACATGGAGTCTAGACTTAGTGATGTCATTCAGGAACAAGTGCCATGTACTGAAGTACATGTTCATCACATGCTTTCCCATTTGCTAGAAAATTTGCGAACTCCTCCTGCTAACATTTCTTATTTCTTTCAAAACCCTCATTCCATAGAAAATGTCTCACCACCAACATAATCAATCATCCCACATACTATTTCACTTGGAACAACAAAGGTATTTCAACCCTCATTCATGATGACTATACTAGCAATTCTTTCCGATTATTGATGACTTTAACCATGTTTTTTTCTTCACTCAGGACATTGTTCATTCGATGCGAGGTACAGAAATAAACTCTGTACATCTTCCAGCAGCTCATGTTACAAGTCAAAGAGAACCATCTCATAACCTCCCTTCAAATATTCCTAGACTATCTAATTGGAAAGCAAGCGCTGATGTTGTATGTATTTGATTTATTATTCATTTTTACATTTTGACTCCTCATTTTTCACATTTAGCTGGACATTAAAGTTTTTAGTATTTTATGAGCAAGACACCATTCAATGCAATCAGGATAGAGAAATGCAATCCATGAATTTAAGGGAAATAATTGTTGAAAGTAACATGCACAATCCACCTACTGCAAATTTGGGTGGGCCCTCTAACATTGTTGAAGATGAAGTAGATTTTAGAGGTCATTTTACTCTTCCCATTGGTGGTCAGCATGATCCCAGGCCTAGAGGACATGTACAGTTTCATCCCAACATGATTGCAGTACATAAAAAATTTTGAGCGAAGATAGATAATCTCTCTATTGCTCAAATGGGCCATGTTTGCCAAGAATCATATCCTCGAATCCAAGTTGTGAGGGGGTTTGAAAGACCTATTTGTATAAGATGCAAGAATGAGAGAGGTTCCCATCCTTTTTCTCGATGGAATCACATGGATCCTGGTGAGCAAACTCATGTTCTAAGTGTACTTACCCATGTTGAAGAGATTCTGATAGCACGTGTAAATCCTATATTGCAAGTGACTCGTTCTCATGGTGGACAATATAAATATAGTGGCCACCCAATTAGCTTTCCGCAAGATATTTCTGTGATTACTAGAAATCTTCCACGACGTGTTGAAGACCTCGAATTCCTAATTGTTAGAAGATGTGGTGCCCAATCTAAATATTATGAATGTTATGTGAAGAGATCACAGGTGATGAATGCATTGTATTACAAATTTTGAATGGATAAGTTTTATCACGATGTTCAAATTGACATGGACTCAGTTGCTGCTCTCCCTGAAAACCCCACAGATGTGTCAACTCAGCTTAAATTTGTTGATTGTGATATTGAAGAAACAAATAACAATGTTGTTGACATTCAAGGGTTTCACACTAACCGTTTTCACTCCCATCCTTCATCTTTTGTTTCTCGCCTACCCAATGAACGTACAGAAGTGGAAGAAATAAGAACATTTATTGAAAATGTGCAGTCTTCACCTATTCAAATGGTCGATTGGACAACTATTGGTTCATCTACAATTAATGAATATAATACTTAAGGGTTATTAGACATGGCATTCCCCACATTATTCCCCAATGGTGAGGCTGATTGGTTGCATCCACGTATTTGTGACATTCATCTTCATGAATATGGATTACATTTGCTCAGAGATTTGGAAGCCATCCTTGCTTTTGATACTTCTTATTGAACATGATAATGTGACATCGAAGCCAAGCAACTGTTGTAGATTTTGTTAAGAAAAATATACATGATAACTCCCCAACAACAATTGAATCCTTATGTCAACAACTTTTAGATTTACCTGATAATAAGTTGGCTGAGCATCTTATGAGTTTTGGTTCTTCACTCAGAGGTACAAGGGCCTATTGGACAAAATGTCGTACTGAACTTACTAAAATGATTACTCAGTTGGGTTGTCCAACATTGTTTTTTACATTGAGCTCAGCTGACACAAAATGACAATTCTCATTGTTTTAATCAACATCATATAAAAATTGAGAATGTTATCAGGTACCCCCATATCATTGCCATGTTTCTGCATCATAGATTCAATATCTTTTGAGAATAAGTAATTGAAAAATATCTTGGAGCTAAAGACTTTTGGTACATGTTTGTATTTTCGTATTTATGTTAAATAATTTATTTCTTCATTTTTATTGTTATTTTTGGCTATATATATTTACTATATCTTCTTCGTTTTTTAGATATGAGTGGCAACATATAGGATCGGCTCACATCCATGGATTCTTATGGTTGCAAGGTGCTCCTAGCATGGAAAGATTAGATTGGTCTAATCCTTCAGATGTGCATGGTGCAAAGACATATTTTGATAGATATGTAACAACATGGAATCCACGTGACATTCATCATCGAAACATTATGGTTCCTTGAAGCATCAATGATGATCCATGCCTGTTGAATATAGATAAGATATTTTCTTCCAATCCTCTTGATGATTATGAACATTTGTTGAAACGTGTTCAAAGACATACAAAGTGCAGTGTAGATTCTTTCTTGCACAAGAAAGGATCTATTCTGAGTTGTCGCTACAATGCTCCATGGGATGTTCGAGATGAATCACTATTGTTCATAGATGAGAAAGGAAGAAAGAAATATGAGCCAACACGAAACGATGATAGGCTAAATATCCATAATATAGATCTTTTTGAAATGTGGCGTGCAAATGTTGATTGTCAACTAGTGGTTTCTCATCATGTTGTCTTGAAATATATTGCTAAGTATGCTTCCAAAGAGGAAAAGAGGTCTGAAAGTTATCAGGATATGCTAACAAGAATTTCAAATTCTGGTGCCTCAGAAGATTCTTCTTTGTCTGCATATAGAAGATTCCTTGATGAAACACTTGTTGATCATGACATTGGAGCCCAAGAAACATGCCATATGTTACTAAATCTACCTCTTGTAATTTGCAGTCGAAAATTCGTTTCCTTAAACGTTGGGAGAAAGGTTTTTAAAAAAATTCCAAAGGACCCCCATCAATTTTCGTCTCCCAAAACTTTTGTTGAAACATATCAACAAAGACCTACTTTTATTGAACATTTGTGTTTGATAGAAACAACAAGATCTTGGACATTTGATTCCAAACATAAGATAGAGAAATGGAAACCTAGATCTGTCCATGCCATTGTTAGAGTTTGGCCATGATTTTATTCTATTCCTTATGAGGCTTCAGAAGACTTCCAAACTTTTTGTTGGAGTGAATTGATTTTGTACAAACCATTTAGGAACATTCCCTTAGATATCGGCCTCTCAAATGATACAGTTATTGAAAATTGGAGAAATTTTTGATATCGAGCATGGCATGTTGATCGGGCCCCTCTCTTCAGAAAATGTCGAAGATGATGATGATTCCCTACAACAACCAACCCATGTGGAAGAATATTTTGAATAATGGAAACTTTTGTCTCGCTTGGTTCCTCCTAATAATGTCAATGTTTCTAACCTTCACACTCTTGGTCGAAGGGACTTTGATATATGTTTTGAATGGAGAAAACAACAGTTTCAAATGATGTTGGAGAAGAGGCTATTTATTTTATAAGAAATGCCCAGTCAAGGGATCATATTATTGAAAATGTTCATCCCACAAATGCATCTCCATATTCCTTGGCAGAGAAACAACGAGTTGCTTTTGATATAATTTTACAATATTCCATTCAATATCGAAGTCTTGAACCTCTTCTAATGATTATTAGGGAACTGCAGGCACTGGAAAGTCTTTCGTTATTCATTCTATTTCTCATGCTCTTTCTACTTCATCAGTTGATGGAAACAGTCCTTTACTTTTGCTTACCCCAACAGGAATAACTGCTTTTAATATACGTGCAAGAACAATACACTCAGCACTGAAAATTCCTATTAAGGATATGTGACCACTACAGGGGCAATATCTAGTAATATTTCAAGAGGAAATGAGGAATATTAGATATATTTTGATAGATGAAATGAGTTTTTTAGGACCAAGGTTATTCATATAGATTGATTCTAGATTACGAGAAGCATTTCTGGAAAATAAATCTTCTACTTTTGGTGGTAGATCTATTATTCTTGTGGGTGACCTTGGTCAACTGCCTCCTGTCAAAGATAAGCCTTTGTATGCAGGTAATACATAAGGGAAATTTTTATGGAAAAAATTCAACATTGTTATCACATTAGATACAATATTCCAGCAGCAAGGAAATGATCCAAAACAATATTCTTTTTGTAATCTATTAATGAACATAAGAAATGCAGAACCCTTTTTTGATGATTGGGAGCTTCTTATGTCACGGGCTGGTATGGATTTGCCTATTGAGGAAAGAAGTTTATTTAATTCATCACTTCACTTGTTCCCAACAAATAATTTAGTTGACTTACACAATAGAAAGATGTTGAAATCACTAAATTCTCCAATTGCATGATGTATTGCTGAACATACACGACGAACATAAATTGTTGGTGGGGATGATGATCAACTGGAACATGAAGTTCTCTTATGCCCTGGACAATGTGTCATGTTGACATGTAACTTATGGGTTGAAGCTGGCTTAGTGAACAATGCTCTTGGTTATATAAAAACATATTCTATATGTTGGGCTCAAAGCCTCCTCAACTTCCAATGTACACATTTGTTATTTTTGATAAGTACATTGGTGTTCCTTTTGACCCAATAAATACAAACATTGTACCAATCACACCCGTTATAAGAGGAAATCATAAACAAATTCCTCTAAACATGGCATGGGCCCTTACTATTCATAAATCACAGGGGTTGACTTTAGAACGTACAACAATTGATATTGGAAAGAAATAGCAGCAAGGGTTGACCTTCACATCCATATCAAGAGTCAAATCAATAGATGGTTTACACATATCACCACCTTTCCCTTTTGACCATTATGCAAAGATGAAAAATAGTGCATATGTTATAATTAGGAAAAAAGAAGAGGAATGAATGTCTCAATAAAAATTTGTTGTAATCATATTATTTTTGAATGAATGTGAAGTTATGCTTTTATTTTTTCTCAGCATTACTAAATATTTTTTCTTGCTTATTGTTTTTTTGAACATATAGTTATGGATAACGAAAATGCATCTAAGTTTATTTCAGCATTAGAGGATATCACATCTCAAGAAAAACTTCTTATTGGTATTCAAGATATGATAACTAGGAGAACTGGAACTCCTACGCACCTTTTCCATGATACTTTGCAATGTTTATCTAAATTGAAAGAAATTGTTCGAGCATTTCGACATGTTTCTGACAGGGAAGCTGGCAGAAAGATACAAAGAGAATGGCTCCAAAGGCAAAGGGGTCGTCAAGTTCATGTTGATGTTAATTGGTGTTGTATATGTCATAAGTCTGGTTGTATTTTGGAATAATTTACATCATGTTCACCTTTTAAGAGAGTTTTAAAACGGTTGGATTTTGGATACTATATTTTATGTACTTAAAACCTTCACATTTTTTTATTTAAATTTTATTTTGCTTAAATGATATCGACAACCAATTTTATTAGATTGTTCATAAGTCTACCTATTGAATATTAATGTATTTTTACTAATGTATTATTGTATTTATATTTTAATATTCGTTTTTAAGAATGTTTTATTAATTTCTTTATATTTTTTAATGTAAGGATATTTCATTAATATATTGATGATTATGTTATAAAATGTATAAATGTATTTTTACATTCATCATTATATATTAAAATGTATAAATTAATTTTTACTAATTAATTAATATTCATGCATTACATTGTATATTAATGTTTTAATACTTTTATTTATAACACACATTACTATTTTTCATCATTTAATACTTTTATACATTAATGTCTTTATTAAATTTTATGTATTAATTTTTTAATCCTTAATGAAAACCATAGATTTATAAAACCCTCAAGGAAAAGCTTAAATTTATACAACCCCGCATGTAATGTTGCAATCTCATTGAAAAAAACTTAATCAGTTTATTACTGTTTAATTGTCATAGTATAATTTTTATGAAATTTCTTTTTATTTCACACATGTGAACAATACATTATTTTCATTCATGTTATTTATCTTTTTAAATTATAATTGTCTCAAAATGAAAAAATATAAAAGTTTACCTCTAAATTAATGAATGTTAAACATAATCTCATTGATTTATAATATTTTATTTTATGTGAACATCTTGGAGGTCTAAAATATATGATGTCAACCTCATAAACATTATTAATTTATTTTTACTAATGTGTTCTTGTTTTAATATTTTAAAGTTCGTTTTTAAGAATATATTATTAATTTATTTATACTTTATTAATGTATGGATGCTTGATTAGTATATTGAGGATTATGTTATAAAATGTTTAAATGTATTTTCACATTCACGGTTATATCTTAAAATGCATAAATTTATGTTTACTAATTAATTAATATTCATACATTACATTGTAGATTAATGTTTTAATACGTTTATTTATAACACGCATTATTGTTTTCCATCATTTAATACTTTAATACAATTAAATAAAATATTTAATTGTATTAATGCATTAATGCATTATGTAAAAAGTAAAACATGATTCCATACATCTCATTGTGACTTCCATACAAAAAATTCTTGACTCCACATTCTAATGACCATTTTCCCAACGTCGCAAAAGCAAAAGATGATTCTACACTGTGTCAAGTGTTTCCGAACATTGGATTATGATGAAAATTTCTCTACGTCGCATTTTGAAAAACATTTCCCACTGTCGCATTCTAACGAACGTTTCCCATCGTCACAATGTGGTGAACATTTCCCTTTTGTTATCAATGTCCTTAGGAAAAATATAAATCATTGTCTAAAAAGTAAAACATGATTCCATACATCTCATTCTGACTAACATTTCCATTGAATTATGATGAACATTTCCATTGCATTGTGACTAACATAGCATTATGATGAACATTTCCCTATGTCGCATTCTGACGAACATTTACCAACGTCACAATGTGACGACCATTTCCCAATGTCGCATTGTGACGAGCGTTTCCCATCATCACAATTTGATGAACATTTCCCTTTTCTTATCAAGTCCTTAGGAAAAATATAAACCATTGTCTAAAAGTAAAACATGATTCCATACATCTCATTGTGACTAACATTTCCAAACGTTGCACTGTGACGAACATTTCCTAATGTCGCAATTTGATTAATTTATTTATATTTTATTAATATATGGATGCTTGATTAGTATATTGAGGATTATGTTATAAAATGTTTAAATGTATTTTGACATTCACGGTTATATCTTAAAATGCATAAATTTATTTTTACTAATTAATTAATATTCATACATTACATTGTAGATTAATCTTTTAACACTTTTATTTATAAGAGGCATTATTGTTTTCCATCATTTAATACTTTAATACAATTAAATAAAATATTTAATTGCATTAATGCATTATTGCATTATGTAAAAAGTAAAACATGATTCCATACATCTCATTGTGACTTCCACACAAAAAATTCTTGACGCTACATTCTAATGACCATTTTCCCAACGTCGCAAATGCAAAATATGATTCTACACTGTGTCAAGTGTTTCCAAACATTGGATTATGATGAACATTTCCCTACGTCACATTTTGATGAACATTTCCCAATGTCGCATTCTGACGAATGTTTCCCATCGTCACAATGTGGTGAACATTTCCCTTTTGTTATCAATGTCCTTAGGAAAAGTATAAATCATTGTCTAAAAAGTAAAACATGATTCCATACATCTCATTGTGACTAACATTTCCATTGAATTATGATGAACATTTCCATTGCATTGTGACTAACATAGCATTATGATGAACATTTCCCTACATCGCATTCTGACGAACATTTACCAACGTCACAATGTGACGACCATTTCCCAATGTCGCATTGTGACGAACGTTTACCATCATCACAATGTGACGACCATTTCCATTTTGTTATCAATGTCCTTAGGAAAAATATAAATCATTGTCTAAAAAGTAAAACATGATTCCATACATCTCATTGTGACCATTTCCAAACGTTGCACTGTGACGAACATTTCTCAATGCCACGATCTGATGAACATTTTCGAATATCGCAATGTGACAAAAAAATTCTTGATGCCGCATTCTAACAACCATTTTCGCACTTGTGATGAACAACTCTCAATATAATTTTCCATTGCCATAAACATTTACGATTGTCGCAATGCAACAAACTATATATATCGTACATCAAGCATAGTCATTGTCATGGCCATCATCAATTGGAGTTAACTATCGTGATGATGAAACATAGGCTATCACTTTGAATCATCGTCATCATCATGGTGATGGTGATGATCATGATCAATGTTTTCTATTTATGTAATAATGTATTATTAATGTACTTGTACTTTATTACTTTAATATATTAATTTACTATTATAAAATAAATAATTTTTTAATGTTTAAATGCTTTATTAATGTATTAATTAAGAATATATAAATATATTAACTATAATATATTTAAACACAATAATAATGACTTAATATATTATTATAAATTATTACTTAATGTATTTGTTAATGCTTTATTAATACATTAATTAATAATCTATAAATATGTTATTTATAAAATATTTTAACATTATAATAATGAGTTAATACATTATTATAATATATTAATTTGGGTGATATATGTATCGTTATTTTATTAATGTATCATTACCTTATTAATTAATGTATTACTTTATTATTGTATAAATATTTTATTAATGTATTAGTACTTTTTTTTTTTTAAATAAAAAGGGGTAGTACCTGCTATATTATATTATCTCAAAACTTTGACAAAATAAATAGCCTCATGGCTACAGTCACCAAAAAATGATGTCGGTAACCGGAAACCAACATTATTGGGAAACATCTAGCAGTTATACAGTAAAACATTAAGAAAATAGACATCTGTCCTACCCGTAGGAAACCAGGATAGATGCGAGTGGTCCAGATAAACCTATAGCAATTGTACAAAAAGACTAAAAAATGTGGAAAACAAGGAGCCTAGTCATCCGGCGACGTGTCGCTCCCACCAGTGCCCACCGAGATAGCAAAAGTCTGCATGCACAGGGGACACTTACGCTGAGCTGGGGCCCCAGAGAGTGCGTCGAGGAGCAAATCAATACGCTGGCCCATGATGAGAGCCCTGTGTTCCAAGTCCGCAATGTGGCTATGGAGCTCGAACACCAAGGCCAGGTGTTCATCGCTGAAGAGAGGACCATGCGTTCCGCCACCCGGGCCACTAGGAGGAGCAGCCTTCCGTTCCACCACATCGCTAGTGCCAACCACAAGCTTCCTTTAAACCGTTACCTTCTCTGCCTGCTCCAGCTTCTCGGCTTCTGTGGCTTGCAGGTCGCCCATCCATGGGATTTCTTCCACCACGCAACCAGGAAGGTCATCGTCCATAGTCGGAGTGCTCTTGTCGTCCCGCCTGCTGAGTGTCTCCATGGATTTTGGCTTCTCGTCACAAGGCAAGTCCCCAATTGACAGGTCCTCCTCCACCACACAACCGAGAAACAAATCCGCATGCTCGGTTTCCTTCTCAATCCTACTGCAGCCCGCGTCTTGTTCAACAATGGTGTTGAGCATTGCCCTCCTCTCAACCCGAGCCTTCTTCCTAAGAATGGAAGAGGCCAGAGCCAAGGCTCGTTCAAGCTCCTCCTCCCGGCGCCGCTGCGCTTTGTGCGCCTCCCAGGGAGAACCCCGTCGAGGTTTTCCTCGTCTCCTGACCATTATAACTAAGAAGATGCCAATCAAACGCAGAGCCGAGTTAGGAGAGAACCAACTCGAGAGCGGCTGCGAATGTTGAGTGCAGGCAAGCCAGTCCTGTTGAAACCCATAGAGAAGCCACCAGCCCTGGCAAATCTTTCCAGAATGCAGATAGGAGCCACCAGCCCTGGTAAGTAACCCTGTCGTTGCCGCACCAGGAGCCTTCCTCCGCAGCTCGGACTCAAAATAAAAACCGTAATCAAACTGCCGAATCCTCCGTCCATCCATATCAACAATGAATTCATGTGCGAATGGTGGGTTAATTGTCGCGCGAGGGAGGAGTACCTCCATTGCTTGCCCTCTGCTATCGCCGTCCATCAACGTTAATGCGGAGAGGAGGGTGGCGGTCATCAGCTATAAATTCAGCGCTAAGTGCGAGTCCGAGTGGCATTTCCACTCTGCCGCGTGTCACCCCATCCGAGGAATGTATTAGTACTTTAATATAATAGTTTAAATATAATAATTTAATGTATTTTTTATTACTTTAATATCTTTTTAATGTAATAATGTTTTATTCATGTATTACCTTATCAATGTATTACTTTATTATTGTATAATAATGTATTATTAATAATAATATATTATTATTTTATAACAATGTATTACTTTAACATTAATACTTTATTAATAAATTAATAAAGTAAGATATTAATAATACATTATTAAAGTATGAATTAATATACTATTATAATTTGTTATAATTTATTAAGTAATGTATTTGTTAGTTTTTTATTAATACATTTATAATAATGAGTCAATACATTATTATAATGTATTATTAATATATTAATATTTTAATAATATATACATTATTATAATGTATTATTAATATATTAATATTTTGTCCCCGAGGTGTAGGACAGTCGGTGATGGAGTGTGTTGTTAAGCCACTCCGTGATGTTAAAGTCACCGGTTCGAAACCTGCGGGGACAAAAAATCCAACCATGTTAAGGGTTGGTGTGGCTCAGGCCGGGTGCGATCCCCGGGTGATTTTGACGGCTTAGATGCCCCTGAGTCGCGGTTTCTCAAGCCACAGGTTAATCGCAGGTCCACAAATTAACAAACAAAAAAAAATATATTAATATTTTAATAATGTATAGATATTTTTTTAATGTATTAATTTAGTAATAGTAATATTTATGTTTTTATTTATAAAATATTTAATATTAATGTTTTATTTCATAATGTATAAATATTTTATTAATACATTATTTTATTAATTAAGAATATATAAATACATTAACTATAATATATTTAAACACAATAATAATGACTTAATATACTATTATAATTTATTACTTTTAGTTTTTTTTTAATACATTAATTAGTAATCTATAATATGTTATTTATAAAATAGTTTAACACTATAATAATGAGTTAATACATTATTATAATATATTAATTTAAGTGATATATTATAAAAAAAATTAATGTCTTAAATACATTAATACTACATATATGTTTTTAATACATTAATGTATTTAATACATTAATGCATTAATGTATGTATTAATGTAATACATACATTAATACATTAATGTATTAAATACTTTAATGTATTTAATACATAGATGTATTATTAATGCATTAATATATTAATGTATTTAATGTATTAATGCATTAATGTATTTAATGTATTAATGCATTAAATACATTAATATATTTAATACATTAGTGTATTATTGTTATTTCAAGTATGCTGGTAGTTAATTAGCAACAATCACTTTTATGTAAAAAGTGGTTGATATACACAGATCTGCGCTATTAATTAAAAAAATGGAAAATGGTGCAGATCAGCCTATTTCAACCACTTTTTACATAAAAGTGATTGTTGCTAATATGATACTTATAAATAGAACATATGAATAATAATAACTGAAAATTCATTTATAATATTTACATGATATACTTTTGCAAAACATTAATATCATGATGGTCAATCTTCCGTTTCTTTCACATCTACATAGTAAAGAGGTATAAAACCTTTTAGCACGATCTGCTCGTATCAGTTTGGTTAAGGAATGCATGATTTTCAAGCTCTCTATATCATCGAGCACTACATTATCAAAGAGATATTATCAAAGCGATATTATCAGATACTACCTCCAAGTTTTAGTATGTGTGATTTACCATATTTAGTTCTCATGTCCAAGGAAATGGTTGATTTTTAGCGCAGCTTCCATCGAAAAATATACAAATTATAGCATGAGCTGGACAATGAGACAACGTAGTCGGCGCTGCGGGATACAAATTACAGACAAATTTAGGTTTTTTTCTTCTCCATCCCTTTCTCTTGACCTGAAATTCCACGGTCACCTTTCTTACTGTCGCCTTCTCTCACGTTTTAATTTCATTAATTACTTCTCAAGTCTCTTTTGATCTCGTGGTTATCTCTTACCATCAATGAATTTGACCGCTCCCAGAGAATATATAACGATCTATCTTTTTATTTTTTTGTTTCGGCCGTCACCGCATCCATCATGACCTTCCTTCCCTAAATATATAAAGGATGGCGGGGTGGGCCTGTCTGGCATACAGAAATCTGTGTGACATACATAAATCATTTCAATATGAAAAAGAGAAAAGAAGACAAGAGAGTCAATAAGTTTAGTGGAATAGAAAGGGGATGAGGCTAAGATTTTAGTTTGGTCAAAATAAATGAAGTTCTTAGATTTGGAGGAGTGTTAGTCGATAATCTCCTCTGCCAAGAATTGGGTCATATTTGTCTTTAGTAGTTCAAAAAAATTGTTTAAGGGTTTTATATGATTTGAATATTTTAATATTAGTTTTAGCTAGGAGTTTTGAGAGTAGATGAGTGGTTCCTTGGATGTAGGGCAAGGAGATGAGAGCATGAGGAGGGGGGAGGGGGATAAGGGTAAATAAGGTTTAGTTTCGCTTGCAGAGTGAAAATCATGGCTGATCTGGGAGAGTTGGGAGAGTAAGGATAACAGGATAACATATTTTTGGGTTAGGTGGTGGTGGGAACCAACATTAAGGACAACAGATTTTTGGGTTGGGTGGTGGTGGGAACCAACATTAAGGTATCTATCGGTACTTCTTTCTATAAACTTGATGGGTAAGGGAGCTTTTAAGAAGTCGAGAAATCAGGACATCCAAAAAAGGGATGGAGTTGTCCTTTTTGGTTTCCTTAGTGAATTGAATGTGAGGGGAAAGGCTCTTAAAATGGTTAAAAAAAGATATTTAAGGTTGGAGTGGCCATGAGGCCACATAACAAATTTGTCTTCTATAAACCTAAACCAACGTTTGGGTTTGAGATAGAAGCTATTAAGGGTTGTTCCATAAATATATTGGCTACAACAATCGATAAAGATTCACCTTCCTATGCACATCTTTAAATACACAACCTTGGGACTTGTTTCCCACAAATATGAACTTTTTGTTATCTTAGCTGATGAGTAGAGTGTTCACTCCAAACTTTAGACATTTCAAAAACCAAGTACACAACTTTTATCCATAAATATATTTTACACTATTTCTTTTAACTATGAAAACTTACGATCTCACTTGATTCCTTTGTTTGTAAATGTCTTGAAAATTGATGTTTTCAGTTTCAGTGTAGAATGTACTATGGATATACATATTGACATACAATGAGGAATGTACTGATCCGTTTGTTGGTTGATGAATGGTGAGTACCAGTACAGGTAGTCGATCTATAAGTTGGCTCCCTCGCTTATTTGGCAGCGTACGGTTGCACCATTCTATATTCCCGCCCTCATATTCCATATTGTTCTACTGCTCAGTAACAATGTCCTAACGAACGATAACCCTAAAATCTCTATCTGCTTACACAATTATAAAATTTGTGCTCTCTGCATCTCTTTTTCCTTTGCATTGTTTTCACAGGATGAAGGTGATGATGTCTGTCATCATCTTCACCTATTAGTTATATTAGTTAGATAAATATGGCTTCACCTACAAGCCATTGGATCCATTTTAAGGAGTTGTCATTTTCATATTTGCAAATTTTCTATGAATTTACGTATAAATTGTGTCTACATGGTGAACGTGACATCACATAGATTTCGTCTTCTTTCCTTTTCAGTTGCTTTGCAATGTATCAGTGAAAACATATCTCACTCAATTACATCAACTTCAAATGGATAAAGCGTTGTTAAATATACCAAGTTCATGAATGACATTCAACTCACCCGAAAGCCATTGGATATATTGGAAATACGCTTGAATCCGAAAATCTACAGGATACTCCGCCAATTATAGTATCCACATTAAGGACAAAATTTGAAATAATGGAAGCAAGTGTGAATATCATCCCTATACTATTTGGAATGTCTAAGTTACGTTGCAGCTATTTATTTATTTGTTTTATTATCCGAATGTCTCTTCTTGAAAAAACTCCTACGGGATAAGTCTTCTTGAAAAATCTCCTAAACTCCTACGGGATAAGTCAAGACTCCTGCGCAATAATTCAAGAGATTTTCTTTCCTTATGACCACCCTTGTTGTCTCCCTCGTCCTCTCTTTTAAAAGACCGTTTTTTTCACACCATAAGGGTGTGTCCCATTCATTAAAGTCATCCTCTTCAAATTATCCTCATCATCTCTTCAATGAATGGAAGACATACGTGTTTCTTAACTTTGACTTTGGCCCTCCCCTCCATCCACCACACACAAAGATTTCACCCCTTGCGTCAATCAACTACATCTCGATTTTGGTTCCCAATTCATTTCCAACCTTACATATTTTTGAATTTTACAATTTTTTTATTAACCACAATGATCATAGAATCAATCTCGATTTTTTACTTGACAATTAGAAAATGAATCTAGTAAATCTACACATCATCTATCTTAATTATAATCCAATTATTTAAACATGTTAAAAACAATTACATTAATAATATTAATATTTATATTAATACAACAATATAAATAAATACTACCAATAACCACTATTATTTACAAAGTGATTGATATAAATAAATGGGCAACATTAATTTTAAAATGTGAAAAATAATGCCATTATATCAACCACTTTTTACATAAAAGTAGTTATTGCTAGTTCACTACCTGCATGCTTGAAATAACATTAATACATTAATATATTAAATACATTAAATAAATTAAATTCATTAATATATTAAATACTTTAATGTATTTAATACATTAATGTATTTAATACATTAATGTATTAAATATATTAAATACATTAATGCATTAATACATTAAAGCTTTATTAGTAATTAATACATTAATACATTAGTAAAGCATTATTAATACATTAATGTATTAATGCATTAATATATTAAATACATTAATGTATTAAATATTTTATAAATAAAAACATAAATTTTGATATTAAAACATTAATATTAAAGAATTAATATATTAAAAAACTATCTATATATTATTAAAATATTAATATATTACTAATACATGTATTAACTCATTATTATAAATGTATTAATAAAACACTAAAAAATACATTACCTAATAAATTATAATAATATATTAACTCATACTTTAGTAATGTATTATTAATATCTTACCTTATTAATACAGTATTAATTTTAAAGTAACACATTATAAAATAATAATATATTATTAGTAGTAGTACATTATTATACAATAATAAAGTAATACATTGATAAGGTAATACATGAATAAAACATTAATACATTAAAAAAGTATTAAAGTAATAAAAAATACATCAAATTATTGTATTAAAACTATTATATTAAAGTATTAATACATTAATAAAATATTTACACAATAATAAAGTAAAACATTAATTAATAAGATAATGATACATTAATAAAACAACTATACTTCAATACTTTAATAATATATCACCCAAATTAGTATATTATAATAATGTATTAACTCATTATTATAATGTTAAAATATTTTATAAATAACATATTTATAGATTATTAATAAATCACTAATAAATACATTAAGTAATAAATTATAATAGTATATTAAGTCATTATTATTGTGTTTAAATATATTATAGTTAATATATTTATATATTCTTAATTAATAAATTAATGTATATATTTATACATTCTGAAATAATACATTACTAAAGTGTTAAAACATTAATAAAGTATTAATAAAGTGTTGTTAATTAATATATTAATAAAGCATTAAAACATTAAAAAAATATTTAATTTATAATGTACATTAATATATTGAAGTAATAAAGTACAAATACATTAATAATACATTATTACATAAATAGAAAACATTGACCATCGTCATCACCATGATAATGACGATGAATCAGAGTGATAGCCTAGGCTTCACCATCCTGGTAGTTAACGCCAATTAATGATGACCATGACAAT
>ML779735.1:84968-149558 GCA_009831015.1 Picea engelmannii
GGGAAGTTGACATACAAACTTACCCATAGGGGTCCACATGACTTTTGGTGTTTCACCTCCTAGGGTTAGATTTCCAGATGTCTATGGTTTTGTAATTCATGAGTAACATCAAAAAGGAATATGGAGCCTCATTGCAATCATTCTACTAAGACAAATGTGTGTAGCAACCACATCTCTTCTCAGAGATAGCTACCACCATTCAAGCAAGTGTTTCAGTTCTGTAGTTTTACATTTTTACCTACTTAATTTATTCAATAGAAGATATTGTTCACTGGATCTTTGTGGTGTTCTTCATATCTCTTTGTTCATTATATCTAGTCTGTTAATTAGTTTGTTCTTCTCCTAAATCCAGATCATGGCACCCTGCTTCATCAACTTTTACAATGTCACTTTCTATGATTTTGCGTGATACTGTATTGTAACATCTGTAATATTTTCTTCTTGACAAATGAAACATAAATATACCTGCATCTGCTTTTGAATCAAATTTTCTCAAATCCTCATCATCTCTTTTTATGTATCACCTACTTCCAAAAAAAATGAAGTATTTAGTTGTTTTCTTCATACCTTTCCATAATTCATAAGGTATTTTTTATTGTTGACTCTGATTTTCCCTCTATTTAGAATGAAAATGGCAGTGTTGACCGCTTCTCTCCAAAACTTGTCTGATAGGTTGGCTTCACTCAACATTGTTCTTGCCATATCTTGTATAGTTTGATTTTCACTTTCTACGAATCCATTCTCCTGCAGTGGTCATGCAAATGAGAAATTTTCTCTTGTCATTGTCATGTGGCTTGAGAATCCACTATCAACGTACCGTTCATTTCCTTTGTTTTGAGCGTGAAGGGTAGTTTACAAAAACATAGATTCCTCCTTCTTTTGCATCTCTCGTTCATGCTTCCTTTTCCAAACTCCTAAGATTTATTTATTTTGTTTGACAAGGGTATCCACATCCTTGTTTTTAGTATTATCTCATTGTTCTACGAAATGGTTTTTTTAATCAGAATCCGATGACATAAATCTGCATGAAATCACTATTTTTTTTATGTTTAAAATCCATTTTTGAATGAAAAAATGGAATCAGCATGCTGAAAAATACATGGGGCACTCAGATTATACAGAAATAATCACTCGAATATGCATATATAACAATTTCTTGTGGTATTTCGAGCAAATTTCCTTGGAAAAAATCGCTGGAGAAGAGTCATTTTGTAGAATGTTTCAACTACAACCTTGTTTTGTCTAGGAGTTTCCACAAGGTTATTTCTAAAAAAATGTGCTTTATATCCATTTTTTTTTCATTTATAGCATACAACATTGTAATCAAATAAAAGAGAAAATGAATTATAGTTTATGTTTGGGAATCCATAAGAATTCATGTCTTCGTTCCATACATGATTATTTCTTGTATGTGATCTATAATATATTTCTTGATGACCAAAATTATTACAGAAAAAACAATAGCCAAAGAAAGAATTTTTCTACCAGTTCATGTGAGGCTTCCTTGGTGGGAAATATATTTTTAATATGTCCTTATTTTCATTAGGAGAAATGTTAACTTTATATGCAACATTATTTTCTTGCTACTTGTTGTCTTCATCACTGACGTAAATTTTCTTGTTGTCTAGCAATTGAGGAAAATGTTTCTTTGAAATCAATACCTTGAACTTGAGCATAACCTTTACAAACCAATGTTGATGTAGTGTACATTACTGTCCCATATTCATTCAAATTGTTCCTAAAAACCCACTTGGTGCCAATTACTTTTTTATCTTTCGACATTGGAACAAGTTCCCATGTTTCATTCTTCTCAATTTAATTTAGCTCTACTTAGATAACATCCATCCAATGCTCATCTTCACACGCTTTAGTAAAATTCTTAGGCTCTATTTTGGATAGCAAGGAGAAGTTTGCATATTTTTTTGCACTATCTAGTCTTCTTCTTGTTTGAACTCTCATATCTTTATCACCAAGAATTAGATTTTTTGAACAATTCTTTCACACAAATATAGATGGCTTCTTTGTCTACTGACATTCTATTTCTTGTTCTTCATTTTTTTATCCTTTTTTATTTTTTTTATTCTTGGTATCTTGGCTCATGTTCTTGAACTTTTAATTTTTTTCTCATCTTCTGGTATGATCCATGTGGCTATTAGTGGCCACACACCTATTCCAACTGGCCCCTCTTGTTTGATTTTAGTTCAACACATTCTTCTATACTTCTTTGTAATTGTGGGTTACACACTTCTAGGGATTTCTAAATCTCTACACATATTCTAGTTTCATATTGGTGGCCTCTCACCTAATCTAATTGGATTATTTTGTAACTTTTCATGTCAGCACATCTTGTTGTACTTCCCGGGCCGTTTTGGATCCCTAAACAATGTTTTTTTGTCTTGCCACTATAAAAACAAATATGGAGTTAGATTTTTCCAAAATAATGTGTAGATCTCCAAAATACCTTTCCAATGATCTATCACATGCCTAAAACAAAGGTCGTATGGAAAAGTTACGACCCCGAGAAGTTGAGGTACCAACTTACCCATAGGGGCCCACATGACTTTTGGCGTTTCACCTCCTAGGGTTAGGTTTTTGGATGTATAAGGTTTTGGAATTCACGAGTAATATAAAAAAGGCCCTTACAGCCTCATTGTAATCATTCTACTCATATGGATGCGCATAGCATCCAAATCACTTCTCAGAGATAACTACCACCATTTGATCAAGTGCTTCAGTTCTGAAGTTCTACAGTTTCATCCTATTTCATTTATTCAATAAAAGATATTGTTCACTGGATATTTTTGTTGTTCTTCATATGTCTGTGTTTATTGTATTTAGTCTATTAATTAGTTGGTTCCACTCCTAAATCTAGATCAGTGGTATCAGAGCGGTATGCTCTTGATTTATTTTTCTTCGTGCATGTCCTCAACAAGATCTGGGTAAAAGAAGTTGGGACTCAAACCAATTGAGTCGTTGCAAGATCACTCATGCCGACCCTGAAAAAACCCATGGGAGAAGAAAATAAAGATTATGGAGAAGGATATCCCTTTAAAATGTCACTTAAGGAATCCCTTGCATGACAAAGGAACGAAATGATGGACAACTTTGCGCAGATCCTTTGATGCTTTCCCACAAGAGAATAATCTTCATCAAGAGGCCATGCAACCACCTTCAAGGTACATGTAAATTTTTATATTCTATTATTTGAAGGACTTATATATGTGAATGTTGTAGATAAATGGTTGAGTCTGCTTGAAGAATATTTTTTAGTCGAAATTTTTTTCGATAGGGAAAAGATTACTTTTGCAATCCTCAAGGCCATCCCCCATGTTAAGGGATGGTGGGGAACTTACTCTGAGTAAAGGGCCATAGAGGAATCTACAATATTTGTGGTTTCCCCTAAATGGGATTCCTTTGGGGATGCCACGAAATAACAATACTACCATGTTGGAAGCTATAAGGACCAATACACTAGATGGACCACCCTGCATCAATGAAGGGACCAAAAAATATCAAATTTCACCAATATTTTCCATACACTGAATTGGGTATAAAAGACTCTGAGCGACATATGGCACACAAATACCATGATTTTTTTCATAGATACATTCAAACATAAATGGATTTTCTGGACATCACCTCATTGGGTATGTCTTATAGATACGGTATCAAGATCGAGATGAAATTTAAGTAGAAGAGGTGAGAGTTTGGATCTGCAAACTCCTCATAGAAAAATCTTGGAAAAGGCGGCGCCAAACCACACAACAAGGGATAGAGAAAAGATGGCCACTCTTAGGAAAACCAGTCCAAGCTACAACACAAGAAGTGTAATGAGAGGATGAAGAAGGACATAGGAAAATGGTGTGAGTACCCTAAAATCCCTTGGCACAACAATGAAGAATGTCGTTCCAAGTTGAAGGATTCCGAGTGAGCGGCCAATTATGATTCCAAATAAAATCCTGAAGGAGGGAAGCAGAATATGGATGTCAAACCCAGTGCCACTATCGCTACCACAAAATTTCGCCAAGCGAACTAGAAGAACCAGAGGAAGGGGAATGACTCTTTCAATCATAGATGTGGGTAAAGGGGGCTATGATTCATTTCAATGTCAACAAAGACAGTCAAAAGAACCTGATTTTAGTAGAGGTCATCAAGCAGCTAGACCTGCCAATGACACCGCAACTGCAAGCCTACACCATCGTCTCACTTCGCCAAGGAAGAGATCTCTGTGTTAGCCAACAATGTCATCTGCCCTATGACATCAAGCCTTTCAAAGATGAGGTATTGTGCGATATTTCTCCCATTGAATTTTGTGATGTTATTTTAGGAAAACCATATCGATGGAAGCGTCATGTTTGTATGATTCTAGTAATCGCTGTGTTATTATTACTTTGGGTAGACAATTGTACAGGATACCAGAGGTACGCCGCCTACCGCTATTTCTTTAATCTCTGCTAAGAAATGTAGTATGGTCATTTCAAAGACCAGTAAGTTCATCTTCTTTGTGATTTGTGCTCAGATTAAGCATAAGGTCACCACAACATTCGTGGCCTCTACACAGAGCCTCTCTTTACAGAAGAAGCAAGTGGAAGGGATCATGGAAGAATACAAAGACATCTTCTCCTCACCCACCAGGGTACTAACAGACTTCCAAGTCAAGCATCCAATTGATATGACCCCCGATGCACCTCTACATAATGGAACAATCTACTGTCATTCGCTGATGGAAAATGACAAAATCAGGTGTCAGATCTAAGGCTTCTAAACCCTCTTCCTAATCCTGAGAATCCATCTCAATGGATTACATCTCTGGCCTTCTGTCTACCAAGAAAGGCAATGACTGTGTATTTGTGGTTGTTGATCTATTTTTGAAGATGGCCATCCTCACAGCCCGCAAGAAGAATATCAAAACTATAGTTATTTTCAATCTCTTCTTCGAATGAGTGTCGGTCCATTTTTGGATACCACATACCATAATCTATGACAAATACATCATGTTCCTCAACACATTTTGGTCACATATCTGGTCACTGTTGGAAACCAAGCTCACTAAATCCATTGATTTCCACCCCCAAGAAGAGGACCAAATAGAGGTCATAAATCAAATGATTGTACACATCCTACACATGTCCAACTCTAAGAATACAAGTACATGGGATGAGAGTGTCCCCTATGTTTAGCACATTTACAAAATGTCTCCACATATCTACACCAACCATAGCCCATTTCAGGTGGGGTTGGGATTCTAGACCTTGGGTCCCATTGATGTTGCACTACCTCTTTCCACCACATAGACAGACTCTTCCCATGTTCAGTTTGAGACCAAAAAAGCCACTAGATTCATTGAGCGGATTCAACACATCCGCCAACAGGTCCAGGAGATTTTGTAGAAATCCAATGCTAAGTAGAAACAACGCCATGATCAACATAGGGTATCACACCACTTTTAGGTTGGATAAAAATTCTTGTTACATTTGCAGAAGGAGCGTCTCACAGGGCCCCATCAGAATCTTTTACCACTTCGCTATGGGCCTTACACTATCACCAAGGCTATGGATAGCAATTATTTTGAGCTCAACACTCCACCTTTCCTTGGCATGCACCCATTCTTCAATGTGGACCTCATTCAACCATATTTTCCACCATTATTGGACACCTCAGATATCGCAAAATAATTGACACCAACATAGCACAACCCTGAGTGCATGGAACAAGCATCCACTGATCAGATCGTGGACACACAAGTCAAGGGCACTCGCCAGTAGAGGATCCAAATTTATTAGGTTGTCAAGGCAGGGAATCTCCTACACCAAGGAAAGTCGCTCACTTGGGGCCAAATCAAGTAGAAGTATCCTCACCTAATGGGGGAACTCGACGCAATGGAGACCATTTCTTTCTAAGGGGGGAGGATTGATCCAGGTGGATATTGGTGGCCACCCACCTATTCCAACTGGATCCTGTTGTTCATTTTCAGTTCATCACGTTCTTCTATACTTCTTTGTAATTATGGGTTCTACACTTCTGGGGATGTCTAAAGCCCTAAAAATCTTCCAGGTGGATACTGGTGGCCTCTCACCTAATCCAATTGGCTTATTTTGTATGTTTTCATTTGAACACATCTTGTTGTACTTCCACAATCGTTTTGGATCCCTAAACAATGTTTTTTTGGCTCACCACAGTCAAATTGTAGACGAAGTCAGAGTTTAATGGCATAATGTGTATTTCTCTGAAAGACCTTTCCATTGGGCTACCACATGCCTAAAACAAAGGTATTATGCCAAAGTTATGACCCCTATAAGTTGAGGTACCAACTTACCCATAGGGGCCCACATGACTTTTGGTGTTTCACCTCCTAGGGTTAGGTTTTTGGATGTCTGTGGTTTTTTAATTCATAAGTAACATAAAAAAGGCATCTTGTGCCTCATTGTAATCATTCTACTCAGACGTATGTGTGTAGCAGCCACATCACTTCTTAGAGATAGCTACCACCATTCGAGCAAGTGTTTCAGTTCTGTAGTTTTACAGTTTTAGCCTATTTCATTTATTCAATAGAATATATTGTTCATTGGATATTTGTGTTGTTATTCATATCTCTTTGTTCATTGTATTCAGTCTATTAACTAGTTCATTCTCCTCCTAAATCCAGATCATGGTACCCTGCTTCATCAACTTTTACAATGGCACTTTCTACGATTTTACGTGACGGTGTATTGTAAAATCTGTAATATTTTCTTCTTGACGAATAACCAATAAATATACCTGCATCTTCTCTGGAATCAAATTTTCTCAAATCCTCATCATCTCTTTTTATGTATCACCCACTTCCAAAAAAAAATGAAGTATTTAATTGTTTTTTTTCTACCTTTCCATAATTCATAAGGTATTTTTTTATTGTTGACTCTGATTTTCCCTCTATTTAGAATGAAAATGGCAGTGTTGACCGCTTCTCTCCAAAACTTGTCTGATAGGCTGGCTTAAATCAACATTGTTCTTTCCATCTCTTGTATATTTCAATTTTTACTTTCTACGAATCCATTCTCCTGTTGTGTTCATGAATATGAGAAATGTATTTTTATCCCATGAATCTCACAAAATTCGTCAAATTCATTTGATATCCACTCATCTCTTCTCTCTAATCTCAAACACTTGATTTTTAAATTAGTTTCACTTTCAACCAAGGATTTGAATTCTTTCATCTTCTCAAAAGATTCATATTCTCCTTTGAGTAACATAACCCATGTCATTCTAGAATAATCATCACTCAAAATTATGAAGTAATTTTCACCTTGTAGGCTTTGTGTTCTTGTAGGTCCACAAAGATTTGTATGAATGAGTTCCAATGGCTTCATTGTTGACTATTCCTTTGATTTAACTCTTGTTCTTATTTTTTTCCATGCTAACAGTGTTTGGATAGAGCATTTAAAGGTTTAACAACCTTTGGCATGACTCTCAAAAATTGTTTAGTGTTGATTTTTACTAGATTATAAAATATCATATGACCCATTCTTCTATTCCATAATCAACTTTCATATGTTTGTCTCATATAGAAATTATCTCCCTGGATGTTATTGAGGATATATATATTGTTTGATGTTCTATATGCACTTCCCAATGATCTTCCTCAGAATTCCTTCCTTATTTCATAACCTTGAGAATTAAATGTGAATTTTGTCCTTGATCACACATTTGACTAACATTGAGAAGATTGTGTTTTAGACCATCAACATACAAGACATTTTATGTTTTAGTATTTCCATTATTGATACTTAGAGTACCTTTTCTAGCTATCATTTTGGTAGCATCACTTACAAATATCACATTGTCTCCATTAACTTCTTTCAAAATGAGAAATTTTCTCTTGTCACTTCTCATGTGGCTTGAGCATCCACTATCAATGTATCATTCGTTTCCTTTGTTTTGAACATGAACGGTAGTTTACACAAGCATATATTCCTCCTTATTTTGCATCTCTTATTCATTCTTCCTTTTCCAAACTCCTATGAGTTATTTATTTTGTTTAACAAGGGTATCCACATACTTGTTTTTAGTATTATTTCATTGTTCTATGAATTTTTTTTTTTTATCGAAATCCGATGACATAAATCTGCATGAAATCACTACTTTGTTTTATGTTTAAAATCCATTTATGAATGCAAAAATGGAATCAACATGCTGAAAAATACATGGGACACTCGGATTATATAGAAATAATCACTCGAGCCTCCATATATAATAATTTCTTGTTGGATTTCAAGCAAATGTCCTCGGAAAAAATCACTGGAGAAGAGTCATTTTGTAGAATGTTTCGACTACAACCTTTTTTTGTGTAGGAGTTTCCACAAGGTTACTTCTAAAAAAATGTGCTTTATACCCATTTTTTTTTCATTTATAGCATACAACATTGTAATCAAGTAAAGGAGAAAATGAATTATAGTTTATGTTTGGGAATCCATAATAATTCATGTCTTTTCTCCATACATGATTATTTCTTGTATGTGATCTATAATGTATTCCTTGATGTCCAAAATTATCACAGAAAAAACAATAGAGAAAGAAATAATTTTTCTACCAGTTCATGTTGTTCGACAACACATGTATTCCAACCAAGGATGAACACCTTCAGTGACCACTCACATAACCAGATCAAATATCGACACACCGATGTTTTCACGTGGTAAAACCCCTATGGGGAAACATCCACAGCCCTAGCCACTGCGACCACTTGGAGCAGTTTATTAATGCAAAGAAAAAGATTACAGAGTGATTTTACAGGAGAGTTTCTCACAATCGATCATCGAAAAATGACCATCCATGCTCTTTAAATAGAGATCATGGACAAATCGAGTGTTAAGCCATGGATCAATGGTTGTTAAGATCGAGGAGAGTATGAACCATTAGATCACTCTATGTCGGGAACATATCGTGACCGTCAGATTTCCTAACTACAAATGCATACTAATGCATACTAAAGAAACACACTAGAAAACACACTTTTTCCTAATGACACAATAGACCAAGTAGATCTTACTAACTCCTAAGTGTCTAAATATCCTAACACATGTGAGGCTTCCCTAGTGGAAAAGATATTTTGAATCTGTCCTTGTTTTCATTAGGAGAAATGTTAACTTTCTATGGAGAATTATTTTCTTGCTTCTTGTTGTCTTCATCACTGATGTAAGTTTTGAGTACCTTGGCATACCTTTCAATTTTTTCTTCATTTACTTTCTTTGATGGTTGATCTAGGTGGATATTGGTGGCCACCCACCTATTCTAGCTGGCTCCTCTTGACAATTTTTAGTTCAACGCGTTCTTCTGTAATTATTTGTAATTGTGGGTTATACAGTTCTGAGGTTGTGTGAGTCACTACAAAGCTTCCAGGTGGAGATTGGTGGCTTCCCACCTAATCCAACTAGATTTTTTTGGAATTTTTCATGTGAGTACATATTTTCGTGCTTCAAGGGTCGTTTTGGGGCCCTAAACAATGTTTCTTTGGCTTTCCATAGTCAAACTATAGTTGATGTCATAGTTTGTTGGCATAATGTGTATTTCTATAAAATACCTTTCCAATAGGCTATATGTGCCTAAAATGGAGGTCATATACAAAAGTTATGGCCACGGGAAGTTGAGGCACAAACTTACCCATCAACACCCACATAAATTTTGGTGTTTCATCTCCTAGGGTTAGGTTTTTTTATGTCTAGTGTTTTGGAATTGATGAGTAATGTTAAAAAGGCCTTTGCAACCTCATTGTAATTCATTCTACTTAGACTAATGTGCATAGAAACCACATCTCTTCTTAGAGATCGCTACCACCATTCGAGCAAGTTGTTTTCAGTTCTGCAGTTTTATAGTTTTAAAGTTTCAACCTATTTTATTTATTCAATATAATTTATTATTCACTGGATATCTATTGTTGTTCTCCATATCACTGTATTATTTTATTCAATCTATTGTTCATTCCGCTCCTCTCATAAATCCATATCAGTGGTATCAAAGCAGTCTGCTCTTCATTTATTTTTCTTCATGCATGTCCTTGACAAGATGTGGGTACAATAAGTTGGGAATCGAACCAGTTGAGCCTTTTCAAGATTGGTCACACTGAGCCTAAAAATAAACCATGGGGGATGAGAATAAATATGATGAAGTAGGAGATCCTCTCAAAATGTTGCTCGAGGAATCACCTGCGTGACAAAGGAACAAAATGATGGACAAATTTGCATAGATCCTACATTGGTTTCCCATGAGAGACACATATTCATCAAGTGGTCATGCAACCCCCTTCAAGGTACAAGTAAATTTTAATATTCCATTATTTGAAGAATCGATAGATGCAGATGTTGTAGGTAAATGGTTGAATTTGCTCGAAGGGTACTTTTCGGTCCACATTTTTTTCGATAGGGAAAATATTACTTTCTCACTACTCAAGGTCATCCCCCATGTTAATGACTGGTGGGATACTTACTTTGAGAAAAGATCCATATAGGAATTTTCAATATTTGTGGTGTCCCCCACATGGGATTCCTTCAAGGATTCCATTAAAAAATAGTACTACCCTGTTGGAAGCTACGAGGACTAGTGCACAAGATGGACCATGTTGTGTCAGGAAAGGGACAAGACAGTACCAGATTTCAAAAATATTTTCCATACCCTACGCACCAAATTGGGTATCAAAAACTCTAAATGACATTTGGTGCTCGAATACCACAATTTTCTGCAAAGATACATTCAAACATAAATGCAGTTGTTGGACATTGCATCATTAGGTGCAAATTATAGATATGTTGTCAATATCGAGGATAAATTTAAGAAGAATAGGAGATATTTTTCATCTGCAAACTCCTCACAGCCAAAGCAGGGCAAAGTCGGCCCCAACCCATGAAACAAGGGATAGAGAAAATATGGCCACTCTCAGGACAACCAGTCCAAGTCACAACATAATAAGGGTAATGGGATATCAAATAAGGACATGGGAAAGTGATGTGAATACCATAAAATCCCTTGGAACAACACTTATTTAGATTCTGAATCTAAATCAAATCCAGAAGGAGGGAAGAAGATTATCGATGTCGAATCCAATTCCATTGTCACTACCACCAAAGTACATCTAAGTGAACCAGAAGAACCATAGGAAGGGGAACACCTATTTCACTCATAGAAGTGGGTAAAGGGGGCTCCACTTCATTTCATTTTCGATAGAGACAGTTAGAAGAAATTTATCTCAGTAGATGTCATCAAGCAGCTAGACCTATTGTTATAACCCTAGTTTGCACCAGACATGCATACCTAGTAGAAAACCATCTTACTTACTATTTTTGCCAAGCCAATACTGAATAACTCTTCATAAAAACCAAATTTTTGAATATGTACACACCCTGCACCACCACTTCCTCCATGTTTACACTAGCTACACCATTACTGCATGTGTATGCATGCTAGCTGCACCATTACTGCCCACGTATACCCACAAAAGTTGCAAAAAATAAAAAGTTGCAAGGGAATATGGGCTTTTGGGTAGTTTCCTAACCAATTGACCACCCATATCCCGTCACACAACTGAATAACTATATTTTTGGTGTATAAAAGAAGGTGTTGGGGTCCCATTTCAAAGAGAAGCATGAAAGCAATGAAACTCTGCCCATTTCCTAATTCCCCCCTTGCCCCAAGAATTTGCAGCCACTTTGTGAGTTTGAGATAGAATTCCCCATTCTTGCCCTTTTTCCTCATCCATAAACCTATGCCTATTATTTAGAGAGAAGTGTGAGTGAAGAAGGATACGTGGAAGCAGTTGGAACTTGGTGAAGAGGAGCCCAGGACCGAGTTTGAGGAGCAATCGCCAATCTGATTTTGTAAGTGACATTATGAGATTAATATAAAGAAGTATTTTTTCCATCCCACCATATGATGTGTTTAATATGTATGATTAAGTTACATTTTTTTATGATATATAACCCATTAATCCATCCTTGGGAGGATATTTGCAGTCGAGAAGCGACCGAACACATTGGGATTGACATCGGACGTGGAGTTTAAGGTAAGACTACTGGATCCCTATACTTTGTACTTTATATATGAATATGGGGTCTTTTCGTGATAGTGGTTAAGAGTAGGAGACTTTAGATGGTTAGATATGCCTGCACTTTAGAACCCTAGTGTAGTCTGTAGGGGGGTTTTCCCACTTTAGCAGAATTGGTGACCATATTGGGGACCCCCAAAAAACAAATGAGTCTTCATTTAAGCCCTTTTCATACCCTATAAACATGAAAATATTGCCGAGCGATCTTGTTTCCCTTCACACTCACCAAACTAAAATTTGAAGGCATGTCTGTTAGGCGGTATTTTACCCATTTTTCGGTTCGGATGGTCAATTGTACAAACAAAGGTATACTCTAGGAACTTCGGTTTGCTAGAAGAGTAATCTCAGGTATAATTTTAACCCTTTTTCGGGCCCGAGGGACTAAATTTACGAAAAGGGAACCCCAGGGAGTCCATAGTTAAGCTCTTTTCATACTCCCTAATAGTGAAAAGATCATCGAGTGAGCTTGTTTCTTCACACTCGTTAAACCGGTCCAGAAGAACATTCATTATGGAGTCCATATTTAAT
Organism: Picea engelmannii; assembly: GCA_009831015.1. Taxonomy (NCBI): domain Eukaryota; kingdom Viridiplantae; phylum Streptophyta; class Pinopsida; order Pinales; family Pinaceae; genus Picea; species Picea engelmannii. Next base: position 97,570 of record ML779735.1, read on the forward strand.
CTCTTTTCAGACTTCTTAAAATTGAAAAGATTGTCGAGTGACCTTGTTCTTTCACACTCATTAATTGGTTCAGAAAAACATCTACTGGCATGAGTTTACCCCTTTTCCAACGTATAGATTAAATAGGAAAAAGGTACACCTCAGAAGATTCGTCTCACCGGGAGAGTTCTCCTCATTAAATTTTATCTTTTTCGGGCTAAGGAGACTAAATCTAGAAAAAGGAAGGGAGTCCATAGTTAAGCTCTTTTCAGACTCCTTAAAATTGAAAAGATTGTCAAGTGATCTTGTCCTTATCACACTCATTAAAATGGTTGTGAATAGATGTCTTTTCGGTGCTAATTTATCCCTTTCTCGAACCGACTAGACTATATTCGAAAAAGGTACCCCAGTGAAGTATTCTTTTGCACTTTTTTAGACTCTCTAAAAATGAAAAACCATCGAGCCTACCTTCTCTGGCCTCGTTTAAAATTACATTGAAGGACGTTATCATTGTGTCTTTTTAATCACATTTGAATTCCTGCATATTTGGCCTAATGTCGGCTCCATGTGGCTCTCAACTGAACCTTTGAAGCATGCCTTATACGCAAGCCTTTTATCACTTTGCCTCTGCATCTTGACACCTTGACCCATGGAGGATTTTTCCCGAGTGTCATTTTCCTACACATGTTTCCTTGCTCTAATCAGTTCCTCATGCTTGTAACTAGTATTTTTGCGACACTCATTCCTCCTTTGTAATGTAGAATTCTTTTTTTCTTTTTCAAGATTTCAAAATGTTGAACAAGACAAAAAAAATCAAATATACCCCAAAAAGAGGATGGGAAAAGTTTTTTCTTTGTATGGCAACACAATGAGTCGCCCTTGGACAAATCACATCCTTCCGTTTGTTCATCAATATTTGCGACATAATATGACCTTAAGGAGTTGTTCTCGTAACATAGAGTTGTGTCCTCCTCCATTTGGTTATTCTTCCAAACATATGGAGAGTTTTTGTTGCCTCGTGCATCGTGAACTTATGTCAGTGTCATGTTGACTGAACCTCATATTTCATTGTGCTATTGTCCAAGGGAATTTTTACCTAACTTGAGTCGGCCCTTATGCAGTTTGTCTCTTTTCCTCATGCCCTACCATCCCGAAAGTCCAATCAAAGTCTTTGTTCAAAATCAATGAAGTTCTCTCCCTGATCACCGAGATCCTCTTGTCTGTTCCCCGACAAGCCATCGAATACCTCTAGGTAGTGAATATGTACACTCACATTACACTCCTACTTGAGTTTAGAAGATCTTGAAGTTGTTGCTCGAGCTCTGAAGACCCCATCTCTAACCATCATGCATCATTTGCTTCTTGAAGATGGATACTATTCATGTATATCTTTTGATTTTGAGATGTAAATCCATTGTGTACTGTTCACGACTACACTTTATATAGTTATATGACATGGATATGCAATGTATTTTAGTGGCATCCATGATTTATTTCATCCTGAGCATGGGTATGCTTGCCTCGGTGAGACAATTGTTATTTTGCAGATGGCACCTCCTGAACTCTGGTCCCGGGCTCACTCGCTTTGTACGTTGGTAAATATTTGTAATGTATTTTCGCCATCAAATTCTCTTCTGACCTCACACATTAGGGGGCATCTGTTATAACCCTAATTTTCACCAGACATGCATACCTAGCAGCAGGCCATCTTACTTACTATTTTTCCAAGCCAATATTGAATAGCTCTTCTTAAAAACCAAATTTTTGAATATGTACGTGCCCTGGACCACTACTTCCTACGTATGTACACTAGCTACACCATTAATTCATGCATAAGTATGCTAGCTGCACCATTACAACCTACGTATACCCACAAAATTTGCAACAAAAAAAAAGTTGCAAGGGAATAAGAGCTTTTGGGTAGTTTCCCAACTAATTCACCACCCATAGCTCATAACCCAATCGAATAACTATCTTTTTGGCATATAAAATAAGGTGTTGGGGTCCCATTTAAAGGAGAAGCATGAAAGCAGTGAAACTATGTCCATTTCCAAATCCCCCCTTGCCCCAAGAATTTGTATCCACTTTGTGAGTTTGAGCCATAATTCCCCATTCTTTCCCTTTTTCCTCATCCATAAACCTATGCCTATCCTCTAGAGAGAAGTGAGAGTGAAGAAGGATACATGGAAGCAGTTCAAGCTTGGTGAAGAGGAGCCCAGGACCAAGTTCGAGGAGCAGTCGTCGATCTCATTTTGTAAGTGACATCATGAGATTAATATAAAGAAGTACTTTTGTCATCCCACCATATGATGTGTTTAATCTGTATGATTGATTTACATTTTGTTATGACATCTAACCCATTAATCCATATATATAATGCTTGTTTGCATTTTCTTGTTTGTCTTTTGGTGAATGCAGGTCAGCCTTGGGAGGATATTTGTAGTCAAGAAGCGACCGAATGCATTGGGATCTACATCGAATGTGGAGTTTAAGGTAAGACTACCAGATCCCTATACTTTTTACTTTATATATGAATATGGGGTGTTGTCGGGATAGTGGTTAAGAGTAGGAGACTTTATACGATTAGCTATGCCTACACTTTAGAAACCTAGTGTAGTCTGTAGGGGGGTTTTCCCACTATAGCACTTGTCAATGACACCACACCCGCAACACTACACCATCATTTGGCTTCACCAAGGAATATATCGCACGTCACCCAATAGTGTCATATTCCCTACATCATCAATCCCTTCAAAGATGAGGTATTGTGTGATATTAATCCCCTTGAAGTTTTTGATTTTATTTTAGGAAAGCCCTATTTGTGGAAGCCACATGTTGTGTATGAGTCAATACCCTACAGTGTTATTATTAGATTTGGTAGACAATTGTATAGGATACCATAGGTAGCGATGCCTACCACTATATCTTTAATCTCTGCTAAACAATGTAGTAAGGTCATTTCAAAGACTAGGAAGTTTCTATTCTTTCTGATTCATGATCATAGTAGGAAGAAGGACTATGCCACATCCTTGGATTCTACACAGAGCCTCTCTTTGTAGAATAAGGAAGTGTAAGAGATCGTGGAAGAGTACAGAGACATCTTCTCCTCACCCACCGAGTTATCGATGCACTACCAAGTCAAGCGTCCAATTGATCTAACCCCCGATGCACCTCTACCTAATGGACCATTATATCATCACTCGTTGATGGAAAAAGGTTGAAATCAAGCATCAAAATCCAAGAGATTCTTAAAAAGTGTCTCATTAGACCCAACTCCTCCCCTTGCGGAAGCCCGATTGTACTGGTTCGTAAGAAAGATGAGACCTGGTGGCTCTGCATTGATTACAAAGAATTAAAAAAAATTATAGCCATGAACTGGTACCCAATTCCCCGAATTGATGTCCTTCTTGACCAACTCAATTGGCAAAAGTTCTTCAGCAATATTGACCAAACGTCTCACTACCACCAGGTTCCTATTGAACCCAATGATGTGTGTAATACAACTTTCGAATCTAAAGAAGGTCTCTTTGAATCGTTGGACATGCCCTTTGGCTTAACAAATGCACCAACAAATTTCATGAGGTTTATGGATGATGTATTGAGACCCTTCAACAACTCTTTTGTGGTGGTATATCTAGATGACATCCCCATCTTCAACAAAAATTTGGAGGACCACATACATCATATTTAGTAGGTTTTGAGAACTTTGCGGTAGCACAAGCTATATCCCAACTTGGAAAAATGCTCCTTTTGCATGAACAAGGTTCAATACTTGGAATACATTGTTGATGAGCATGGGGTATATGTGGATCCAGCTAAGATCCAATTCATCCGTGACTAGCCATCCCTGACCACACTAACCAAGCTTGAGATCTTCTTGGTACTTACCAACTTCTACCGATGATTTGTGTTGGGATTCTCCCATATTGCATGGGCCCTTAGGAAAGTGACCAAGGGCAGTGGTAGGGAAAAGTTTACATGGGGGAAGGAACAACAACGATCATTTGATGATCCGAAGCATCACTTGTTCTCATCTCTAATACTCTCCTTGCCTGATCTTCAACAACCATTCAATATTGAGATCGATGCATCCGAATATGTTGTAGGTGTAATTCTCACTCAACATGATCATCCAATAGCATACCATAGTGAGACACTCTCAGATACCATCCGAAAATACCCCACCTATGACAAGGAAATGTATTCCATTATTAAATCCTTTCGTCAATGGAAACATTACATTCTAGGAAAGGAGAAAATCATCCACACTTATCACAAGCCTCTGCAGTCCATACAAACACAAAGGAAGTTGCAGAACAACCTATGTCAAAAGTGGTGCACATACTTGCAGCAGTTCCATATCAACATCAAGTATACGATAGGTAGCACAAATAATGTCGTTGAATGCCTCAATTGACCTCCTGTGGCTGCACTCACCACCATGCTCCATTCCTATGGGAATAAGGCATCTGAGTAGCCCCAACTTTATCAGTGATATCCTAACTTCTCTAGCACCTATCATCTCTTGGATACATGCGTGAATGCCACTGATTTTCACATTCATGATGGACTATTATTCCATCTAGGCCATCTCTGTGTTCCTACAAGTGAGTGTGCAAATATGATTTGGGAGGCTCACTACAGTCAGATGGCAAGACATTTTTTCATGGAGAAAACTATGGTCATTCTACAGAAGCATTTTTATTGGACAAAACTTCAATGGGACGTTAGCAAGTATATCATATCTTGCACTTCCTGTTCCATTTCCAAGCCAAAAATCAAGAATAAAGGCTTATACACCCCTCTTCTTAATCCCTAGAGGCCTTGGGAATCCATCTATATGGATTACATGTATGTTCTTTCATCCACCAAGCAAGTCAATGATTGTGTATTTGTGGTAGTTAATTGGTTTCCGAAGATGGCCATTCTCATAGCCTGCAAGAAGAGAATCACAGTAGAAGATACTACCAAGATCTTCTTCAAACAAGTGTGGGTCCATTTTGGGATACCACAGACTATCATATTTCATTGGGACATCAGGTTCCTCAACACATTTTGGTCAAGTCTCTGGTCACTATTGGACACCAAGCTCACTACGTCCATTTCTTTCGACCCTCAAACCGATGGCCAAACATAGGTCATCAATCAGATGATTGTGTACATCTTGTGCATGTATAACTACAAGCATCCACATACATGGGATGAGATTCTTCCCTAAGTTCAACATAGCTACAAAAGGTCTCTCCATAGCTCCACTGGCCATAACCCCTTTTAGGTGGGGTTGGGATTCCAACCCTCAGTTCCCATTGATGTTTCACTACCTCTTCCAACCACACAAAAAGATTCTTCCCATGTTCAGTTTGAGGCCAAAAAATCCACTAGATTCATTGAGAGGATTTATCTCATCTGCTAATAGGCCCATGAGATTTTTTAGAAATCCAATGCTAAGTACAAGTAGGGCCATGATCAACATCGGGTACTGTAGAAGTTTTAGGTGGGAGACAAGGTTTGGTTACATTTTCAAAAGGAACGCCTTACAGGTCTCCATAGAAACCTCTTTCCACTTAACTATGGTCCTTACACTATCACCAAGGCTGTGCGTGACAATGCTTTTGAGATCAACACTCCCCCCTTCCTTGAATTGCACCTAGTTTTCAATGTGTACCTCTTCCGACCATATTTTCCACCATTATTGGACACCTCGGAGATCGAATAATAGTTTACACCAACAAATATCAACCCCAAATGCATGGAACAGGAATCCATTGATCAGATAGTGGACACACAGGTCAAGGGAAATCATCAGCAGAGGATGCAACCTTATCGAGTTGTCAAGGCACGACAACTCCTGCACCAAGGCAAGTGGCTCACCAAGAGCCAAATTCAATAGATATTTCCTCACTTTGTGGGGGAAATCAACACAATGGAGACCATTGCTCCATAATGGGGGAGGACTAATCCAGGTGTATACTGGTGGCCACCCACCTATTTCAACAGGCTAGTCTTGACAGTTTTTAGTTCAACACGTTCTTTTGTAATTCTTTGTAATTGTGGATTCTACACTTTTGGGGTTGTATGAATACCTACACAGCTTCGAGGTGGAGCTTGGTGGCCACTTACCTAATCCGAAATTATTATTTTGGAAAGTTTTCATGTCACTACATCTTTCTGTACTTCCAGGGTCATATTGGGGCCCTAAAGAGTGTTTTTTTGGCTTGCTACAGTCAAATTTTAGATGCAGTCATGTTTTGGCAGCATAATCTGTAGTTCTCGAAAATATATTTCCAACGGGTTTTCACGCACCTGAAACAGAGGTCGTATACAAAAGTTATGACCCTAGGAAGTTGAGCTACCAACATACCCATAGGGACCCACATAAATTTTGGCATTTCATCTCCTAGGGTTAGGTTTTTGGATGTATAGGGTTTTTGAATTCATGATTAATGTTAAAAATTCCTTTGGATCCTCATTGTAATTCATTATGCTCAAACGGATGTGCATAACATCCACATCTCTTCTTAGAGATAACTACCAAAATTTGAGCAAGTTTTTTTCAATTCTACAATTTTACAGTTTCAGCCTATTTTATTTATTCAATAAAAGTTGTTGTTCACTAGATATATGTTGTTTTTCTCCATATCTTTGTGTTATTGTATTCAAGTTGTTATTCATTTCATTCCACTCATAAATATGGATCAATGGTCTTGCATCTTTTGGATCTTCTTTGGTGTTCATCTGAATCTTATCATAATCGGCACCCATCTTAGTAAATGGTGACATTTGACAATTGATGATATGATCAAAGGTTTTGGCACTCTTTTCAAACTTCAAGCTTCTATTGAACTGGTCAGTTTACTTTTCCAAATCCTTTCTTAAAGAAACAAGTTAATCTTCTAGCTTCTCGCAGTTTTCTTCTTTTTCCTTCAGCTGAATTCTCACCACTTATTCTATCATTCTTACTTCTTCTAGTTTAAATTTTAGTATTACGATAACATTCTTTTATTCTTCGGGGATTTTTTACATTTTTTCTTTTGAATCACGATCTTATTCATCGTATTTTTATAATTTTTTCTTTCATTTCAAATTCATTTTTTTTATATTGGTTATTTCTCTTAAGGAACAAATGAGTTCTTCTTCAAGATCCACTTCTCCATTTGTTTCATGGTTTTCCTCTTCTTCTGAATCCATCATTTATTTTTGTTTATCTTCATCAATATTTTTTTTATTTCAATAAAAGGAGTTTCTTCTCTATCACTATCAAAACTACTTTCCCTTCTTTCTTTAGATGAGTTACTTATCCCTTTTGAGTTGAGGTTATTATTCTCCTTATAAGTGTTCTTGTTCGTCTCATTCTTTTCATGTTTGTGTCTATTTTTGTGTTGATGATGTTTTCTCTTTACATTATATTATTCTTCATTTTCATTACCTTTATTTTTCACATATGGACACTTAGCAACAATATGTCCTACTTTTCAATAGTTAAAGCATTTAAAGGGAAAATTTCCTTTGTATTTTCCAGATCTCGTTTTTCATTTTCTCACAAAATTTGCTTCCTATGCTTTAGATTCACAGCTGAAACAATTGCTTGATTGTTTCTCTTTTTTCTTCATCTTCTTCGAGGCTTTGAAAGTTGCTTCCCTTTCTCATGGTTTTTCCTTTTCAACCTTCATTTCATATGCAGTGAGGATCCCATGCAATTCATCCATTTCTAATGGATCAATATCCTTAATTTTCTCAATGGAAAAGACTTTGGAATCAAATATTAATGGGAGTGACCTCAACACCTTTTGCACAATCATTGGTTCTGTAACTATTTCACCAAGTCCTGTGATTTTGTTGAAAATTCCCTCCACATGGAGAAGATAAGTTGTAGCATTTTCTTCGGCTTTCATCTTGATACTCTCGAATTGTCTTCTATCAGTTTGGATATTAGCCTTCTCAACCTTGTCATTTCCTTCATGGATGTTTTGAAGTTTTGCTCAAATTTCTTTTGCTGATTTACAATGAATTACTTTGAAAAACTCTCATTCTAACAATTCGTACAATATAACGTTCATTTATTTTTCATTATTTTCATTAGCATTTTTCTCGATCAAATGTGTTGGTGGCATTTTTGGAGTTGTATAACCAATAATGACCAATTTCCAAATATCAAAACCAAGGGCATTTAGATATGTTCGCATCGTTATACTATAGAAATTATAGTTTGTTTTGTTAAACAACATATTCATGTTTTTAGAGAAACCTTGATGAACAAAGATGTGTGCTCTTGAGATATACATTCCATTGGTTAGACTATTTTTGAAGTAACTCACTATGATACCAATTTTTGAGCACACACTTATACTAGGGGGGGTGAATCAATATAAGGATATATTTTTATTATTAACATTCATAGATCGTAATGGTGCAATCACATAAATATAAAAACCATAAGACAGAACATTTACCATGGAAACCCTTTCGGGAGAAAACCAAAAAAAAATGTTTTTATTAATTTGTAGGCACCAACCTGGGGTTAAAATTGTTTGTAGGCACCAACATATTGGAGACACCATTCCCCATTGTTTTTTGTAAGAACAAACCTAAAGGAGACATCGTTCCCCTCTGCTTTTTGTAGGAAATAACCTACTCAAGGCATTGATCCCCTCTCTTGTTTGTAGGAACTGACCAACATGAGACACCAATCCCGTATATTGTTTGTAGGCACTGACCTACAAGAGACACCAATACCATTTGTTGTTTTTAGCACCAAACTATAGGAAAAAAAATCCCCTATATTAATTCCATATCACTCACTCCTTTTTCTTTTGTCAAATATGCATTGTTCTCGGTACTTCTCCTTTCACCAAATCACTCACTCTTTTTTTTCTTTTGTCAAATCTGTAATGTGCTCGCTACTTCTACTTTCACTAGATATGCTCTGCGCTTGCTACATCCTCTTTCACTCTTCCTTCAATAGATATTATTACTTCTTATTATACTTATACCTCATATCTACCTTTACAAGTTTTTCTTACTAGAATACTATATCGATTTTCTAGAACACTAGATTTGATCTTCGCTGATATTTAATTGTTTCTCCTTAATGATATTTAATCATTTATCCCCAAATGGTATGTATAAGAATATCACATTTTCAGCCACACACCTTTTTTCTCATAACCATCTTCTCCATTTATACTTTACCATAAGCTTTACATGAAAATTCATGTTCATTTGAAGAGACTTTACTTTTCTTAAATAATAATTAATTTTCCCCCTTTTTTATTTTTAGTTCTCTTTTTAACATACCATGGGCAAAGTACCACCACGGATTTTAAATCCATGTGAAAATACCATGTGCATTTTCACTTTTACCTTTTTCTAATCTATTTTAATGTTTACTCCACTTTTATGTGAACTCTACTTTCACTTTTACCTCTTTTCTTTTAATCCACTTTTATGTTTACTCCACTTTTACGTAAACTCCACTTCCACTTCCACTTAACTTTTCCACTTTTGTATTTTTTAAAGTCACATTTATATTTTAATACTTTCTTATCTTTGACATCAATGACAATATTTTATTCAAAAAGAGGAATTCTGCACAATATCTTTAAAGGAATCCTTACCAAGAGAACCAACACTAAGGGAAATTCAGGGAGCCATTTCCATCCTTAAAATATTTCCACCAGGAAGAGAGGCGCCACTCAAGGAAACTTTTTTTGTTGAAAAAATGGCTCCCACGGACTTGTGTGAGCTTCAGGAGGAGGGAGACATGAAAACATATTTCGTTTCCACCACACGGAAGGAATTGCACTACATTGCATGAGTTGAAGACAAGTTGGAAGAAGAAGAAGGGTCATGCCGGAACAAAAATGAGATGATGGATTGAGCTCATTGATAGGGAAAAACACTAGCCACCCTAACTTGAAACATTTTAGACCTCATTGCCTCATGGTATGTAACATTTCTAGTTCAAAGAAAATATTTTTATCAATAATATTATTAAGATAATGTATTATTAATATTATTAATATATTAAATGTCACATTGTGGCATCCATAAAATGTCATGTACCATTGATATGTTCATTAAAAGAACTGTGATGACACATTGTGGCATTCATAAAGTATTTTGTCCCATTGTGACATTTTTGGAGGTTTATGTTGGATTGTGACATTCCTTAATGGTGAATGTTATGTTTTCTTGTCATCATCCTCGATTGTTATGTGACATTGAGGCATTCATATTGGTTGAAATGTGTTGTATTCTTCTATTTGTGAATGGTTAAGTCACATTCTGGTCCTAAAAAAATGTGATCTCACATTGTGACATTCGTAAAGGATTTTGTTACAATGTGATATTTATTGAGGGTAATGGTGAATTGAATTTGGTTTATTTTGGTTGGGAATAGTCAACCATTATTCATTATGATTCACTATGGTGCTCGATTGTAGTTGGCTAGGGTTAATGGTGTTCAAACATTCATTAAAGGTTTGATTATGTTGTAAAATTCTTCAATGGTTACGACATATTATAACATACATGTTTGATTACTTTATAATATGGGTATGTTTGATTGTGATGTTCCTCAATGATTACGTGGCATTGATAAAATGATATTGGTTGACTTATATCGACTTCCTACATTCATGAATGGTTATGTTGCATTGTGGTGTCAATGTAAAGTGATGACACATTGTGACATTGAAAAAGGTTTTTGTCACATGCGACATTTATCTTACAGTATTCACGACGATGTCAAATTACAATGTTCATCAAATTTCATGTGAAATTGAAATGTTCATTAATGTTTTTTTTTTCTTGTGGCGTTAATGAAATTCGATGTGACATTGTGATATTCATGAAGGATTTTTTTAATTTCATGTTAGACTATGATGCTCATTAAGGTTTTCTTGAATTGTAGCATTAATGAAATGTGATGTAACATTGTGACATTCATAAAGGATTTTGTCCCATTGCAACATTTATTGAGGCTTATGTGGCATTGTGACATTGCATATTTGTTATTTTCAATTCTGACATTCATCTTTTCGTGTTAACGATTATGTGACATTACATTATTTATGAAATTTCATGTCACATTGCGATGCTAATTGTTTATTGCATTGTGACATTCATGAAATGTGATGTGATATTTTGATGTGTATTCAATGTTTTGTCACATTTCAATGTTCATCAAGGTTTGGTTGGGTTTTCAAATTATTCAATGCTTACCTCATATTGTAACGTTCATTTTTCTTAATTTATAATATGGATATGTTTAATTTTGATGTTCCTGAATAGATAAGTTGCATTGAGATATTCATTTTGGTTGACTTATTTCAACTTCCTACATTCATGATTGGTTATGTCACAATGTGGTGTCGATGGAATGCGATGTCACATTGTGACATAGTTGTTTTTTTTTATCATATTGTGACATTCATATTATGACATTAACAACTATGTCAAATTACGATGCTCATGAAATTTCATGTTACATTGTGATGTTCATTAAAGTTTTGTTTCATTGTGATGTTAATGAAATGTGATGTGACATTGTGAAATTCATAAAGTATTTTCTCCCATTGTGACATTTATGGAGGTTTATATCAGTTTGTGGAATTCCTCGATGGACATTTCCATCACTGCATTCATTTTGTGTTAATGACTATGTGACATTGCAACATTCATCAAATGCCATGTTACATTGTGGCATTGATTGTTTTTAACGTTGTGATGTTACATTTTCACATTTATTAATGGTTTTGTTGCATTACAACGTTCATGAAGGTTTTTCTTGGGTTGTGACATTGTTTTGGTTTTTTTGAGTCAGTTGGCCATAGCCCACATTCCTCAATAATTATGTAAAACTATAACATTCATCTTCACTAACTTCTGTCAAATTAAGGGTTTTGTCGTATTCTAACATTAATTAAATGTGATGTGACATTGTGACATCCATTGAGGGTTATGTTGTATTGCATATTTCATTTAAGGTTATTTAATATTTCAAAATTCATCCTTCCTTGTTAACGACTATGACACATTGAAAATTTATTTAAATGTAATGTCACATTGCAATGCTCATACAAGATTTTTGTCATATTTTAATGTCAATGAAATGTGATGTCAAATCACGACACTCATAAAGGATTTTTTCACATTGTGACATTCATCAAGGATTTTGTCACATTGAAACATTCATCAAGTATTTTGTCACCTTAATACATTCACCTTGTGGTGTTAACGACTATGTCACATTACAACATTCATTAAATTTCATATGACATTGCGATGTTCATTAAGGTTTGTTAAATTGCTACATTTGTTAATATTTATGTTGCATTGAAAATTTTATCAAGGGTTATGTTCCATTGTGTTTTGTTTATTTCAAAATGCATTAAATTGTAGATTCATTGTAGTTGAAATATAAAATTGTATTATTCATTAGTATAGAATTTATAGAATTGGAAATCGTCTTTGTTCATTAAATTTTTGTCGCATTGTAACATTCATAAATAATTTTGTCCCATTGCAAAATTTATGGAGGGTTATGTTGGTTTGTGACATTCCTTAATGGTTATTTCATACTGTTAAATTCATGTTGCTGCGTTAATTACTATGTGACATTGTGACATTCATAAATTTTCATGTTACATTGAGATGTTAATTTGTTTTCAAATTGCGATGTTGATCAAATGTGATGTTACATTTGTACATTTATTAAGGTTTTTTTCGCATTACAACATTCATTAATATTTTTCTTTTTTTTCTTTGTGAATTTCCCTGATGAGTTCAAGGTATAAGGAGTTGTGACTTGATCTACTCGATCCTCTGAAATATTGGCTCATCGACCCCGATGGTCTCATGGGGTATTCCCTGAGTTAACATGTGACATAGTACCTCTGTTTAGGGGATATTAAAGAGTACCCCTAATTTTACTAGATATTGGTAAATATATCCCAATATGCTTTTGTTTAACACCCCTCCCAATACATATTTTCAATAAAAAAAACCCCTACTTTCACTAGATACCACTTTTTATACCCCCAAATAAATATAAAACCATTGAGACTCGACATCCCCCCTGCCAATACCTACAATATATTGTCTTTATTTTTTTAAATTAAAAAACCCCTTTATGAATGAGCATGATAAGATATTGGTCAACAAGGTGACACCCCCATGGATGGCCTTCCATGGATGAAGAAAACAGAGACCGGGGAGTAGGATATCTTATTAAATTGTTGCTCGAGGAAGCCCTCGTGCAACAGAGGAATGAAATGATGGATAATTTTTCCAAAATCCTTTGATGGATGTCAACAATAGCATATGCGTATTCATCAAGAGACCACTTTGGAGGTGCCACCCCGTTCAAGGTACAAGTCAATTTTTATATTCCCATATTTAAAGGTCAGATAGATGAAGATGCTTTGGAAAAGTGGTTAAATGTTCTAGAAGATTATTTCTATGTCCAAAATTTTTCCAATAGAGAAAGGATCACCATTGCACTCTTTAAAGTTGTCCCCCATGTCAAAAATTTATCGGAGACTTACTATGAGAAAAATTCCACACAGGATTTTGGAATGTTTGGGGATGAACCCACCTAGGAATCTTTTATGGATGCCATTAAGAAAAAATATTACCCAATTGAAAAATATGATGACTAGTACACGAGATGGACCACACAACATTAGAAGAGGGACCAAACAATGTTGAAGTTCACAAATACCTTATATACCTTGCACACCAAGTTGGGTACCAAAGAATTCCAGCGACATATAGTTCAAAAATAATGTGGGGTATACATAGGTACATCCAGATAGATATGGATTTTCTATACATATTGTCAATTAGAGTCACTTATCGATATGTTATCAAAATTGAGAAAAAATGTAAGCATCAAAATAAGAATGATTTTGTATTTGAAAATGCATCACAACAGAAATAGGGAAAAGGCATCCCCAAACCATATAACAAAGGACAAATAAATGATGAATTACCTCAGGATATCTAGTCTAAGCCGAAAGAAAAGAATAGTAATGGAAAGATGAAGAAAGATAATGGGAAGTGGTGAAAGTTCCATAAAATAACCTACACAAAATTGATGAATTTCATTTGAATTAGTCATCTGTGGCCAAGATGAAACCCTTAGAGTCAAATCTAGGATCTAAGTCTAATTCAAAGACAGACAATGTGAATCATATCATTGATGCAAAACCTATTTCTATAGTCACTACCACCAAGGTCCAGCCAATTGAACCAGAAGATGTAGAGGAAGGTGACTATACTTTTCACTCATAGATGTGGGTGAAGGGTGCTCTATCATATTTCAGTATTGATAGAGGAAGTTGAAATAACCTAATCTTAGCATATTTCATCAAACATTTGGTTTTTTTGACATCACCACATATATATCCATACAACATTAGGTGGCTCATCCAAGGATGAGATATTTGAGTAATCCAATAGTGTTTCCTTCACTATGGAATAAATCCATTCAAGGATGAGGTATCATTGATGTTCTTCTATTTGAATTTTGTGATGTTATTTTATGTGAGACATATATGTTTAAATGTCATGTTGTGTACATTTCTAGACCTAATAGTGTCACTATTACTTTAGGAAGAAAATTGTACATGATACCAAAGTTAGATCCACCTACCACAATTTCATTGATATTTACTAAGTAGTGCAATAAGGTCATCTCCTGGACTGTGAAATTTGTTCTCTTCATTATTCACTCTCAAAGTGAAAGGATGTTCGTAGTTATATCCATGGCCACCACATGGGGCTTCTCTACGGAGTGGAATAAAGTGGATTAAGTTGTGGAAGAATACTGATAAATATTCACCTCACCTACTATTGTCCATATACATTGTGAGGTAAAGAATTATATCAATATGATCCCTATAGAGCCTTTACCTAATGGGATAGTATATCGGAACTCTCTCTTGGAAAATGAGGAAGTCAAGTGCCATATTCAATAGATGCTTCAAAAAGGGAACATTTGACTAAGCTCCTCGCCCTACAGAAGATCAAACGTGCCCATGCAGAAGAAATATAGGACATGGTGATTTTGTATTAATTACATAGATGTAAACAAAATCACAATAAAAAATTGGTACCTAATTCCTTGAATGGACGAGCTTCTCGACCAACTCAAAGGAGCCAATTACTTTAGTAATATTGATATGAATTCCATCTACCACTAATTACCAATAGAATCAAATGATGTATGGAAGTTTGTGTTCAAGTCTAAAGAAGGTCTTTTTGAGTGGTTGTGCATACCCTTTAACTCGATGAATGCCCCAAAAAATTTCATGAGCTTGATGAATGACATATTTTGTCCTTTCACCAATTCCTTTGTGGTTCTATATCTAGATGAAATCCTTATCTTAAAGAAGAGTTAGTCATAACAATTCCAACACATTAAACAATTCCTCACACTCTATGGAAACACAATATATATTTGAACTTAGAGAAATTATCCTTCAACATGAACAAGGTACAATACCTTAGATAAATTGTATATGAGAATGGTGTGCATGTGGATCTAGTGAATATCTAATTCATTCATGACTGGCAAGCACCGAAATCACTAACTGAGATTTATATATTCTTAGGCCTTGAAAAATTGATCCAAGTCGATATTGGTGGCCACCCACCTTTTTCAACTGGCTCAAAACAGTTTTCTCTCAATTTTGTCAATTTACTATTTTTAGCAGTTTTAACTTCTGGGGCCATTTTGAGGGCCTAAATGAAGGTTTTTCGGGATCATGCTTCTCAATGATAAACAAAGGAATAATTGAGCCCCCAAAATGAATCTCCTCGATAATACCTTTCCAACAGGCTATCATATGCCTAAAATAGAGATTGTATGCAAAAGTTACGACCTCTGGAAGTTGATGTACTAACTTACCGAGACGGGGCCGACATGACTTTTGGCGCTTCATATCCTAGGGTTAGGTTTTTACATGTCTAGGGTTTTTGGAATTCATGTTTATTGTAAAAAGGCCTTCAGAGCCTCATTGTAATGATATTATTTCAAATGATCACAACCATCACATCTTCTCAGAGATAAGCCGCCACCATTCCAGCAAGCTTGTTTCTGCTTCATTTTACAGTTTCAACTTATTTCCTTATTGAATAGAAAGCCAGTTTTACTGTATCTCTATTATTTTGTGTTAATCACCTGTTAATAATATGTAGTCATTTAGTTCTACTCATAAAATCCAGATCACTGGTATCAGAGTGGTCATCTCCTTGTCATCTTAATGCATGTCCCCAACGAGGTCGGAGTACAAAGAGTTGGGTCTCAAGCTTGTTTCTCGTGAGGAAAAAATCTCTCACACACCTAGGAGAACTCTCATGGCAGGAGAAAATAAATACGAAGGGATAGGAGATCCTTTCAAACTTTTGATTGAGGAAGCCCTCATGCAACAAAGGAATGAGATGATGGATAGTTTTGGGCAAATCCTTCGGTGGTTACCAACAGGCGATGCATCTTCTTTGAGTAGAGACACTACCCCCTTCAAGGTACAAAGAAAATTTGATATTCCTATATTTGAAGGTCAAATAGATGAAGATGTTGTAGAAAAGTGGTTGAACCTATTAGAAGTGTATTTTTCTGTCCATAACTTTTCGAATAGAGAAAACATTAATTTTGCGCTCCTCAAAGATGTTCCCCATGTCAAAGATTGGTGGGAAAATTTCTGTGAGAAAAAGGAAACAGAGGAACCCTCATTATTTATAGTCACGACCACTTGAGAATCCTTCAGTGATGCTATTAAGGAACAATACTAACTTGTCAAAAATTATGACGACTTGTATACCAAATGGACCACACTGCGGTAAGAAAGAGACCAAGCAATGCCAGATTTCACTAATATCTTCCATACCTTGTGCACCAATCTGGGTATCAAACATTCAGAGCGACATCTGGTGCTCAAGTATCATGGTGCTCTACATATATACATCCAGACCGAAATGGAATGTTTGGAAATTTCATCCTTGGGCACGACCTACCGATATGCCGTCAAAATCGAGCAAAATCTCAAACAAAAGATGCGACAATTTGGGCCTAGGAACTCTTCACAACAAAATCCACGAAAGGGTGACCCCAACCCATAGAACAAAGGAAAGAGAAAATATTGACAGTATCAGGACAACCATTCCAAGACGCAAGCAAGGAAGGACACCGAAAAGACAAAGAAAGATACCGAG
Source organism: Picea engelmannii (assembly GCA_009831015.1). NCBI lineage: Eukaryota > Viridiplantae > Streptophyta > Pinopsida > Pinales > Pinaceae > Picea > Picea engelmannii. The sequence goes on from ML779735.1 coordinate 114,766, forward strand.
AAGTGGTGCGACTTCCATAAGAGCCCTTGGCATAACACTGCTAACTTCTTCTCAAAGTAGTCACTGGTGGCCGAAGTGAAATCCTCTAAATCAGATGTGGATTCTGACTCTGAGCTAGAACCAAAAAGGGGAAGATAGATCATTGATGCAGAACCCAGTGCCACCGTTGCTACCACCAAGCTCCAGCCTGGTGTACCAGACGAGCCAGAAGAAAGAGAACATCTCTTCCATTCACAGATGTGGGTAAAATGAACCCCGCTACACTTCATCATTAATAGTGGTAGCAAGAAGAACCTCATCTCAGCAGAGGTCATCAAGCGACTGGCCCTGCCGATAATTCCACACCCACAACCCTACACCATTAGATGGAAGCAATATTTGTGTCATCCAATAGTACCGACTGTCGTATGACATCAATCCATTCAAAGACAAGGTATTGTGTGATGTTTCTCCTCTCAAAGTTCATGATGTTCTTTTGGTCCAACCTTATTTATAGAAACATCATGTTGTATATGATTCTAGGCCTCATAGTGTTATTATTACTTTGAACAGGAAATTGTACAGGATACCCAAGGCAATCCCACCTAGTGTTATTTCCTTGATCTCTGATAAGTAATGCGAGAAGGTCATCTCTCAGATGGGGAAGTTTGTCTTCTTCATGATTCACTCTCAGAATAAGTGAAAGATCGCAACCACATCCAGAGTCTCTACGGTCGACCTCTCCACACAACAAAACCAAGTAGATAAGGTCGTGGAAGAATACTTAGATATCTTCTCCTCACCTACCAGGGTACCTTTGCACTACCAGGTCAAGCACCCCATCGATCTAACCCCCGACGCACCACTGCCCAATGGGATAGTTTATCACAGTTCTCTGTTAGAGAATGAGGAGATTAAGCGATAAATCCAAGAACTACTCCACAAGGGGCACATCCACCCCATCTCATCACCTTGCAGGAGCCCAATCATGCTGGTACAAAATAAATATGGAACCTAGTGACTTTGCATTGATTACCGGGCTCTGAATAAAATCATAGTTAGAAACCGGTACCTGATTCCTCAAATCGATGACCTCCTTGATCAACTCACAGGGGAAAAAAAAAATTCAATAAGATTGATATGAAGTATGGCTACCACCAGGTCTCGATAGAATAGACAGATGTATGGAAAACCACCTTCAAGTCAAAGGAAGGCCTTTTTGAATGGTTTATCACGTCCTTTGGATTGACAAATGCTCCAACCACTTTGATGAGGATGATGGAATATATAATACGACCATTCACCAATACTTTTGTAGTGGTGTATCTAGATGACATTCTCATTTACAACAATACTTGGGCCGAACACTTGCAGCATGTAATGTACCTCAAAATCACCATAATTTTTTTTTTATATATTTGTACATTTATCCTTGAAAAGTTTTGAGATCTCAAACATGTAAGCTTTCTGTTAGAAAACTTGAGTCTGAAGGTTTGTTAGAGTCCTTATTGTCATCGACTGCCCGTACCATTCAACTTAAGTTTTCTAATCGACGATATAATGAGTATCTACTCATCACTTCAATGTTTAATTAAGATCCTTAAATTTATAACTACTCTCTTATCTACTAGTACCTATAATACTACCATAGTCTTAACAATACAAGCAAATTTGGGTTTTTATGACCAAAAACCTACATAAAAATATTACCCTATGTCTGCAATACAGTCGACCTGTAATCCGGTCTATTACTCCCATACCCCTATCCGAGATGGAGATTCTCCAACGTTCTTTTACCAGTGCATTCATTACATTAATAGAGTTGTTCCCATAACAATCAGTTTCTTCTAAGTCCCTACCACTTTGTGAAGAAAACAGAGGTCAATCAGGTTTCGGTGACCACAAGTGTCGAACAAAGCAAAGGACCTTGTTGTTTTGTCGAAATTCAAAATACGAAACGACTGTGGGCCAGCATTTTAGGGTTTCGGCATTCGGGGTTTCACGAGTATAAGAGATGGACATCAACACACAACATTTCCCGAATTTGCGACAAGATGTTGAGTACTTTGGGTTTTGGGGTTCGGTTTTTTGTGAGCACAAAAGTCAATCATCAACAGACTGCAACTCCTGAAAGGTGATTAGTACTTTGGGAATTCAAAGTTCAGGATTTCGCGAGTGCAAGTGCCCAAACAACCACACATACAAACCTCCGAAATGCGGAAAAGGGAAGGTGGGTCCCGCACTTCAAGATTTCGGGTTTCAGGATTTCGAGGTTTCAAATACCAAACCACCATACACAACAACTCCCGAATTCTGAAAGGTGAAAGGATGTGGGACCACCACTTCGCGATTTTGGGTTTTGGGATTTCGGGGTTTCAAATGCCAACCCACAATACACATCAACTCCCGAATTACCGAAAGGTGAAAGGATGTGGGACCACCACTTCGGGATTTTGGGTTTCGGGATTTCAGGATTTTGGGGTTTCCAATACCAAACCACAATACATAAGAAATTCTGAATTCCGAAAAGTGAAAGGATGTGGGACCACAACTTCGAGATTTTGGGATTTTCGGGTTTCAAATACCAAACCACATGATATGACAATTCCTGAATTTCCAAAAGGTGGAAGGGTGTCGGACCAACACTTCAGGATTTCAGGTTTCAAGATTTCGGGGTTTCAAATGCCAAACCATAATACACATCAACTCCCGAATACCGAAAGGTGAAAGGGTGTGGGACCAACACTTTGGCATTTCGGGTTTTGGGATTTTGGGGTTTCAAATGCCAAACCACAATACACATCAACTCCTGAATACCGAGAGGTGAAAGGGTGTGGGACCAACACTTCGGGATTTTGGGTTTTGGGGTTTCGGGGTTTTCAAATGTCAAACCACAGTATACAACAATTCCTGAATTCCGAAAGCATAAATACTTAAGAGTTTTACCCGCACAGAAGGAGCACAAAGGACAAAATCTTCTATATAAGGTAAATTCTATAATATTCCCTTAGAGCCTCTTTTAATAAATACATTAAATGTCAATAGTCCTAGGTCTGTGCATCTATGTAAATACATGATTAATAATATCAATCCGTCAGAGTTTGGTCATTATAAATGATGTTCCGAGGGATCTGAGTTTGGTTTCCTAGGAATTTATCTATAGAGAGGATCTGCCTCATTGACGTTAATCACCTCCTTCCCTTACTTACTTATAAAAATATTATTATAGATTTCCTTCACATATATTCCCCACAATAAACAAAATGGAAAACGTTACAGTTCCAATTTAATCAACACAATGCATCAGAAAAAAAATCATTCAGACAAAGAATGGACATCATTCTAGTTTGGATTTAACATGACATTGAAATAAAAACATAGCCATTCATAATAGAGAGGGGTAGATCAACATATATGAATCCAATCTGTGGAAATAAAAAGGGAACAACCACGTTCCTCCCAACTGTAGAACAAGGAAGCCAAAATCACTTGCCCGATTCACCCCCTAGCCTAACCATGAATCCATTAGTGTGAACTTGGAAACTCCTCCTTAGCTATGTCCTTCAATTCCAACAGTTATCCTCTATCCTCACACTTACTCAACAGTGCTGATAACAACATGGGGATTTTGTTTCAACAAGCACCTCTTGCCTCACACTCAATCCACAGTGTTTATAATAGCAAGAGAGCTTAGGAATCCTTTCCCAGCATACTTGGCAGCGTCGTGCCTCCTCGCATATGCTATATATATATTTTCTTGCCCAAGTCTTTTCCCTCATTTGGGGATTTTCGCAGCTTTTCTTAATCCCTGATTTTCAAGGGCTACCAGTGGCCAAATCTATGATTTTCCACTTGTAATCATCATCCCAGAAGAAGTTCCAACTTGTTCCCCACTCATGGAGCCATGGTCAGCTGATTTTTTAACATGGCTATTCCATTTGTCCTCCTGCAGTTAATATAAAATGTTCTGTTGTGATACAAGTGTCATAGTAAAATAGTTATTTGAGTCCAAATAGATCTCTGCCCAATAGTCACAATAATTAAATATAATTATTAAATTTGAAATTCGGAATTGCCATAAATGGTAAAAAATTTCCATATTTGAATTTGCCTAAAATGGAAATAAATTTCCAGCACACAAAATAAGAAATATTTGATTTTTGGGGGATGTCACATCCTTTCCCCCTTCAGTAAAACATTGTCCTCAGTGTTCATTCCTTTCCTGGAACAATATTGGATGAGATTTCCACAATTCTCCCTCCAATTCCCAAGTGGCCTCCTCAGGGATACAGTGCTTCCATTGCACCTTTACTTGAGCGACGACTCTATTCCGAAGTGTTATTTATCTCTGGTCCAGAATGCGTAGGAGTTCCACCTGGAGCTTGCCCTCGGGTTCCACCTTCACCAAGTTCCAATCAATGATATGAGTGGGGTCATGAATATACTTTTTCAACAAAAGTACATGAAATACAATATGAATTCTTAGATTAGCTGGAAGTGCAAGTTGATATGCTACGGGTCCAATTCGAGCTAGTATCTCGAAGGGCCCACAAAACCTGGGTGCCAGCTTGGCACAGTTCCCCAACTTCAACGAGCTTTTTCGGGATTTGACCTTCAAATAAACATGGTCTCCCACTTGAAATTCCAAGTGTCTTCTTTTCTGATCCGCATAGCTCTTCTGTCTGTCCTATGCTTCTTTCAAGTTCTGTTGTACTTTCTTTACCATGTTCTCCATTTCTTGGAGCATCTCTAGTCCAACCATGAGTCTATCAACCGGGTTATCCCAGCTAATTGGAGTTGTACACCTTATGTCGTACAGTATTTCGAAAGGGCTCAACTTAGCTGAAGTTTGGTACCCATTGTTATATGTAAATTCCACCAAGTGTAGGTAGTCTTTCCACTTGTTCGGTTTTGTTCTTACATACATGCAGAGCATATCTTCTATGATTTGGTTTGTCCTTTCAGTCTATCCATCCATTTTTGGATGATAACACGTGCTGAAATTCAAATTAGTATTTAGCCCTGCAAACAATTCCTTCCAAAAAGCGGATGTGAATTTTACGTCTCTATCTGAAATCACCATTTTAGGAATACCATGCAGTCTAAAAATTTCTTTCATGAATATTTCAGCAATGTTAATAGCTTTAAAAGTAGACTTTACATGAATAAAATGTGCAGACTTACTGAGTTTATTGATTACAACCATGATAAAATCATTCTGTTTCTGAGTTTTAGGAAAAACTGTGATAAAGTCCAATGAGATGGTCTCCCATTTCCATTCTGGTACTGGTAATGGCTATAATAGGCTGGCTGAATGCTGGTGTTCAGCCTTAACCTGATGGCAATCTTGGAACCTAGCCAAATACTCTGCTATTTCACCCTTCATATTAGGCCAGTAAAATAGTTTTCTGAGTGCTGTTATTATTTTCTAGTAATCTGGATGGCCAAAGTATGGTTTCTTATGCACTTCGTCTAAAATAGTTAATTTTAGCTCTGCTGAATCTGGTATGTAAAGTCGGTTTTTAAATCGTAATAGTCCCTTCTTGTCGATACTTATATCTGGTTTATTTGTGTTTGCGATACTATTTTGAAGTTCTGCCACTATCTTAGTGTAATTTCCATCATTGATGCCTTCCATCCTTATTCTTTGTGCCAGATTACTTTCTGCCCTGCTGATGTTTATCTCAAATAACCCATGAATTCTGCGGCTTAAAGCATCTGCTACTTTATTTTCCTTACCCTTGATATATCTAACCTTGAAGTCGAATTCCCTCAAGAAGGCAAGCCACCTTGCCTGTCTTGCATTAAGGTCTAGTTGGTTAAACAGATATTTCACTCCGCTATTATCCGTCAATAGTAGGAATTTTTTGCCCATTATATAGTGTCTCCACATTTTTAAGGCATGTATTAATGCTGCCAATTCTAAGTCATGAGTGACGTAATTTCACTCATGTTCCTTTAATTTCCAGGACTCATAACATATCACATTCCCTTCCTGAGTTAGAACACCACCTAGTCCCTCTTTACTTGCATCAACACATACTGTGAAGTCTTTGTCTGGGTCTGCTACCTTCAATATGGGTGCCGATGTCAATAATTCTTTTAGCTTGTTAAAACTGTCTTGACACTTTTGCGACCAGTTAAACTTGGTCCCTTTATTTTGTAGTGACGTGATAGGGTAGGATATCTTGGAGAACCCTTCTATAAATCTGCGATAATATCTGGTGATTCCCATGAATGGCCAGATATTTGCCACATCCTTAGGTACTGGCCATTCAATAATGGCTTTTATCTTTTCCGGGTCTACGACAATACCTTCCGAGGAAATGACATGTCCTAAATATTGAATTTCTTTTTGATAAAAATCACATTTGTCAAATTTTGCGTATAGGTTGTGTTTTCTTAGTGTTTGTAGAACTATTCATAAGTGTTCATCATGTTCCTCCATTTTAGAATAGACCAGAATATCGTCGATACATACTACTACAAACTTTTCTAAGTACTGGCTGAAAATGTTGTTCATCAAGCACATAAATGTGGCTGGTGCATTAGTGAGTCCGAAAAGTATGACTACAAACTCATAGTGTCTGTATCATGTTCAAAAATTTGTTTTGTTTATGTCCTGGTATTTTATCCTAACTTGATGATATCCGGATCATAAATCCAATTTTGAGAAGATCTTGGCCTCACCAACTTGATCGAAGATATCATTTATCCTGGGTAAGGGGTATTTGTTCTTAATGGTCACTTTGTTTAGCTATCTATAATCGATACATAGTCCTAGAGTACCATCTTTATTTTTCACAAAGAGGATTGGTGCTCCCCATGGCGAGACACTTGGTCTGATATACTCTTTGTCCAACAATTCCTATAATTGTATTTTTAATTTTGTTAGTTCTAGTAGACTCATTCAATAGGGTACTTTTGAGATAGGGGATGATCCGGGTAGTATGTCTATGAAGAAATCTATTTCTCTCCTAGGAGGTAATTATGGTATCTCTTCGACAAACATGTCTCTGAATTCACGTAGGACAACAAAGTCTTCTAACTTGGGCTTATCTTCTTTTTCTAATAGATTCCTCACTTGGATGGTGTAAGCTTGACATCCTTTCCTAATACATTTCTTGTGTTTCATCATTGAAACTTATCTGACTGATACAGGTTTTGGTATGCCTTGGGCTGTTCTAACAGTGCCAAAATTATCTTTATAGCTAAGTACCTTTGTATAACAATCTAGTACTGCTTTGTGTTGTTCCAACCAATCCATCCCAATAATCATGTGACATTCACGTCATAAGATCCTAGTGGTAGGATGTTCAAACTGGTCCTTATCTTTTGACCATCTAAGCTGAACTCAAGATCAGAAATAAAGTTAACTACTTTTCTTTTAGTACTTGTTGCTAGTTGTACAAGCCAAGATTTTTCGTGCTTTTGTTTCTTAAGTTTATTCGACTCTACTACATCGGGAGTAATATAGCTTAATGTAGCTCTAGGGTCAATTAAAACAGAAATTTGAGTGTCATGGATTTTACCTTCGACTTCTACCACCGAGGACTGGTGGTCAACTTGTCGACCATCTATGGCTGCATTTATCCAATGCAGAATTATGCCCATGTCACCTACTGTCAAGGCTTCCTGCAAATTGTGAACAATAGTTCTGTTTGTTGCAATTAAATGTGGACAGTTCCTCCTTAGATGAGGCTCTCCACACTCCCCACACTTTAATGGCTTGTGGACACTGTCCCCAAACCTTTTCATTCCAAGGTTCAAAGGTTTACCACTACCTTGTGTATTCGGGTCATTGGAGTGAAAATCCTTCCTTGGAAAACTTTTCACTGCATTTTGATAAGGAGTTAGCTAGTATCCTTTCTTCCACCGGTGTGTTCCATCTTGTCTGTTATCCTTCCAAGTCTTGGGAAACTCTACCTATTGTTTATACCGGTCATAGCACATTCGTGCCTTCCTGAATGACTCACTCAAGGATTTGGGGTTGTCAAACTCAATTCTATCCATGTAGGACTGTGGTAAACAACTTAAGAATCACTGGATTTTTACCTTATCCTCCCGGATGTATGGTACAAGACTTAGTAGTTCTAGAAATTTATTTATAAGGTCCTCCATCGTCATTTGTCCAAGTCGTAACTCATAGAATTATTTTGTCTTCCTTTCATAATAGCTTTCAGAAAGGTATTGTTTCTTAAAATACTTCTTAAAGTTGGACCATTCCAACTGTTTCTCCTTTAGGCCCTTGGCTAGTTTCAGGTCCTGCCACCAAATGCTGGCCTTCCCCTTCAGATTGTAGATGGCCATTCTGACCTTCATGTTGCTGGAATAGTTGTAGATTTGGAAGTATTTCTTGATCTCCAACAACCATGCCTTGACTGCTTCTCCTGTCCTGGATTCTCCATCAAAAGTAGTTGGTTTAATCTTTTTAGATTCTCCTTCAAGGTGGTCTGTTTATTTTCTTTTTTTGTCTGGTATGCTTTTGTCTTGATCTGAAGGTGTCCCTTTAGACGAACTGTCTCCTTTTTCCATTTTCACACCAGAATTCTTGGAGGCCCTTTTGCTGACCTCTTCCTCATGGTTATCATCTTTTGGACTTTTCTTGGTTACTATACTACACAACAAGACTTCATTTATCTCTTGTTGTTCATGCTGTTCCTTCTTCAATTTTTCATTGTCAGCCTTGAAAACCTGTGGCTCAACTATAAGGTTTATCATTGTCTCCAACACCTCCATGGGTGAGCTTCCATCACTGTTCTGTCTTGGATCTCTAGGAGGTCCTTGTTGTGGATTCTCTTCCATCCTGATTTCTGCACCTTCTTGAGATGCCATTATTCAACACAAAACAGAAAAGCTTTATGTTTGCAATTCACAAGATTTGTTAGTTTTCTCATAGATCAGAATATATATACTAAGCAATTAATGTGGCCCTGTTCAGGCCCAGTGTTGTAACTTTTGCTCTGATACCATATGTAATGTACCCCAAAATCACCATAATTTTTTTTTTTTTATATTTGTACATTTATCCTTGAAAAGTTTCGAGATCTCAAGCAAGTAAGCTTTCTGTTAGAAAACTTGAGTCTGAAGATTTGTTAGAGTCCTTATTGTCATCGACTGCTCATACCATTCAACTTAAGTTTTCTAATCGACGATATAATGAGTATCTACTCATCACTTCAATGTTTAATTAAGATCCTAAAATTTATAACTACTCTCTTATCTGCTAGTACCTATAATACTACCACAGTCTTAACGATACAAACAACTTTGGGGTTTTTATGACCAAAAGCCTACATAAAAATATTACCCTATGTCTGCAATACATTCGACTTGTAATCCGGTCTATTACTCCCATACCCCTATCCGGGATGGATATTCTCCAACGTTCTTTTACTAGTCCATTCATTACATTAATAGAGTTGTTCCCATAACAATCAATTTCTTCTAAGTCCCTACCATTTTGTGAAGAAAACAGAGGTCAATCGGGTTTCGATGACCACAAGTGTCGAACAAAGCAAAGGACCCTGTTGTTTTGTCAAAATCCAAAATACGGAACGACTGTGGGCCAACATTTCAGGGTTTTGGCATTCAGGGTTTCGCGAGTATAAGAGCCGGACATGAACACACAACATTTATCGAATTTGCGACAAGATGTTGAGTACTTCAGGTTTCAGGTTCGGTTTTTCATGAGGACAAAATTCAATCATCAACAGAATGCAACTCCCGAAAGGTGATTAGTACTTCGGGAACTCGGAGTTCAGGATTTTGAGAGTGCAAGTGCCCAAACAACCACACATACAAGCCTCCGAAATGTGAAAAAAGGGAAGGTGGGTCCCTCACTTCAAGATTTTGGGTTTCGTGATTTCAGGGTTTCAAATACTAAACCACCATACACAACAACTCCCAAATTCTAAAAGGTGAAAAGATGTGGGACCACCACTTCGGGATTTCGGGGTTTCAAATGCCAACCCACAATACACATACACTCCCGAATTACTGAAAGGTTAAAGGATCTGGGACCACTGTTATCCACAATTTTGGTCATCGTGATGATGTTATGATGATGTCATGATGATGGAAAATCAAGATCTTCAATAAGAATACTTTCCTGAGAAAAGTTGCACTTGTCTTCTTCCAGAAACTATATTTTTCAAGAAGTTCGCACGCTGCCTATACACTTGCCTGCGAGAATGCCTGATTCTCACAGGCTGCTTCAAACTAGGGTGTGAATAGTTCACATTGTAACAAAGGCTAGGGTGCGAACATCATTTTAAAGAGGAAAAAGATGAAGTTCTCGAGCCTTCTAGAAGAGAATCTTCGAGAATAATGAGTTGGCTAACGAATGGTTGTTCAAGTGCTGGCATTCCAGATATCTTGGGATCATTTTCTATCCAAGTAACTAAATTATCTTCTCCTATATATTCAGGAGATTGCTCATGGAAAAGGTTAGAAGCAAGCTAGCAAGAGATTGATTGGAGAATTGTTGGAAGCCTGTATGAAGGATTGATGCTACAACAGCAAGAGACTACAGTAAGGTCATCACAAGTGGTTGATTTTATTCATGCATGAGCAAGTGTGTGTGTCAGAACTAGGAGCCATCGAAAGGAGACCTACTACATCAAGGCTCAGGTTGTAAGCTTCTCTTTCAATTAATTCAATACAGTAATATGTCCCTTTCCCATAAAGATGATGTCACTTTATTACATGATTCCTTGATCACATGTATAGACTAGCTATTGAATATATTAACCTGCCTTTACTTTGATTGGTTTGAACTGTTGTGATCTGAATGGTGCAAGAGCATTGGAGTAAAGCTTGGAACAATAGAGACATAAGGAAAGCGTTCATAAGGTATGTCCATAATCCTTATCTCTTAGTTCACTCAATAGGCTAGATCTAGGGAAAGTGTAGTATTTTGTCCTGTTTTGTTCTAGATCCAGGTGGATCTAGGGAGATCGGTTCGTGTCCACACTTATGGAATATCCCTTTGTCTTTTTGGTTTTTTGAATTTTTTGTGGCCATTTGCTCTATTGTTGTCATTCTCCTGTTTTGTCAGTGTCTGAGTCCTCAGGATATCCTGAGAGACCTCCTGGGTCTATAAGCCAGTTTGAATTTTGCTTGAAATTTCAAATTTTTTAGTATCTTCAGGGATTCTTGCACTGTGTCCATTGACAGCCTGCGAGAACCATTGAGGTTCGCACCCTGCTTATATATTCCAGTGCGAACTGTTCGCATTATGCATTGAAGTGCCTGCGAGAATACTATATTCTCGCACTGTGTCCAAGTCTTGCCTGCAAGCAAGGTTTTGAAAAATTTTGAAATCAAGTTTTGACTTTATCAACTGCTTAGGTCTGTTGATTTACACCTTTTTGGCTTATTGGATCATTGGCTTACTTATCTTTTGCTTAGTTTGCTTGCTGGAACTGATCTAGAGTTTCGAGGTCTTTTCTTGCCTTTATAGATTGACTTTCAATTTTTGGGTCTTATTGGCATTTTCAACCTCTCTGATTTCTGGAGTTGAGTATGTTGAGTTAGCTGAGAACCAATGATTGGCAGAGAGTCAAGTGTTTGGTGTTTCTTGTTTTCTTGTTGGTTCAAACAGACATTTTTCATTTGCATTCAGGAACTCCTTTGGTTTGGTTTTGTTTTTACTTTCATTGAAAGAATTGGTTGGGTTGTTTTGTTTGTTTCAGTATGATTTGATTTTCTTTTCTCCTCAATTAGAGTTCTTCTTGGAAAGTCAACAATAAGTTTTCTTTCAAGTTTTAGTTTTTGTCATTTTGAAAACATTGTGAAATCAAATTTTAGAGCTTATCGAAGTATTGGAAAAGACATTTAGACATTGTTCATTGATAAATGATTATTTGCATTTGACATCTGAAAGGAAAGTGAGCATTGCATTTGCATTGTAGTTTTGTGATTGATTCGGAAAATGTTCTCTCTCCCATAACTAGGATTCATGGAATGAAACGATTATATTTCGTCATTGTCCTCGCATTATTTGGGTCAGAGTCACATACCATGAGTTTCATTTCCGCCACCTTTGAGTAAACAACAGCTTGTAAAAACATTGCGTAATATTAAAATTGATCTAGTAACTCTTTTCTAGGGCTCTTTACACCAACATTTAGCTAGGCTAGTGCTTTGGAGTAGGAAGAGGGACACAGTCTCCAAAAGCTCAAAACAAACAATAGTATCTTGAGATAGGGAGTGTTAAATTCCATTGGCAGCATATTGTCCTGGGACGCCCTTCTAACACAAGGGTTAAGCACTAGGTCGCATTGGTGTTGGCAGAGTTACTAACCCTTCTTTGTTGACATCGGTGTAGATATTGCACGTATTACGGGGATCACTCCGAGGTATACCCACAATTATGAGTGGAAGCCTTTGAGTTGGTTTCGGGCTAGATACCCTACCCTTGCGTGTGGATCGGACTGACGACTGTTTCCCCGGGATGTACTGTTGTTAGTGGTGACCCTAGTGGCCTTTCTCTTTAGGTTCTTACCCAAGGTGACTGTGGAGGGGAAAGTCTTCACGGTACCTGGAATCGACGTTGATCAAACTCACTCGGGCTCCTTGGAGGGTATACCCACGATTATGTGTGGGAGCTTGCACCAGGGTGTAAGTCTGTTAAGCAGGTCGTCAACGTAACTTTTCCACCTTATCCCCACCCCTTCTCGTCTCGTTGTTGCGACGTTGGATTTCATCACCAACTAGTGGCTTCGAAATTAGAAGGTATTGTTTGCTTGGTGATTGCCTCTTAGTTTTTGTTTACTAGTGAGTGCTGTTTATTTTCTCGAAGCTGACCATAGGATTTTTCTCGCTGAAATTGTCACTTGTTTACAATTGCTCCCCCACGGCGTTCTCGTAGAATGCAAGGATTATCTCCAGAGCATCTGGACGATCCTCAACCTGCTGGTACACCTGAGGGTTCACCCCATCACATTGAAGTCCCTGTGGTTACCCCACCACACGGTGAAACCAGTGACATCCCTGTGGTTACTCCACCACACAGTGAAACCAGTGGCGTTCCTGTTGTCACCACACCACTTCCACAAGTCGAAAGAACTGATTCTCTCGACGATTTTCGGATCACCAACACTATCGAAGACTATCGCGTTCCTCGTGGTGAACGACCTCTTAGACGATTAAATCCTTCTGAAGGAACCATTGTTACATCTTCTAAACCAACTGTTGGGCCTTCCCACGGTGTAGTGGGCCAAGATCCTTTTTGGTCCGGTAATTACCGAAGAGTTCTTTTTGGTACAGAGTCTCCCCCTGTTTACTCCATTAACCCTCCGGTATCTCCTGAGGCAGAGACTCCACCCGAAACTTCTACTTACCATTTTGTTCTTCCTCCCGAGATGGCCCATCTCGCAATTACTACGAGTGTCCAAACCGAGGTTACTGCAACTACTCTTCCTCCTATTAATACCCAAAGAACACCTGATGTTATTCTGACATTACCACCTGGTTACCATGCGCTGAATTCTCTGTTGAATCCTCCGAATCCAACGCCTCTGCAAACCCCTGCCGGTTCTCCAGGTGGTCCTGGGTATGAGGTTCCTCGTTTTATTCCGACACTCCCTCCTCAATTTTTTCCTCCTGGTAATACTAATCCTAGTGGCACTATTCCAACTGTTGCACCCCACACGTAGATTCCCGTTAGTGGACAGGGTGGTATGGTTATTTTTCCTTTTCCCAGACACAACGCAGTTACTACACAACAGTAGGGGGACCAACCTCACCCTTTGGACAGAATATCCCTCCTGAACTGGCCCAGTATTAGACTCAACTTTTACAAAATCTTCCTCAGAGTACTGGGGGGAAGCAAGCTGTCCCTACAGTTGGCCAACCTTATCTAGGGGTGACTAATCCTATTTGGGGTTCGATTCAGACTACTCAACCCCAGGTCCCGGCTCAAACTCAAGGTCACAATCCTTGGGGTTACTATCCTATCCAGCCTCCACTGAATCATCCAGGGGCTTCCCTCTACGGATAGTCTGTTTACGCTCCTACTGGTTTGCCGACGGGGCTTCCACCCCAAAACCTTCAGTACCTGCAAGAAAACCGATAGTTGCCTTTTCTAGCTACCTTGGATTTGCCAGATTTGTCTAGGATCCTAAATGATCCTATTCGTCACTCTCCTCAATGGCCTACTATCCCTGCTAAACTTCCCTCGGATATTTCGAAGTTTGATGGCAAGCCAGGAGAGGACCCAAATAATCATGTCATGACCTTTCATTTATGGTGTTCGTCCAACTCCCTGATGGATGACTCCATCCGTCTTCGTCTTTTTCAATGGACCCTTACCGGTTCGGCTGCGAAGTGGTACATTGAATTGCCACGAGGTTTCTTTTCTGACTTCAACACCTTGGCCATGGCCTTTCTCACACATTACCAATTACCGATCCGTTACGATACTGGGACTGAGATCCTCACTTATTTCAAACAAACGAAAGGTCCTCATATCTCAGATCATATACATGAATGGAGAAGGAGACGATGTTTCATCAAACTCAAGCTCCCTGATCAGTTACTGGCAGAGTGGTTTACGAAATATTTCGTGAACGAAATTGGCAAAGATATTGCTATGGGAGGTGTTGTTACAGAAGAGAAGGCTATAAGTCGTGCTCAGTATCTTGATCTCGTCTATTCACAGACGGGAACACTCTACAATTTACTACCTGAGTTACCTCGTCCTGGTGCTTCCAGCGCTTCGACTGCTCCAGCTGCCTCGCATGCAGCTGATGGTGTGATTGGGACTAATCATACCCACTCACATTTTGTTTCCACTACAATCCCCAAGACCACGTATTCTAATGTTCCGAATGCCCCGTCTCCTGCTCCTCCCCCCGGTAAAACCTATGAAGTGAACGCTGTTCAATCCACACCTACTGGTAAAAATAAATCAAAGAAAGGGAGAGGCAAGAATAAGGGGGGTAAAAATAATAATCCAAATGAACAAACTACAAATTATCCTGTTGATGAACGGGATAAACGCAAACCGCGGTACCCTTGCCTTATCTGCGGTGACAATCACTATACCAAGGATTGTCCTCGACATGCCGAAGTTTCTAAGTTCCTTCAAGGAACACCAAAACCACCTACGCCGGCTGTCTTGTCTCAACCCTTCCCATCTCAACAACAGGCCTCGTTGGTCATCCATGACCAACCTTCTACTTCTACCACATCATATGTTTTGATGTGCACCGGTGATTCTAAGAAGAATGACGTTGCAATTGCAACTAGAGCTAAAGACTATACTCCTTCTATGGAGAAAGTGGACGATTTACCTCCTGATCTGGTACAAGCCTCTCCACCAAATCCACCTACAAACGGTCCTCGTCATATCGAACGACCGAGTCTTGATATAGTCCTACGACCCCCTAAAGGTGTTGTTCACAAGTCGGCTTTCAATCCTCACGCTCGGGCGGCCCAGAACTACAATATTGTAGAAGATCTGGCCCAAGCACCTTCAGCGATGTCTTCCCTTGAAGTCCTTCAGTCTTGTCCTGCACAACGAAGGGATCTATTGAAAGCTATAGGTGAAATTGATCCTACGGATTCAAATTTAATAGTTTTTGACTTGGACGACCATGTTCCAAGGTTACCCCCTCAGCTTGCTTTTCAGATACAAGTTATTGTCGCTGACAAGAGCATTTGTCGGACAGTTGTTGATGAGGGGGCCTCTACGTGTGTAATGTCTCTTACTTGTTGGAAAGCCATTGGCTCTCCTCCGTTAACGGAATCACAAAACACTTTGAAAGCCTTTAATGGCTCTGGTTTTAAGCCTTACGGCGTTCTTTCTTTGTTACCTGTCACTCTGGAAGGTAAGACCGTCCAAGTTGAAGTGGAAGTTTTTGATTCTCATTTAGATTATAATCTTCTTCTTGGTCGTAGCTGGGTAGATTCCATGCGTGCTGTTGTATCGATGCTTTTCCGAGTCTTACGATTTCCTCACCAGGGAAGAGTTGTTACCATTGATCAACTTGCCTTCTTTAATTTTGATACTCGCACGGGGAACATACCGTTCATAGCTAAAACCCCACCGGGTTACGAGAATGTTGGAGTCGGTCTCTTGAAAGACTCGTCGTTAATGGGTAATTTTCCCATACCACCACCACCCGATATTCTATGCCCGTTAGTTGCTTCGATTAATATGATCTTCGTCGTTCCTTATGAACTTCCGGTGTCTGTTGACCCTTGGTTAGTCCCTGATCTTGGAGGTCATGCTCGTTTCGGCGACATTATGCCATTAAGTCCGGTTGAGTCTGCTTATCATGCAATTCAATCGGCAACACCTTCTACACCTTCTCTTGAGGAGTCGTCTCCTGATCCTTTTCACGTTGTCTTTCCCACTGATGAGATGATCATGTCCGTCATGGTTGATACACCTTGGGATGATGGGCATCATCGTTCCATACTGTTTCTGGAACAACATACTCTTGAGAATTATCAACGGATTTCAACCCCGTCGACCGTTGTTGTCACAATGACCGTTCCCAGATCTACACATGATGTGTTTGCAGAAGGGAACCTCAGAAATATTTCTCACACGATACCCATTGATATTTCAATTAAACTTGGGATTATTGAAAATGTTCATATTGGAGCTTCGTGTTCTCCAGAGGAAATTGTTACCTATACTGCTTTGTTCAAGGAATTTCGTGATATTTTTGCCTGGAGTTACGAAGAGATGCCAGGTATCGACCCGTCTATCATTGTGCATGAGATTAAAACTTACCCTGGAGTTAAACCAGTACGGCAACGCCTCCGTCCTGTCCATCCACGTAAAGATGCAGCCTTTAAACTCGAAGTTGAAAAACTTCTCAAAGCCGGTTTTATTTACCCTGTGGCTTTGATAGAGTGGGTTTCCAACCCCGTACCGATTGATAAGAAAGGTAGTAGTATACGTGTCTGCGTAGATTATCGGGATATTAACAAAGCCTGTCCCAAAGACAACTTCCGACCCCGTTTGTCGATCAGATCGTTGATGATTGTGCCGGTAGTGAAATCTTTTCCCTCATGGATGGATTTTCCGGTTATAACCAGATTAATATAGCTCCTGAGGACCAACATAAAACCACTTTTATTTGTCCTTGGGGTACTTTCGACTACAGAAAGCTTCCTTTTGGTCTTAAGAATGCAGGTGCAACGTTCCAATGTGCCATGTCTTATGCGTTTCACGATATCAAGCATATCGTTCAACCTTGGATGATTTGCCAGCTCATTCGTTATGCCGAGTCGATCACCCTATTCATCTCCGAGCAATTTTTGTTCGTTGTCGATTCTATCGCATTCATCTAAATCCACATAAGTGTGTCTTTTGCGTAGAGTCCGACCGTCTTCTCAGTTTCATTGTTTCACGTCAGGGAATCCGGGTAGATCCTATTAAGGTTGAGGCGATCCTCAATCTTCCACCTCCTTCTTCACTGCGCCAGTTACAAAGTTTGCAGGGGAAAGTAAACTTTCTTCGTCGTTTCATCCCGAATTACGCCGAGATTACTTGTGGTTTCACATGTCTTTTAAAGAAAGATTCAAAGTTTGTTTGGGATAAAATTGCCAACAACGCTTTCGAAGCTTTAAAGCTATCCCTAACTAAGGCTCCTCTTCTTTTCCCTCCCGATTATAGTCGAGATTACTTTCTTTATCTGGCTGCTTCTGAGTATACCATCGGCATGGTCCTCATTCAAGAGGATGATAACCATGATGAGCATGTTATCTATTACTTGAGTAGAAGTCTATCATCAACAGAAATTAAGTATCAACATGTTGAGAAACTGGCTTTGGCTGCTGTTCAAGCAGTGCAACGTTTTCGTCATTATATCCTCGCCAGGAAAACTACCGTGATTTCACATTGTAACCCCATGCAACATATATTGACACGTCAATTGCTGGGGGGCAAGTACTCCAAGTGGATTGTCATTCTCCAGGAGTTCGACTTGGAATTCGATCGCACCACGTCGAAGAAATCCCTAGTTTTTGCTGAGTTAATTTGTGATTTCCCCCACTCTGCTACGGAAAGTGTAGCAGTAGATTCGTTACCTGACGAGTCACTTTTCCTTATTAGTACTGATGATATTTGGTATGGAGATATCATTATATATATCCAAACTCAAACTTTCCGGTCTGCTGTTTCCAGTAATGAACGATGTCGTATACGTTATCAGGCTCGCCGGTACATTATCCTCGGTGATACTCTTTACCGTCGAGGTATTGACTCTGTATTTCGGCGTTGTTTGACTTTTGACGAGGCTGAGAAAGTTTTGAATGACTGCCATTCCAGAGCATATGGCAGTCATATGTCTGGGTATGCTACTTCCCAGAAGATTTTACGTGCAGGATACTTTTGGCCTTCTTTGTTTAATGACTGCATTACTACTGTTCAAAAGTGTCATGCTTGCTAGACCTATCAACAGAAGATTTGGTCGCATCCTGCTCCCCTTCATCCTGTAGTCTCAGTAGGTCCTTTTGCTAAATGGGGCATTGATTTCATGACATGTCACCCTCACTCGGCTGGGGGGCATGGCTATATTATTGTAGCTATTGATTATTTTACAAAGTGGGCCGAGGCAATTCCGACATTCGATAATACTGGGAGGACTGTAGCGTTATTTCTTTTCAATCATGTCATTACTCATTTTGGTGTCTCTCAGGCTATCGTTACCGATCACGGTAGTCATTTTCAGAATTATATGATGTCAGAACTTACAGAGAAGTTGGGCCTTCGTCATGATAGCTCAACACCCTATTATCCACAGGCTAATGGCCAGGTTGAAGCAATCAATAAGGTTCTCATAACTATGATTCGACGGATGATAGGAATACATAAGACTAGCTGGCACACGATGTTGTTTTCGGCATTGTGGGCCTATCAGACATCTGTTAAGTCTGCTACGGGATTTACACCCTTTCGATTAGTTTATGGCATGGAAGCCATTCTACCGATAGAATGTGAAATACCCTCTTTGAAGCTAGTTGTTGAGCTCTTACCCAATACCTCTGCCGAAGAAGAACGTCTGTTGTATTTGATGCAATTAGATGAGACCCGACGTGATGCCACTTTAGTAATAGAAGCCCAAAAGAAACGCGTTAAGGCACAATATGACAAGCATGTCAAGCCTCGTGTTTTCTCTGAAGGTGATCTTGTTCTTCTGTACGAACAGGATAAAGATGTCCTAGGAGCTGGGAAATTTGAAGCTATGTGGCGTGGTCCCTATATGGTCAGCAAAGTTTTTGAAAAAGGAGCGTATGAGCTAGTTGATTATGATGGTGTGCCTTTGAGTGAACCCAGAAATGGGTTGTACTTAAAGAAGTACTATGCATAAGTTATTTGTGCATGAGTGCTTGTATTTTATGTATCATACTGCGTGGGTGTGCTACTTTAATTTTGCTTTTGACGTTATCTGGTCTCTGCCCTTACGTGACGTTATGTTTGATTGCCAGATGTCGGAGTATTCTCTACCTTATATTGGCTTCGCTGATGGAGCTAGCCGTAGTACTCGGAACCTAGCTTCAGCTGCATGGGCAATCTATGCCCCGACAAACGAACTCATATCTCTATGGGGTATATGTCTTGGCCAAGCAACCAATAATATCGCCGAGTATAGCGCCATTGTTGAACTATTGGTTGATGCTATTTCTCTTAGAATTCGTCACTTGGTTGTCTGACTTGACTCGCAGTTGGTAGTACTACAGCTCAGTAACGTATATTTTATTCGAAGTCCTACTTTATTAAGAGTATATTTGTGGATTCGCCTCTTGGAACGATATTTTGAACACATTGAATATCAACACATTCCTCGACGTCTTAATACATTAACAGATGCTTTAGCTAATTATGTATTGGACAGGCATTTGAACAATTTATAAATCAAACATATTGAAAATGTACACAAGTGTAAAGTGAGCTGGTAGAAACCATGTATATATATGTAACGATCAAAGTTTGTTTTTTACAAAATGGTTGTTCGAAGACCAAAATATCAAAAATGGAAGCTCATGGCTTCTACAAAATGACATCACTAATGATGTTCACGATAACATGCTAAGGTCCTATCAACTCTGCGGAGCAGTCACCCCATAGAAGCAGAGACTCCCACAGTGTGACGCTGATCGTGTCGTGGAATCTCCTCCAGGGGCATCTCTGGAACATCTGCCATAAGGCCCTCTAAGTTTTGCTCCACTGTCAAGTAGTCTTCGACATACTGCAGAATTGCTACTGCTGCCTCTCCTCGACGCTGAATAGGAGAACTACCAGCAGGTCTATATGATCCAACGTTTGTGTTATCAACAAAATTTTTGTGTTAGTCTTCAGATAAATCTATAAACAAAAAACATTTAAATATATTTAAAATACAAAAACATTTAAAAAATCAAAATCGGTGTACTTCTTACCGAGGTTTCCCCACTGTGTATCCTCAGGTAGGGAAAGGTCTGGATCGCCACGGAAATCTAGGCCAACATAGGCATAATCCTCTATCATCAGCACCTGGCCTTGAATCCGGTCGAAGAAACGATCGTCATATCTGACGATAGGCCCTGCCACATGATGGGCCATGAGTTGGCACCATCATAACATCCTTGGGTCCCTGGGACCCGGAAACTGCCAATCTGCCTGAAGCCTAAATAACAGGACTCTCTCGCAGAAGAAAGACACCAAAAGAGATCCATACCCGAACTGCTTTATATTTCCACGCCTGTATTTGGTCAGTGGTTTCTTAAGATTGCGTAGAATTGCATCAGCCCAGTTGAAGACCCGGGGCTCAGTACACTCGATGGCATACTGAAAGTAGCTCTGCAGAGCCATGTGTTGGGTAGCACTTCCTGCCATCCGAGCGATAGTGAAGAGAATGGTACAGAGAGTTATATCAGTCACTCCCCAAATGGCCACCTTCCCTTTCTGACGTTCATCTTCAGGCACACAGTACTGGGCACAGTATTCGCTCATTGTCAAACCACCCCTTCGGTTGCCGGTCAAACTGACGTAGGACCCCCGTCTGGACAACCCAGTCAAGAAATAGATATCCTCAATATCTATGGTCAAGGTGTGAAATCCCACGTTGAAGAATTGTTGATCCAGGTCCCACATTTGGATCAAGTACTCTAGCATTCGCACTTGGGCTCTCATGCCCGGGATTCAGAAATACTTCAGAAGACCGCAATCTCTTAAAGCAGCAATTGTTTGAGGGTGATTCTCGACATTTTTATTGTTTTCCTCATGTTCCCGTTCTCTCAATTCAAGCACCATAATGATAGTTATTAACCTGCATGGCAACCATGTGACGATAATTAATAATCTAAAACCTGAGAAAAATTGGTTTTATTGGCTAAATATTACACAAATTTTTGGGCGCTGCGTTGTTCGCAGGTGGCTTATAACGCACAGTGTGAACTTCTGGAACTCTACCTCAAGTCCACCTGTGAGAATGAGGACTTCTCGCAGGCCCCGTATGGGCAGCCTGCGAGAATCCTCCTTCATGCATAGGGTTTCAAAAACTAGCTTAAAACTTGATTTTTAACCAATTAAATCATAAATTTAAACCATGAAAGGCTAGGGAATGGAGAGCTTACCAATTTGATCCAGATGGCTCGTGGAATGATGCCTCGAAGCTCCTGAAAATCGACAATGAAGGTATAGGGTAAAATGGGATTTTTTGCTCTCAAAGTGGTAAAATGGTAAATGATATGGTAAATATGTTATAAATTCATTTTTATTACTTTTTTACTATATTAAAAGTGGGTTTTTTATATTTATTCATTATTAACCCTAATTGTTAATGAGAAAATGAGCAGAATGCTTTGCAGGTATGGAACATGAAGGGTCATGGACGATTTTTTCTATGGTGTGGTATATTTTTGATTGTTTTCTATGGTTTTGATATAAAACCTCAAGCGCTTTTTATCCGTTCTTGCACTTGTCAAAAACTTAAGAACGTGATCGAGTGTTGTTTTATCCCTTTTTCGGGCTCGCTATGGTCATATGAAAAAGGAACCCCCCTGGAGTTGTCTTTAAGCTCTTTTCAGACTCTCTAAATAGGAAAATATTGCTGAGCGACCTTGTTATTTTCACGCTCGATAAAGTATTTGAAGTATGCGTCTTTCGAGCGATAGTTTAACCCTTTTTCGGTATCGTTGGATTACTGTACGAAAAAGGAACTGAGAGAGTTCTCTTTTAAGTGTTTTTCCAAACTCTATAATCTTGAAAAACCTTCGAGTTTGCTATCTCTGGACTCGTTAAACAAAGATTGACAAACCCGTAATGGGACCGAACCACTCCTTCCTAGGGTTCGTTAAAAATACTCTGAGAGACTCGTCCGAAGGATGAGCTTATATCAACAAGCATATGTGATCCTCTTCAAGCTTGCGTAAAAATAAAGAGGTACTTGCTAGAAATGGTGGGGGGAAATTTGGGAAAGGGATATGTTTCGTCTTTGTGTTAATTGGCAGTAAGAGTCACTCTTGAACATGACACTCCCTATTCATCATCTGAAGCCGGTTTGAGTAATCCATTTGTCTCTCATTCGATTTGATAACAAGGTCTTTCCATGTGTCGTATTTGAGTCAATGCTGCCAAATCATTGGTCCTGTCGTTCATATGTTCAAGAGCAGTCTGTCTGAAACCTCTACTTGAGTCGGCCATCTGCAGTTATCCATTTCTTTCGTGTCGGCCTTCTTTGTGTCCAAAGTCCAATTGCTACATGCTCTGTTTTACTCTCAAACTCTGTTACTCATTTCGTGTCATTGATGGGGGATACATTAAGGCCCTCTTGTGACAAGTCTTGTCCCATCGACATCAGCACATTATCCAGGATTAAGACTTAGAATTCATTCAGTACCTTGGAGCTTGCATGCCTCAATGGCAAGTTTTCTCGCTTTCGACAGTGGGTTCACATCATTGGCCCCTGATCGAAAGATTCCGTCGATTGTTCGACATCAGCTCATTTATTCACAATCGATGGTTTGTACTTTAGTACCTTGGGAGTCATTGACATCAATGGTGATTTCCCTCGCACTTGTTAACGGTTGTATCAATGACCGGTAATCAAGTGGTTTCTGCCATGTTCGACTTCGACACATGTAATCACATGGTCAGATTCGTACTTTGGGCGATGAGGTTGAAGACCCTGGATATTATCGTTATGATCCAGGTTGCGATGGAGTATGTATAATTTGTGACACATAGATCCACTGTGTATGTTTTGTGGCTATGTCGTCTTGACTGGAAATTTGTCGCATAGATCCACAGTGTATTCAGGTGGCTATGCTATATTATGACCGCATGGATCCAGAGTGTATGATTGGTGGCCATGATCTTTATTTTATGATGTCATCAGTCTGTGATCTGAGTATGGGAATGCCTACCTCAGAAGGGATACATATTATATTCTGTCGATGCTTGGATGTTTGCAGGTTTTCGATTAGATGTGCTCTTGGTTCTGGACACACACATGCAACTTACAAAGTCTATTGACCATCACTGATTCCGCTCTCAGACTTTGGGGGGCATTCTGTTATCCACAATTTTGGTCATCGTGATGATGTTATGATGATGTCATGATGATGGAAAATCAATCTCTTCAATAAGAATACTTTCCTGAGAAAAGTTGCACTTGTCTTCTTCCAGAAACTATATTTTTCAAGAAGTTCGTAGGCTGCCTATATACTTGCCTGCGAGAATGCATGATTCTCGTAGGCTGCTTCAAACTAGGGTGCGAATAGTTCGCATTGTACCAAAGGATAGGGTGCGAAAATCATTTTAAAGAGGAAAAAGATGAAGTTCTCGAGCCTTCTAGAAGAGAATCTTCGATAATAATGAGTTGGCTAACGAATGGTTGTTCAAGTGCTGGCATTCTAGATATCTTGGGATCATTTTCTATCCAAGTAACTAAATTATCTTCTCCTATATATTGAGGAGATTGCTCATGGAAAAGGTTAGAAGCAAGCTAGTAAGAGATTGATTGGAGAATTGTTGGAAGCCTGTATGAAGGATTGATGCTACAGCAGCAAGAGACTACAGCAAGGTCATCACAAGTGGTTGATTTTCTTCATGCATGAGCAAGTGTGTGTGTCAGAACTAGGAGCCATCGAAAGGAGACCTACTACATCAAGGCTCAGGTTGTAAGTTTCTCTTTCAATTAATTCAATACAGTAATATGTCCCTTTCCCATAAAGATGATGTCACTTTATTACATGATTCCTTGATCACATGTATAGACTAGCTATTGAATATATTAACCTGCCTTTACTTTGATTGGTTTGAACTGTTGTGATCTGAACGGTGCAAGAGAATTGGAGTAAAGATTGGAACAATAGATACATAAGGAAAGCGTTCATAAGGTATGTCCATAATCCTTATATCTTAGTTCACTCAATAGGCTAGATCTAGGGAAAGTGTAGTATTTTGTCCTGTTTTGTTCTAGATCCAGGTGGATCTAGGGAGATCATTTCGTGTCTGCACTTACGGATTAATCCTGAAACAACCACCACTTCGGGATTTCGTGTTTCGGGATTTTGGGATTTCAGGGTTTCCAATACCAAACCACAATACACATCAACTTCTGAATTCCGAAAAGTGAAAGGATGTGGGACCACCACTTCGGGATTTCAGGATTTCGGGGTTTAAAATACCAAACCACAATATACAACAATTTCCAAATTTTTGAAAGGTTAAAGGGTGTGGGACCAACACTTCGGGATTTCGGGTTTCGGGATTTTGGGGTTTCAAATGCCAAACCACAATACACATCAACTCTTGAATATTGAAAGGTGAAAGGGTGTTGGACCAACACTTCGGGATTTCAGGTTTCAGGATTTCGGGGTTTTAAATTCCAAACCACAATACACATCAACTCCCAAATACCGAAAGGTGAAAGAGTGTGGGACCAACACTTCGGGATTTCGGGTTTTGGAGTTTCGGGGTTTTCAAATGTCAAACCACAGTATACGACAATTCCCGAATTCCAAAAGCATAAAGACTTAAGAGTTTTACCCACACAGAAGGAGCATAAAGGATAAAATCTTCTGTATAAGGTAAATTCTATAATATTCACTTAGAACCTCTTTTAATCAATACAATAAATGTCAATAGTACTAGATCTGTGCATCTATGTAAATACATGATTAAGAGTATCATTCCGTCAGAGTTTGGTCATTATAAATGATGTTCCGAGGGATTTGAGTTTGGTTTCCTAGGAATTTATCTACAGAGAGGATCTGCCTCATTGATGTTAATCACCTCCTTCCCTTACTTATAGAAATATAATTACAGATTTCCTTCACATATATTCCCCACAATAAAAAAAATGGAAAACGTTACAGTTCCAATTTAATCAACACAATGCATCAGAAAAAAAATCATTCAGACAAAGAATGGACATCATTCTAGTTTGGATTTAACATGACATTGAAATAAAAACATAGCCATTCATAATAGAGAGGGGTAGATCAACATATATGAATCCAATCTGTGGAAATAAAAAGGGAACAACCACGTTCCTCCCAACTGTAGAACAAGGAAGCCAAAATCACTTGCCCGATTCACCCCCTAGCCTAACCATGAATCCATTAGTGTGAACTTGGAAACTCCTCCTTAGCTATGTCCTTCAATTCCAACAGTTATCCTCTATCCTCACACTTACTCAACAGTGCTGATAACAACATGGGGATTTTGTTTCAACAAGCACCTCTTGCCTCACACTCAATCCACAGTGTTTATAATAGCAAGAGAGCTTAGGAATCCTTTCCCAGCATACTTGGCAGCGTCCTGCCTCCTCGCATATGCTATATATATATTTTCTTGCCCAAGTCTTTTCCCTCATTTGGGGATTTTCGCAGCTTTTCTTAATCTTTGATTTTTAGGGGCTGTCAGTGGCCAAATCTCTGATTTGTCACTTGTAATTATCATCCCAGAGGCAGTTCCAACCTGTTCCCCACTCATGGAGTCATGGTCAATTGATTTTTTAACATGGTTGTTCCATTTGTCCTCCTCCAGTTAATATAAAATGTTTCGTTGTGATACAAGTGTCATAGTCAAATAGTTAGTTGAGTCCAAACAGATCTCTACCCAACAGTCACAATAATTAAATACAATTATTAAATTTGAAATTCGGAATTGCCATAAATGGCAAAAAATTTATAGATTCAAATTTGCCTAAAACAGAAATAAATTTCCACACACAAAATAAGAAATATTTTATTTTTGGGGAATGTCACACAACATATTCAATAGGTTATGCACACCCTGCGGCAACACAAGCTATATCCAACTTGGAAAAATTCTCCTTCGGCATGGACAGGGTCCATTACCTCGGCTACATCATTGATCAACATGGCATACATGTGGATCCAACCAAGATCCAAGTCATCTGTGACTGGCCAGTGCCAACCACACTCACTGAGCTTCAGAGCTTCTTGGGCCTTTCCAATTTCTACAGCAGGTTCTTGTTGGGATTCTCCCATATTGCATGGGACCTCAGCCAAATAACCATGGGTGGTGGTAAGGAAAAATTTTCATGGGGCCGGTCCGAACAAAAAGTGTTTGATGATTTGAAGCAATGCTTTTTCTCAGCCCCAGTAATTTCACTACCAGACTTGCAACATCCGTTTGATATCGAGAAAGATGCTTCATAATATGCGGTGGGCACCGTTCTCACTCAGCACGACCACGCCATGGCCTATCATAGTGAGACCCTGCTTACGACAAAGAAATGTACTACAAGCATGCTGCTAGTGGAGACGTTACATTCTTTGGAAGGAGACAATCATCCACACTGATCATAAGCCACTGCAGTTCATGCAGACACAATAAAAATTTCATAATGATCGCCATCAAAAGTGGTCCACATACTTGCAACAATTCCACCTCAAAAACAAGTATAAAACAAGAAGCACCAATCACATCGTTGATTGCTGCAGCAAATTGTGAGTCGTGGAACTCACCATGCTGCTAGAGTCTTGTGGCCATGAGACCTCTAGATGGCCCCAACTCTATGTGACAGATCCAGACTTTGCCACCACCTACCAAATGTTGGGTGCAAATGCAGTTGTCGATAATTTCCATCTCTAGGATTGGTTGTTGTGTCATCTAGGCCATATTTGTTTTCCATCAAGCGAGCAAGTGAAGTTGATCTAGGAAGCCCACTATAGTTGGGTGGCAGGACACTTTGGCATCGAAAATACAGTGGCGATGCTATAGAAACATTTCTACTGGACAAAACTTCGACATGAGGTCAGCAAGTATATCAAATCCTGCACTGCCTGCACTATTGCAAAACTGACCACTAAGAAATAGGGCTTAGACACCCCTCTTCCTACTCTTGACAGACCATGGGTATCCATCTCAATGTACTACATGTCAATCCTCCCATCCACCAAGCAAGGAAATGGCTGTGTTTTTGTGGTTGTTGATTTCTTTTCTAAGATGGAGATTATGGTTTCCTGCAAGAAGAACATCACAGCAGAGGCCACTGCCAGGGTCTTCTTTGAATGAGTCTGGGTGCATTTTGGAATCCCAAAAACCATTGTCTCATATCGAGATAGTCAATTTATCATCATATTCTAGTCGAGCCTCTAGTCACTGCTGGACACTAAGCTCACCAAGTCCACGAACTTCCACCCCCAGACAGATGGCCAAATCGAGGTCGTAAATTGAATGATTGTGCATATCCTTCACATGTATAATTAAAAGCACCCTCACACATGGGATGAGAGCCTTCCCTATGTCCAACATAGCTACAACCGATCCCTTCATAGCTGAACCGGCCACAACCCCTTTCAGGTTGGGTTGGGATTCCAACCATTGGGTCCCATAGATGTTGCACTTCCCCTTGTAGTCACCTCGACTGACTCATCTCCTGCTCCAACTGAAGCTGACAAAGCCACCCAGTTTATTGAGAGGATCCATCACATCCTCCAATAGGTTTAGGATATCCTACAAAAGTCCAATGACAAGTACAAGCAACACCATGATCAACATCAGGTGCCACATAAGTTTCAGGTGGGTGAAAAAGTTTGGTTGCACTTGCAGAAAGAACGCCTTACACGACCCCATCGAAATATTTTCCCACTCTGTTATGGGTCATACACCATCACCAAGGCCATGAGGGATAATGCTTTTGAGCTCAACATTACTCCTTTCCTTGGCCTGCACCAAGTGTTCAACATGAATCTCCTTCTTCCTTATTTCCCACCATTATTGGACACCTCAAACATAGCAGAGCAGCTGACACCAACAGATCTCAACGCCAAATGCATACAACAGGCATCCAATGATCAGATTGTGGAAACACAGATCAAGGGAAATTAAAAACAAAGGATCCATCTTTATCGAGTCGTCAAAGCATGGTAGCTCCTGCACCAAGGCAAGTGGCTCACCCGGGGCCAAATTCAGCATAAATTTCCTCATCTGATGGGGTAACTCAACGCAATGGAGAAAATTTCTTCCTAAGGATGGAGGATTAATCTAGGTGGATATCAGTGTCCACTCACCTCTTCCAACTGGCTCAAAACATTTTTCTAACAATTTTGGCAATTTACTATTTTTAGCAGTTTTAACTTCTAGGACCATTTTGAGGGCCTAAATGAAGGTTTTTCAGGATTGAGATTTTCAATGATAGCCAAAGGAATTATTGAGCCCCCAAAATGAATCTCCTAGAAGATACCTTTCCAATGGGCTATTATACACCTAAAATGGAGATCGTATGCAAAAGTTACGACCCCTAGAAGTTGATGTATCAACTTACCCAAATGGGGCCCATGTGACTTTTTCCGCTTCATCTCCTAGGGATAGGTTTTTGGATGTCTAGGGTTTTTGGAATTCCTGTTTATTGTAAAAATGCCTTCAGAGCCTCATTGTAATGATCTTCTTGCGAATGAGCGCAACCGTCACATCTCTTCTCAGAGATAAGCTGCCACCATTCCAACAAACTTGTTTCCGCTGCATTTTACAGTTTTAGCTTATTTCCTTATTCAATAGAAAACTAGTTTTACTGTATCTCTGTTATTTTGTGTTAAACACCTGTTAATAATCTATAGTCATTTCATTCTGCTCATAAAATACGAATCAGAGTGGGGGAACCAGGGGGACGAGAGGGGTGGGTGGGACCACTAAGAAGAAGGGTGTTAATTGATAGGCACCACTACGATCAGGGAGAAAAGGGGAATCCAATGGGTTTTGGGCCAAATAAGGGCACTGGAAGAGGGTATGGATCCATGAAAAACATTATACTAAAAGTGATAAGTACCATGAGAATTTGGGAGAAGAGAGGAATCCCATGGGATAGGTCCCTAATAAGTGTGCCAGCGAGACCACTAAACTCTTTTTTCAACTCCTATGGAGTTATACTCTGATATGAAGAATAGTGCAGTGTTGAGAGGCCCAAATTATTAATAGGAAAAAATATGTAGTAATTTAGCAACCATAATGCGGGAGGTAAATTTGCATGGAAATAGATCTTGTCTTTTCTACGTCTCTTTCCATCGCCAGGGTTAGTGTATCCAGGGTTTCTACAAACAAAGGTATGCCCTATGTTATAGCTCTTTGATATACATGTGGGGTCCAACATTAGTATTCATCCCAATATCTTAGGGAACCAACTAAGGAGGCTAGACCATTCCCTTAGCCATACTACCTGACTACCTAGGTACTAGAGAGTATATTCCTGAGTTTTGTTCTTGGTAGCACTATAGAAGTCATGAGACTCATTGGTTTATCTATTGAGGGTTTTAGGATATCCATGTCGATTTGTATACTGGTGTTTTATGATGCGCTACCACTCAAATGGGTACCAAAATGGGTTACAAGTGTGGCTAACAATGTGTGCTTAAGTACCACTTGTAGCTCCTGTGTGCATTCTTCCCCGACTGTGGATTCATGCACCAGACGACAGATCTCTATATCTTTAAGACAACAGAATACAAATCTACCTTGGAAACAAATAACCCACAATTTTTTTCCAAGGAACGTGCTCTGATACCACTTGTAAGGTGCCAGATCTAAAATAATAGCTGGAAAAAAAATATTGCAGAGAATAACAATGAAACAATACCATAGATGAAACCACAAAACTAAAATAATACATTTATTGATAGGAAACAGTGTTCACTTGCCTCTTCGAGGGGGAAACCTCCAATAGAGAAACTCTTTATTACAATACTTCTCAAGAAAAAACTTCTCATACCCTCTACTCATATTTATACTAAATATATCTACCCAAAAGAACAATCTAGAGGAATACCCTTCTAGAAGTAGAAGCTTATATTAGGTTTTCTTACATTTTACTTGTTCTTCCTTATTGCTAGGCCTTATTAATATCGACCTTTATTACATGGAAATATATTATTCTACTTACATGAGGGGTTAGGGAGGTTAAGTCACTAACACATTCTTTTCATTTAAGTTTTTTTCAGTTGGATTGAAAACTGCAGCATAGATGTTTTTTGAGTTGACAAACTTGGTGGTTTGCACTACAAATATATTAAATCCTCAATTTTTCGAAATACCTCTCAATATATTTATTTGTGATGTTGTTTTTCTATAGGTTACACAAATCCATTATCGATAAAATTACAGATGCATATAGAGTCAACTATGCACATTCCAAATATATATATTTTTTAAATTAATGTTGTTTACTATTTTAAATATATTTTTTTCCTAACATATATCATAGTACTTAAATACATACCTCTTTTATTTCTTCTATAACTTTTTATTAGCTTAACCATTTTTAAAATAAGATATATGCCATACTAGATCAAACTGAGATGTAAAAAAAAAAAAAAAAAAGTGTTTGGTAATCTTAATATCATTGTACTCTACACTAACCCAAGGCCTTGTAATGAAGGATATAATGAATTTCATAATTAAGAAAAAAAAATTAATCTTATAAATTTTGAAAAAATAACCCGCACCATAATAATGTGTTCTCTACAATTCTACAAAAACAATTTAAGGAAATTATGTTTTTAAGGTACTCAACACCTTCACTAAGGAAAACATATGCATTATATTTTTCTTGAAAAATATCATAGCAATGTTAGAAGATTTCACATAGTTATACAGAAATTCTATAAATAAAAATTATATTCAGAAAGTTAATTCAATTTCCCGCATTTCATGTTTTCACACCATATTCAAGTACCTTGAGTAATCGCTCCAGGTTAACATATTGTTGTTTTATCATGTTTTTATTTCCACTAATGCATCATGAAAGACCATCATTAGCTTGCACCCAACCCTATAATTAACATAATTGTTTTTATCCCTACTTTTAAAATAGGTACAATGAGGCTTTGTGTCAAGGGTTTAGGGAAGCCCACATGACTTCTAAATTGAAAATATTATGCATGCTAGGGATGAGGATAATGCCTCCAATATTTAAGAATCTAGATTGGTAGCCTTTGAGGTCCATTTCTTTCCCATTTGTGAGACACTTAACCCCAAACTCTGTCTTCCATAGAAAAACATCATAATTTGTAGAAATATTTAGAACAATGCCCATGGCATTTGAGGATTCCTAAAGTCATTTAAAGTAGGAATTCTAGTTCTTCAGGGGAATCATATTATTTTCTTTAGTTTTATGAGTTAGAATTTTCCTCCATAACCTTTTATGATAGAGATTAGGTAGGTTCAAGAGGTGCTCTTGCTTTAAATATGTGTAGTACATTTCTTTCCTTTTAATTATATATATATATATATATATATATATATATATATATATATATATATTCTTAAGAAGTTGTAAGCAATCATTAAAAGCATCTGTATTTCCTATCAATTTTACACTCATTATCATACCAAGGGTTTGTTGTTCTACTTTTGTTTTTACATAAGAACTCAATAGACAACTTGTTAATGGAAGTAGAAAGAGTTGTCGTAAAATTATGATAAAGGTCTTCAATGTTGTTCCTGCAAGATGCGAGATTTAATTCACTCTTTAAATCCTTTAAGAAAGATCATCTTTATTTTCTCCAAAAGCATGTTCCTTTTATCATCGATATTTTCTTCAATGGGGATTTTGTGCATGGAAAATTTTATACTTAGAGTTAAAGGTATATGATTAGATTTAATCTCACGGTCATTTAAAAGGTTAAAAATTACTATTTGGTTTTATAAGGGAATATTTGATATCATATAATCCAAGAAACTATTTACCAACCCATTTTTACAAGTCATCATATTAAATTTCGACCACTTCATCATGTCATTACAAATTATGAGGTCTTGACAACTACATAGCTTGACTAGCTTGGTACCAAATAAATTATCAATCAAGTATTCAAAGTTTCTTTTGTATTTATGAGCTAAAACAAGGTCTTCATCTAGCCATAAAGGATTAATTTTGGAATGATTTCTTTAAAGAATAACTTGGTTAGTTACATTTATAGTATTAAAGTCTTATCTATATAATTTTTCTTATAGAAAGTATATATATATATATTCTAGTTTGTTTGTGTGACTAGCATGTGGCTTGAGAAACCGCAACTCATGGGCATCTAAGCCATCAAAATCACCCGTGGATTGCACCTGGCCCGAGCCACACCAACCCTTAACATGGTTGGATTTTTTTTCCCGCAGGTTTTGAACTGTTGACTTAACATCACAGAGTTCCTTAACAACACACTTTGTCACCCACTGTCCTACTCCTTGGGGACCTTATAGAAAGTATAATTAATAGGCACAAAATAACATATTACAATCTTCTTAGGATTAATTTATGAGATCTCTATCCAAATGTATGGATCTATCTTGTGAAGCTGAATGTGAGAAGAGATGTCATTTTTTATGTAACAAGCTATGCCTCCATTCCCTCTCTGCAGTAGGATTTCTTGTTCCATAGTGACCACAAGACAAATTGTTCTATGTTAGGGTCTTTACACCCTCGAGGTTCCCACATTTGAACTAAAAAAGTAATATCAATTTCACTCATGATCCAACTTAACATAAGACTCTTGTTTCATGGAAATCCACAAAAATTCCAAGAGATGATCTAGAGTGTGTCAAATTCCTATTTATCACTACCATTTTGGTCTCTATCCATGATAATAGTTTTTCAATTTCTAATTATTGCTCATTTTTCTTTTTTCCTTCTTTTACCTTTTGAACTTTCTTCCTAGCAAAGTACTTTTGTTGATATATCAAAGGAATTAGGATAGAAAAAAATATTTTATTCATTTTAATAAAAAATGAATAATCACTTACCTAAAACTATATATTTATTTATAAATATAGTTTATATCATCTTACTTCTAAAGGTTAAATAACATAACTTCATTTACAATATTTAGCTTTATGACAAAAATCCCTATAATAAATTACATAATCTAACACATATATTAAGTGAGAAAAAAATAACATAACTTAATATTTAACTTCCATGACAAAAGTCCCCCGAATAAGTTACATAATCTAACAGCTATATTAAATATTAAGTGAGAGAATAGCTTTGGAGTGCTCATGAAAACGTTGATGCAACAAGTTGTGGGGGATATTCAATCTCATTGGAGATTGGGACCCATTTTCATATGAAATCCGCATAAGGGAAGGGAATAAAGTTTATAGTTTTTGAATACTTTGGTCATGATACCTTTCGTGATTGTCTTGTACCATGTGGTTTACCTATGTTTTTCCATGTAAAGTTTTTCTCCATGCTAAAGCCAAAACTTCATAATTTTGGTTAATAATGTGTATGCATTTTAAACCATTTGGTTAATGGTTAATAATGTGTATGTAATTTAAATCATTATCCAAATTATTTATTTATTTTAATTTTTCTTTTAAATTAAATGATTATATTTTCAATATTTATTCTATTTTTATTTATTCTAAAAAAACCTCAACATTTACTTTATCTTTATTTATTCTAATTTTTTCTTAAAAATTAAATTAAATGATATGATTATACCCTCAATATCTACTATATCTTTATGATTTATGAGTCATTGTAAATCTACTATATCTTTATGGATCATTGTAAATTATTATACCCCACTATCTACTATATCTTTATGATTATACCCTCAATATCTACTATATCTTTATGAGTCATTACCAATATCTACTATATCTTTAAGAGCAATTGTCTCTCTTTCACCTCCCAAACTTCTTGTAGAGTCATTGTAAATGATTATACCACCAATATCTACTATATCTTTAAGAGCAATTGTCTCTCTTTCACCTCCCAAACTTCTTGTAGGTCTGTAAGGAGACTTGATCTTCAAGTTCGCTTACAATGTCTCTACATATTCACTAGATTTTAAGAGCGAGCTTATTTGTTCTTTTATCTTGCGCTCATTAAATTTGATTCAGAGACGATACTTTCTCCACGAGAGGATCAATGCTATGTTGTAAATATGGTATTTAGCTGCACTAATATGTCGAAAAGATACCTGAGTGTCTATCTAGCTGCCAATGAGATTCAACAACCACTGTTTTGCGTTGTTCCATGCGTTAGAACCATAGTTCAGCAAACAAATTTAATTTTCATTTTATATAAACATGTGGTATCGTATGAAAGCGATACAATTTTAGAACGCATGTGAAGTCCTTCAATCGTTTTTGACAATATTGTATGAAATAATAAATTTTATCCCAACAAATATAATTTTAATTTCACAAAAACATGCGGTGTCGTAGAAAAGGGATTCAATTTTGGAACGCATGTAATGTCCTGCAAACATTTTTGACAACATTGTATCAGGTTTTGTGATAGTGCGTTGAACGCTTCACGATTTTAAAGTAAATGTCTAGTGGATGGTGTCATCTTTGGAAAATCTCTATAACCCATTTTCAGTACAAGACAAACAAA
>ML779735.1:177114-226113 GCA_009831015.1 Picea engelmannii
CCAACATGGTCGTTTTGTCAATTGTAAACCTGCATGGGAAACCATAATTTTCCAGTTCCCAAGTCTGAATACATTCTAGCAAAGCGCTCACTCGGTTCTTCTAACACTGACCTCAAAATACTTGGAACCAATTAGTCCAGTTCTCAGTCTGGATCTTTCCAGTTCAGTGGCACCTCCCATAAGAGAAACGAATCCCTTGAGCTCTTACTCAAAACCTTCACCAACAGTTTCTTCCATCCGCAGACTATCTTCCGTGCACTCAAAACATTCATTAACCCGATAGTGTTGCAACAGTCTCATGAAGTAACAATCTCTACATTCCGAGTGCTGTTGGGATCTGATTAACATGTTCTGGTTGCACTCTGATTGCCCATCCAAAATCACGATGGCATGTCGCTCTGATTTAGAATCCTTGTATTCTCCCCTTTCACCTCCCCATAGGCGCACCAGCGCCCAACCACAACACAAGTCAAAGCCAGCACACAAGTGCACGGATGCCAAACCAAAGCCAATCTATTGAGGAGGATTATCCTACACAGGTTCCTTTGTGCCCAACGCGTCAATTAATGACCAATCACCTGTAGGCAGCTTGTAAACCTCTGGTAGCAACTCAAACACCCTTATGCACACCACTCAAGGCTATACTCTGAAATTTCTTAGCTATGAATCTGTTTCAACCACAGAAAATGCTACAACCCCTTTCCTACTCAGTTTGTACTTGCGATAAAGATGAAGAAAAAATTCGCTTATTTGCAATCCCCTTCTTTCTTTCCGATGAGAATGTTTGCCAAGCTCATATTACGAACTGTAAAAAAAAAAAAAATGTGATCATGAAAGAAGAGAAAATGGACAAAATACCATAACGACCTCCTACACGAATACATTTTTTGTGTGTTGCAAGCTCACTTGAGTTCCCAAGTGGGGTACTCGGATCCACTGTTCTGAGGAAAATAGCCTTGAATTGGTTCATGCCTCTTCTGCGTAGCCTAACAGGTAAAGTCCATATCCCATTACACATACAAATCCTAGCGCTAACGCTAAGCCCACGAGGCTAGGCCTAGCCTTGCCTCACTTAACTCATCAACACACATAACACAAGCCAACATCAAACACCAATGCACAAATATTTCACCAAGCAACAATACAAGACATCACCTGAAAAACGAGGAAGGAGACCAAGGAAGAACTGATTGCATACCAGTCAGCGAGAGAACCACCGAAAAAACAAATATGCAGAGGGAACGGCCATGGCGGTCGACCGCGTAGCCAAAAGAAAATGACGGGATATGTAGAGTTAGGGTTTAGAAAGGAAGGAGCTGGAGGAAGCAAGGTGGTCACATGCAATCCATGCGTGCCCGCACTTGTTTTTAAATTATTTTGATTTTTTTCTTATTATTTATTAAAAATCTTTTTATAAATTGTGTGTGTGTTCGTTTAAATTATTTTTATTTTTATTTTAGTGTAAAGATAATTTAGGTTAATTTAGTTGAAATTAATCTAAAGTTAATTTATGTTAATTTAATTAAATCAATTTAAATTTAATTAAGTTAATTTAAAGTTAATTATCTAAAAAAAAAAAAAAAAAATTTAATTAAATTAATTGTGTATTTAGTGTAAAGTTAAACTACATTAAAAGTTAATTAAAATGTTAGAGGGCCCATGGGTTTTGAACCCAATACCACCCACCAAGTGAATCACCTTAAGAAGAGCACTAACACCAACGCGCCCTCATGAGTCTTTACAAATAAATTCTTATACTTAAATAGATTAATGGTAACAAAGTGTATCCCGAAGTATAAACTTCGATTATCCAAGCGTCAGGCTCACGAGACCTTACACACAACTCATCGAGCCAATTGTCGATCCATTTCATTCCATTCCACCAGTCAAAGCTAAGTGCTAAGCTCCAATGCTTGAAAGCCACTCTACAATCCTCAAGACTCACACCTACAGCCACTGAGACACACAATTCAACCCATATGTACAATGCGCCAAGGAGAGCCTATGAGTCAAGCATCGAAGGATATTTAGTTGTAAGCGAAAATTTTAAAGGACTTAGACTAGGACAAGCGGGAAGGAGGCGGCATACACACTAGGAAAGTAAGCTAGAGGAATTGGTGAGTATGGCGCAAGGCTAGCGTAGCTACAGGGAAAGGGAACCAATAGTTTTATTAGGCGAAGAAATCAAGATTAGATGCTTTAGCCCTAACCTAGCCAATCCCCTAAAGAGAGCAATGTTTGTTTACATACAAGTAAAGAAAAACTTATGCCTAACCCTGTTTCTAGTTTGAGTAGCGCCAATTTGAAACGTCCTTGAACTCACCTTGACAACTTTGGTTGATGCAGGTTAAATCATACAGGATGGTTAGGAATCGAGGGAATCGAGGCAGAGGAGCGTTGTCGTAGGTGCTGCTAACACTGCCATCACCACCACCACCATCGCCCGAACTATCTCTCATACTGCGCTCGTTGGAGGCCATAAATGAGAATTTAAAGGGGCGACAACCAGATGGGACCGAAGTGGAACCCCCACCGTCTAGAATGGGTAATCCAGAAGCGTCAACAGATTTAGGGGGAGGACCTCCACCCAAAGACATCACTTGAGAATTGCATAGGATCAAACTTCCAGATTTTTCCAGAGGTCGCGCCAGTGAACGTGCGGAAGCATGGTTGGAAGGTATGACAAGGTGTTTTTCCTTAAGGGACTATTCATCCAGCTCAAAGGTGAAGATAACAATTTTTCAGTTAAGAGACAACACCTTGAACTGGTGGGGTAACCTGGAAAGACAACTACATCTTACCCTAGACACAGTATCTTGGGAACTTTTCGAGGAGAGGTTCCGAAGGAAATATCTGCCAGCCTATTATGAAAAACAACAGGTAGGGGCGTTTCATGCCTTAGTACAGGGAAATAGAACTGTAGAAAAATATGAGATCAGATTTATGGAATTGGTCAAATATGTTTCGTATATGGATAATGACCAATGACAGGCAAAACGCTTCATCTATGGGCTAAACCCTAAGATCAGAGCTATGGTGCAGATGTGGAAATTGTCTTCAGTAGTAGAACCAGTAGAAAATGCGCGTTACGTGGAAGAAAATGCGCATTACATGAAATTGAATGGAGGTATGAGGTCGACCTTTCCACATCATCCTAGATTCGTTGGGAAGGCCCCTAGGACATTTCCCAAGGGAGGGATCTCAAGACCACCTCCATATGGTAACAGAGTCGCACCAAGGATAGTAACCGCAGGGATTTCAATGGCAGTGAGTGCAATATCTTGTTCTTCACCAACGACGCAGACAGGTCCACGACCATCTCAGGGAACAACTAGTAGGGGTAGGGGTTCTATGGGAATGAACTCATTTTAGAGACAGTCACTTAACAGTGCGCAGGTTCAATCTCGTGTTACATATAATTTCATTTCACCATATGCATTAGAAAAGAGTGGGTTGGCAGCCTACGAGCACGATGACTTTAAACAAGTTGAGATGGCTTCGGGGGAAAAACAAGCAGTAGGACCTAGTGTTGATAATTGTATAGTAGACCTGGGAGTGTGTACTACTAGGTTGATGGTATACGTAACTACTCTCGAGGCGTATGACCTAATAATTAGAATGGATTGGTTAGCAACTCATTGAGCATTGGTAGATTGTTTCACAAAGAGGGTGCTTTGTGTCGACGATGAGGGAAGACCAGTAGAGATCCAGGGTGTACGGAGAAAGGTGTCATTATACTTTATTTCAACTATGAAATTTAAGCGATGCTTGAGGCAAGGGTGTCAACTATATGTAGTGGAAGAAGTGAATGAAAAGAAGGGACCCTCATTGGATCAGTACTCGGTATTGTAATAATTTAAGGATGTTTTTCCGAACGAGTTACCAGGGTTACCTCCTGAAAGGGAGCTTGATTTTACTATTGAGCTAAAACCTGGTGCGGAACCAATTTCCAAGACCCCGTATCGGATAATAGCACCAGAACTTTGTGAGTTGCAAATGCAGTTGAAGGAGTTACTGGACTTAGGGCTAATAAGGCCAAGTGTTTCACCTTGGGGTGCACCAGTAATTTTTGTAAAGAAAAAGGATGGATCCTTACGATTGTGTATAGATTACAGGGACTTGAATCGTGCTACAGTGAAAAATAAGTATCCAATGCTGTGAATAGATGACCTCTTCGATCAGATGAAAGGAGCAATGGTATTCTCAAAGATCGATTTGTGATCAGGGTATCATCAGTTAAGGATTAAAGAAGGCAATATCCCAAAAACTGTCTTTCGAACTCGGTTTGGACATTACGAGTTTTTCATAGTACCTTTTGGATTGACCAATGTGCCAGTAGTATTCATGAGCCTCATGAACGACGTATTCCAGAATTACTTAGATCATTTTTTACAAGTCTTTCTAGATGACATCCTCATCTATTCCAAGAACGAAAGAGAACACGAAGAACACTTGCGAGTGGTGTTGTCCTACCTTAGAGAGAACAAATTGTATGGGAAGTTCTCGAAGTGTTGCTTCTTTCAGAAAGAGATCCACTATTTAGGTCATATCATTTCTGGTGAAGGAATCTCTATAGACCCAGAAAAGGTAAAGGCCATTATGGAGTGGCCAGTGTTAGGCTCCAATCTACTGATGTAAATTAGAGTGAAAATGATTGTCAATCTGGTGTTTGTAAGACTTAGAGGCACATCCAAAATGTATGGATTTAGAGATAACTTTTATCTTTTATGGGAATAAACCAAAACCTATTCTAAGAGTTGAATAGGGAAGAGATGCTAAGCTTCTGTTCAGAAGTCCTATTCATAGATCTCATGACAGTAATCATCAATTGGTTTCCTAAAGAGTATCAACAATAAGCATTCAAAAGATGTTGAACTAGTTCTAAGGCTTATCAATGATAGAAAGACAAAACTCGTATTCAAGAGATGCATTCATTGTCTTCTTTCATTCATTAGCAATTATCATCAATTCTTATTAAATCAAAAGTACTGAAAACGTAAATAACTCAAAAAGCATTCATGATTATCCTAATGCTTGAAAGAAAACCACACATTGAATTCTTATTCAAGAAATCATTCACAACATGAGTAAGGCTTAGAAACATTAATCATTATACTTAAATATGGAATTCATATAACTACAACAAAGAATAAACTCATCTACAACAAGATCTGATCTAAAACATGTATCAAAGATTACTTGAAAAGAACATAAAGGAAGAGTATACTAGTTTGGCAAAGGGGGACCTCCAATTCTTCACTTGTACACTTGAGTTGTCTCAGCTAAGAAGGAGCTTCCAGAAGCATTCACATCATCATATCATAAACATTATCAAGAACAAAATGCAGAACTGATCTCAAGATTGCAAATTCCAAAGTTTCTTCATTCACATCCAAGGTTGTCATACTAGTCTATCCTTTAGAGTATTTATACAAGAGTTTTAAAACTAATAATGATAATAAATCTCCTAAAGATCATGATCATAGCCATAATATATTCTAGTAAGGTCGAATTCCCCCTTCAGATCCATAATATATGACCAAATCCCACGAAAATCTAAAATTGTCCATGATTTAAGGCTAAAACAGGGTATTTTCTGCTGAAGTGGCTATGTTTAACCAACAATGACCAGACACCTGGAAGGATTAGATATCGAAGATGATAGCTCATAATCCATCCTTGTACATCAAGGATCATGACCCAAGTCTCATATTTTAGCCATCTATCCCACAAGTACACAAACCTAGGAGCAATTACGAGATTTAGTCAAATCCTGTAATTTCTGATAAATTTTCAATTTTAATGCCAAAAATTAGAAAACTCAATTCTTAAGCTAAATAATGATAAATATACCTTGCATAAGATGTTTTTATGGAAAATATGGAATGAAATGTAGGTAAAATGGATGGTTATAGAGGCAAAAGTGTAGTTTATAGAGTAAAAAAGAAGCATACAAATGTACTCAACATCTCCCCCAAGAGGAAGTCTTTGCATGTCATCATGCACAAAAATGTTCTTGAACCTCTGTCAATGATATTATGCCACCTCTGATGCCTACAATAATGTCTCCACATTAACCTAAGCTGTATGAAGAGCTTTCATTCTTTGATATTTTTCTTTATATGCCTTCTTTTGTTGAAACCACTTATAGGCCTGTTTGGAGATTAATTTGTTTTTCTTTTGAAGCTTCTTGTTCTTCTTCTTCAAGGTTTCATTCTCCTCCTATTTTTTATGGCTTTGAGTCCTTATAATTTCATTCTTTGTTTTTATGTATCTTTCTAGGACTTCAATTTCCTTGATTTTTCTCTTCATTTTCTTTATTTTCATGTTTTTCCTATCAAGTTCTGATGTGGACCCACCAACCACTTCTTCTATTTGAGTTTATTCTTTCATGTCTTTAATTAATTGTTCCACATCTTCTCTCATTTTATCATATGTGAAAGTTTCTTGTTCTTCAAAACCATCATTTTCCAATGATTGTGCCTCCAGAGTCTGAATATGTGCATACTGTGCTTGTTGTGCTTCATCATCACTTTCTTGTATTTGGACCCTTTGAACTTGTTGGCGTTTCCTTGATTTTCTTTCATATGTTGTAAAAATCTTGTCTCTTTCCTCAAATTATTTCTCCTTTTTCACCATGATTCTTGTTCTTCTCCTCCCCATAGGTTGTTTTGAGCTTGTTGCCTTGGGGTTTTGTATTTCTTCCTAATCATCGGTCACAACCAAGATTTGTTCTTATTCTTCTTCCTCCTTTATTGTTTCAAAACCATTTTCAATGATAAACTGCTGCCAAGTCAAGTTCTACTTCTATAGTTCATATATCATTATCATTTTAATAAAGCCACAATGATATAAACTATTTTTTGTATTCCTCCCTTGTTTTTAAATGGCCTTAGCCATCTTAGATAGGCTTTGCAGTAGAAAACAAGGCATGTTGATTTCACAGTCATCTTTTAAGTGTTGTAGCAGCTTAATGTGATATAGGTAGATGATGCTAAATATTCCCTCACAAGTTATAAACTTCTGTATGAGATATATGATAATTCATCCCAAGGATTAATCAACCAACTCTTTGGGATTCCCTTCTTCCAATTTACTATTGCCACCCTAGATCTAGAAATAAAAGATGCCCATGATTTATCTTTGAAATGCTTAGTTTTGAAATATCTTTCTCCTATTTGAGGAAGTCCAGTGACATGTGCAATGATATCTTCAGACATTCTAATGGTAAGGTTTCCAACAGTAGCCCTTTCCCCATCAAATGAGTGAGCAAATTCTAAAGCAACTTCTTCACAAGATCCATCAAATTTCTCAAAGAAAGCTATCCACTGTTTTTGCTCCAGAATTTGTATACAAACCCTATGAATTTATGATGTAACAAGATTTTCTGGTTCATATCTAGACACCATTCTTCCAAGTTTTAAGAGAAAGACCCTAAAATATTTCCACTTTTTATAAAAATGAGGTCTAAAAGTTTCAACCCTGCAATTTATTTGACCAATAATTTTTTAATTTTGCAGACTCTGTTTGGATTTAATTTTGTGAATGGTCTTCAATAAGATTTTTTTGTTCAAAAACAAAGAAAATCTCATATTTTTCAAATTTCTAAACTACTCTCTGTTCTTCAATCATAAAAAAAAAAATTATGCAAGGGTATACCTGGTAATTTAAAAAAAATTCTCAGGCTTATTGTTGAATTCCAGCTCGATTTTCCTTCTTACAGTCAGCCTCTGCTAGAAATGAACTGTCTCATTTTCAAAATGTACCACAGGAAGTCAAATTTTGCACTTAGTTGTACAATTATTTGAGTTCGAACTTACCTTCATTGGCCGACTCCTACTTGAATACATTCTCTTGCCTTTTCTCACCATGTATCTCCTTCAACTTCCATGTTTTCTTCCACTAGGCGAGAATGTTGTATGTTGACAGTGAAATTGTCAACATACAATACATTATTTATCAGATATTTCGGGATAGGAAGGCGTAGGAGGGAACAATTTGCTAGAGCGTAGGGATTTGGAATGGCGCTGGCGTGTTGAAACAGAGCATGCATTTTTAAATGGAGGTAAGTATACAAAGGAGTGTGTCGGAAGTTCGAGTCTGGGGAGCGTTCAAGTGAGACACAACACATGAAAAGAATTTGAGTCGTATCACTTTTATGAAGGGATAAAAATCATTGGAGGAAACTTAGACAAGGGTTTTATCATTTTTTTTAAATGGGTTTGTACAACAATCATAGATGAAGGTGTTGTTGTATTTGTACCTTTGCACTTTCCCTCTTCATTGAAATCATCATAAGAAATGGTTTTTTTTAGAAAATGTGTTCACTTGACTTATAACTCCTTAATTCATTTCCTTGAGTAACCATCCTCTTCATCAAGCATGAAACCTTCTTCTTATGACCCCTTTTTTAAATGTATATGCAAACAACCTTTTATCTATGAAAACAAAAATTCAGTCTGTGTGTATGCAACTTATGTGTTCATAAACAGAGCATTTTACAGCTCAAAAACAATGTGTTTGAATTTGAAACCCGATCCTTTCCTTATAACTCCCTTGGAAACAAAAATTGGTTCCTTTGAGTACCATTTTTTATGTTTTTGAGGGTATATGAAAATGGAGTGATGAAAAGATGATGTATGGGAAAGGAAATATAGGATATTTAGCATTGCTTAGCTTATGAAGAATTTTCCAAATTTAAAGCATTAAAAAGGAAAATATATACTAACTTGTTTTCTCATTGTGTTTGCTTGATTGAAGCTGGATGGAATGTTGCTGTAAGTCTTCAATTTTGATAAATTTCCTCTTGTATTTATTTTTCTTAGTATCTTAGGTCCCTCTGCTAAATGAAATTGATACTCTTCATAGGTCCCTCTACTGAATGGAATTGATTTTCTTCTCAGGTCCCTCTGCTCAATGAAGTTGATATTTTTCTCAGGTCCCTTACTGAATGGAATTGATTTTCTTCTTAGGTCTCTCTGCTGAATGAAGTTGATATTCTTCTCAGGTCCCTCTGCTGGATGAAGTTCCTTTTGAAATGCATGTTGTCATATGTAGAAGGCTTGAAAGGTTTTCAAAAATGTATACCTTATCCCCCTCGGCCTTATTTATTGACTTGTCCTCAAGTCTTAGAGATAAGTATTTGTAAAACTTTTGAAGCTGCAAAATGAAACTAGAAGTTAATAATGAAAATATTTATTTATTTTTTTAAGAATTTTGATTGGCAAATTTTACTTGGTTTTCCAATGAAAATTCGAGTTTATATTGTGCAAGTTTCCTGGATTTTCACAACCAAACTCCCTTTTTTCTATTTTCTCTTTTTTCTTTTTTATATATTTTTTATTTTCTATTTTTTTAAGGAGAAT
The DNA here is from genome assembly GCA_009831015.1 of Picea engelmannii. Taxonomy (NCBI): domain Eukaryota; kingdom Viridiplantae; phylum Streptophyta; class Pinopsida; order Pinales; family Pinaceae; genus Picea; species Picea engelmannii. The sequence continues at coordinate 186,480 of ML779735.1, forward strand.
GTGAAGGAGATACATGATTCTGTCTGTCCAACACTTCCATCTCATTCTGTTGAGATATCTACTGCAGAAAGTCTTCCTTGTCTACAGGCTTATTGTAGAGCTTTAGCCTATGTCCATTGACTATGAATGAGTTTGCCTCATCGTCTATTGTTTGTAGTTTGACTGAGCCATTGTCATATACCTCAGAAATCTCATATGGACCAAGCTAATGAGTTGTAAATTTAGCTTTGAAATCTTTGAATTTTGAATCAAATAACAAAGCCCAGCCTCCTACTTTGAATTGTTTCTTCTTGATGTACTTATCATGCCAATGTGCCCTTTGTTGTTGTATCAAAGTGTTGTGTTCAACTGTTTCCTGTCTCATCTCATCCAATTGATTTAATTGCATGATCCTCTCTTTTTGTGTTTCAGAAAGATCTATTCCTAAATCAGCTGCTAGTTTAAAAGTATGAATTTGAAATTCTATAGCTAACAAAACTTGCTTACCATAGACCAGCTAATAAGGAGTGAACCCAATACTGTTTTTATAGGTGATTTTGTATGCCCATAATGATTCTTGAAGTTTGTCTGACCAATCGTTTCTATGTATTTGGACTGTCTTGGTCATGATTGCTTCTAAAGTTTTGTTAGTAGATTCCACCTGTCCATTTGCTTGTGGATGATAGGGTGTAGATTTCCGATGCTTGATCTGATATTTGCTTGCTAAGTCTTGCACCATTTTAGAAGTAAACTGTGCTCCTTGGTCTGTTACAATCTCCCGAGGTACTCCAAATATGAAAAATATTTCTTCAAAGAGGAAGTTGACCATTGACTGTTCTGTGGCTCTCACTAATGCTTTGGCTTCCACCCACTTTGTAACATAATCAATACATACTAAGATGTACTGCTTCCCTTTTGATGGTGGATTTATTGGACCAATGAAATCAAGAGCCCATTTTTCAAATGGCTCAATGTGAACTTGTGGTTTGAGGGTAATCTCATCGGTTGGAAGTGGCTTTCCCGTCCTTTGGCAGCTATCACAACTTCGAACATATTTCTTGGAGTCTTTGAAGATGGATGGCCAATAATACCCTAAATTGAGTATTTTGTATGTTGTCCTCTTATCTGCAAAATGACCACCACAAGGTTCATCATGGAAAGATTTTAATATTTCTAAAATCTCATCTTGTCTTACACATCTTCTAATTATGAGGTCATATCCTATATAAAAGAGATCTCCATCAATCCATGTGTATATAGCACTTTGTTTAATTATCATTTTCTTTTCTTTGGATGTGAGAGAAGGAGGTAACATCCCTGATGATAAATAGCTGGCTATATCAGCATACGATGGAGTTATAATTGAAATTGCAAATAGGTTCTCATCAGGAAAATTATCTGAGACATGAACAATCTCACCAGAGGTTTTTAATCGAGATAGGAAATCAACCACTTGATTTTCCTTTCCATGTCTATTCAAGACTGTGATGTTGAATTCCTGCATCAATAACAACCATCTTGTTATCCTTCCATTAGTAATAGGTTTGTTCATGAGATATTTTATGGCAGAATGATCTGTATGGATAAAGACTTCATAACCAGTGATGTAGTGATGAAATTTATTCACATCATGTACTACTGCCAACATTTCTTTCTCTGTGATTGTGTAATTCAACTGTGTAGGGGTTAGATTTTTGCTAATGAAGTAAATAGCATAAGTCATAAGATTTTCCTTTTGACCCAATGATGCCCCTATTGCAGTATCTGATGCATCTGTAGATATGTGAAATGGCAAAGCCCAATTAGGCCCTCTTAAGATAGGTGTTGTTGATAGCTTGTCTTTGATCTTCTGAAAGGCATTTTGACAATTAGTATTCCAATGAAAATGTATATCTTTTGCAAGTAATTTGAATAATGGAAAATCTATTTTAATAAAATTTTCAATGAATCTTTGGTAATAGCTTGCATATCCAAGAAAACTTCTCACATATTTTTGGCTGATTGGTTCCGGTAGATTTACAATGATTTGTATTTTTGTAGGATCCACTGTTATTCTTGATGATGAAATATGATGACCCAATACTACTCCTTCAGTTAACATCAGAAAACATTTTTCATTTTAAGAGACAAATTTGTTTCCATGCATATTATTAGGACTTTTTCCAATTTTTTCAAGGATTTGTCAAAAGAATCAACATGCACAGAGAAATCATCCATATATACCTCTACACATTCATGTACTAAATCAACAAAAATGGCCAGGACTGCTCTTTTAAAAGTAGATGGAGCATTACATAAACCAAAAGGTAATACCTTATAAGCATATGTACCCCAAGGGCATGTAAAAGTAGTTTTGTCCTGATCCTCTAATGCTATATTGATTTGGTTAGAGCCACTAAATCCATCTAGGAAGGAAACATATTTTTTCCGAGCTAGTGAATCTAAGACTTGATCTATGAATGGTAATGGAAAATGATCTCTAAGTGTTTCTTTTTTCAATTCTCTATAGTCTACACAAATTCTCCATTTCCCATTTTTCTTAGGTACAACAACTAATGGAGAAACCCATTGACTGTCAGAGATAGGGTAGATGAATCCTACCTTTAATAATTTTTGTAATTCTTCTTTGACTACCTCTTTCAATATTGGATTCATTCTTCGTTGTGGTTGTCTCAGAGGTCTTATGTTATCATCTGCATAGATATGATGAGTGCATGTTTTAGGATGAATCCCCTGCATATCAGTATATTCCCAAGCAAATGCTTTATGATATTTCTTCAATAGTGTAATCAATTGTTCTTCCTGAGATGGTTCAAATTTTGTGCCAATATTCAAATATTTCCCAGGACTAATTTCAGTTATCTTGCTTTGAGTAGTTACCATAGAGATAACTGGGAAAATGTCATTAAATGCTGACTCTAAAGAATGAATTGTGCAATTTTCTTGAAAAGTTTGTCCTAAAATCTCATCTGCAACAATGTATTTTGTGTCTCTTAATTCTTCCGAGATATCTGGTTCAGAAATGAAATAGTCTAATAGATCTTCATTATTTTCCTCCCTAAAATCAAAGGCTTGATTAATACTTAAAATAGGTTGAATTATTTATTCATGTTGTTTCTTTGTTTCATCAAGCCAAGGTAATTGATCTATTACAGAAGGTTTTTGAGCAGGAGGATAAAGTGTGATATATTTCCTTTTAGTTCCATGTGAGATAATCATATTCCCTGTTCTACAACCGATGAAAGCATCAGCTGTGGCCAACCAAGGTCTTCCAAGGATCAATGGATGGCCTCCTAGATTAGATTTAGGTTGAAGGACCAGGAAATCTACTAGATGCTCCCAAGAATCCAAATAAATTGTGATATCTTCAAGTATACCTTCAGGAACTACTTTAGATCGATCAGCTAATTCTAGGATCGTAGTGGTTGGTCGAAGATTTTGCAGATTCAAATATCTCATTGTCTCTAATGTCATCACATTTATAGCTGCTCCTAAGTCAATTAATGTTTTAGATATTGAAAAATTGTTGATTGTTATTGTTACCATTGGAATTCCTGGGTCAACATATTTTTCAATTGAAATGGTATTTGACATTAGGCCTTCTAGATTTCCAATTACATGAATTGTTGGTGGATCTTTCATTATTTTGTTAATTTTCTTTGAACATAATTCCTTAATTGCTTTTGTATAGATTGGTATATCCTTAATAGCTTGCAATAAAGGAATTTTTACACAGACATTTCCTAATTCATCTAAGACATCAAACTCAGGAAGAGAGATTGGTAATTTCTCTTTAACCAACCTTTCTGGAAAATGAGGTGTTTGGGTATTTAATGTTTTACTCTTCTGGATTTGATTGTCTATTGGTAGCTTTTCTATGCTAGGAATCTCCTCTTTTTCTATTTGTTTTTCTATGATAATAGGACAATCCTTTGGTAGAACTTTCCCAGACCGTAAGTGGATATTTTGAAGAGGAAGGATTGAGTATGATGGTCCTTCATCAATGTTATACATGGGATTTTCCACTTTATTATTAGTATTGGAGATTGGTTGGGATGGTAATTGAGTTGGTCTAGGTGGAGGTTGGTTAGATGGTAGCTGGAGTTGTTGTGGTTGGGTTAGCTATGGTGTAGGTTGTGATAACTGAAAATATGATTTTTTTGGTTGATTCTGCTGGAATTGTTGATAAGGAAAAGGTTGGTATGGATGTTGGTATGGATGATTTCCTTGAGCATACCCTTGACAACCTTGAGGATGTTGGTTTTGTCTCTGCTGAGGAGGCCAAGTTTGCCAAGGCATGGGTGCATTCCATGAATTTTGAATAGGATTTTGAAAATTCTGAGGAAATTGTTGAGAGAATCGAGGAGAAAATTTTTTAGACATACCTGTGAAACGTGGTTACCAAGGCTTCCTTGGTGCTAAGTAATAAAGAGATTTCATTCCTTGTCCTTCTTCTATGTGAGTAGCTTGAAATTCTTTTAATCTTGGAAAATCATCAGTGGCATGATTATCTGTACATAATCCACAGACTTGAATTTTGTCTAAAGGACAATCTCTCAGTGCATGTTTTTTTCTACATTTAGGACAATAGATGGATAATACTTGATCTTGTTCCTCTTGCTTCTTTTTGGCTTTCAATGTGTTAATTTGTGAACCAAATGTGTTCATAACATCATTTTTAAATTTCTCAAACAGATTCCCTAATTCTGATTTAGTAACACCATTTGAAATTGATTTAGTTGCCTTTGTCACAGTATCTCTTTGTCCTCGTCCTCTTTTAGCTTTTCCCCTTGAGTATTTCTTACATAATTCAGCAATTTTTGGGAAAGGTAGGTGAGAAATATCCCCTGCCCCCATTAAATTAAGAGCATGCAAATTTTCATCTAAAATCCCCTTCAAAAAGATAGTACGAATGGCATCCAAAGGAAGATTAGATTACTTAGATTTGTGCATATTATATTGAAATTTTTCCAGATATTCTTCTAAGCTTTCATCTTCACTTTGAGACATTTTAAAGATATCTTCTTTAGAGTCTTTGGAATTACAATAGGGATGATATTTAGCAAGAAATTAATTTTTCATGTCATCCCATTATACTATGGTTGCTTCTCCCAACCCCATGAACCATTTTAATGCATATCCTTTCAAAGTTGCAGGAAATAAACAAAGTGTTTGAGCATCATTGGTATATCCATATGTTCGACAAACAATGTCAAATTCAAACATGAAAGCATCAGGATCTTCAGTAGACAAGCCAAAGAAATTTGGAAGAATAGAGGGAGGAATATTCTTCATTTTTATGTCATTTCCTAAAAGAGTTGGTGTATCAACTATAGGAAATGCAAATGTAGTATGTTCTTCTTCCTCCTCTTCATCATTTCCTCCTCCTCGTGTCTCTTATCGATGTGATTCTCTATACTCTCATGCTTTCCTTCCTCTTTATTCATTTCTTTTCCTTTCTAATTCCCTTTCCATTCTCTCCCTTTCTTGTCTATCAGTTTCAGACATTGCAAAGAAGTTTTTTGTTGTACAGTAAGATATTTCTATTGGAAAAAGAGGTTGTCCTATTTGTTCAAAAATAGTTTTCTTTTCTTTTTGATTTCCTACATAATATATTTATGATTGTGTTTGTTTCTTCTTTACTTCATAAGCCAATAAAACTTGTCTTTCTATGAGAGTTAACCTTTGTCCTGAACGTTGTTTTTCCTCTAATTCTTCCAAAGTGATTTTTCCAGCAGTTGGTGTGGTAGATTCGTATTTTTCAGTTGTAGATGTTCCTGCTCCTACATATGGTTGATTAGTTTTTGGGGGGTTTTGTTTTAAAAATCTTCCTTTATCATCCCTAAGTTTAGACATAAAGAAACATAACTTAAAATTAATTCTATTCTATGTTTTTTTTTTATTTCTTATATATATATATATTTTTAATCCTATCTCTAAATGTGCCTCCCCAACAACGGTGCCAAAATGGTAGGCTCCAATCTACTGATGTAAATTAGAGTGCAAATGATTGTCAATCCGGTGTTTGTAAGACTTAGAGGCACATCCAAAATGTATGGATTTAGAGATAACTTTTATCTTTTATGGGAATAAACCAAAACCTATTCTAAGAGATGAATAGGGAAGAGATGCTAAGCTTATGTTCAGAAGTCCTATTCATAGATCTCAGGACAGTAATCAACAATTGCTTTCCTAAAGAGTATCAACAGTAAACATTCAAAATATGTTGAATTAGTTCTAAGGCTTATCAATGCTATAAAGACAAAACTCTTATTCAAGAGATGCATTCATTGTATTCTTTCATTCATTAGCAATTATCATCAATTCTTATTAAATCAAAAGTATTGAAAATGTAAATAACTCAAAAAACATTCATGATTATCCTAATGCTTGAAAGCAAACCACACATTGAATTCTTATTCAAGAAATCATTCACAACATGAGTAAGGATTAGAAACATTAAGCATTCTACTTAACTATGGAATTCATATAACTACAACAAATAATAAAATCATCTACAACAAGATCTGATCTAAAACATGTATCAAAGATTACTTGAAAAGAACATAAAGGAAGAGTGTACTAGTTTGGCAAAGGGGGCCCTCCAATGCTTCACTTATACACTTGAGTTGTCTCAGCTAAGAAGGAGCTTCCAGCAGCATTCACATCATCATATCATAAACATTATCAAGAAAAAAATGCAAAACTGATCTCAATATTGCAAATTCCAAAGTTTCTTCATTCACATCCAAGGTTGTCATACTAGTCTATGCTTTAGAGTATTTATACAAGAGTTTTAAAACTAATAATGCTAATAAATCTCCTAAATATCATGATCAGATCCACAATATATTATAGGAAGGTCAAATGTCCCCTTCAAATCCATAATATATGACCAAATCCCACGAAAATATAAAACTATCCATGATTTAAGGCTAAAACAGGGTATTTTCTGTTGAAGTGGCCCTATTTGACCAACGTTGACCAGACACCTGGAAGGCTCAGATCTCGAAGTTGATAGCTCATCATCCATCCTTGTACATCAAGGATCACGACCCAAGTCTCATATTTCACTCATCTATCCTGCAAGTACACGAACCTAGGAGCAATTACGGGATTTAGTCAAATCCTGTAATTTCTGATAATTTTTCAATTTTAATGCCAAAAATTAGAAAACTCAATTCTTAAGCTAAAGAATGATAAATATACCTTGCATAAGTTGTTTTATGGAAAATATGGAATGAAATGGAGACAAAATGGATGGTTATAGAGGCAAAAGTGTAGTTTATAGAGTAAAAAGGAAGCATAAAAATGTACTCAACAACCAGTACCGAAGAATGCCCATGAGTTGAGAAGCTTCATGGGGCTAGCAGGTTATTATCAGATATTTGTGGAAGGATTCTAAAAAATAGTGAAACCCATCACCACTTTTGAATGCAAGGGGGTCAGGTATGAATGGACAAAAGAATGTGATAGTGCATTCATTGAGATTAAGAGGTTACTAACTAGTGCCCCAATTCTACGAGTGTCGGATATGGAAAAGGACTTCACCATCTGCAGGGATTCCTCGAAGTAAGGGTTGGGGGCCGTGCTAATGCAGAATGGAGGAGTGATAGATTATGCATCAAGAAAGTTTAAGAAACATGAAGATATATACATGACTCATGATTTAGAGTTGGCAGTTGTAATGCTAGCTCTGAAACTTTGGAGGCACTATCTTGTAGGGTGAAACTTTGAGCTCAAAATGGACCATCAAAGTTTAAAACATCTCTTCACTCAAAGGGATCTGAATTCCAGGCAAAGGAGATGGAGTGAGTTTATGAGTGAGTATGATTTTGGTATTTCGTACATCAAGGGAAAAGAAAATGTGGTCATAGATGCCTTGAGTAGGAGACCACGTATCTTCTCCTTGATACCCTTAAAAGTCAATCTGAGGGAACATGTGTTGACGTATGATCTGAAAATAGAAGGCTAACTTGTTATGCTATGCAAGCACCCCTACTTCATTAAAATAAACTTTACAGGACCTTGCTTCATGTGTATAAATATGCAAGATAAACTTATGTGTTAAGTTTATTCTTCTTCCTTTAAATGTTTATCTGTGAGGAAATGTTCTTGTAAATGGTTAAACATGTACTTCAAATAAATACACAGCAACAATACTTGCAGAAAATAAACCATCAAACGCACAACAAGAACAACATGATAAAGGAGTTCACCCCCCTACGGGCTACATCTCCTTGAGCCTCCATAATGGACTTGGCTCTCTATGATTAATTAGTCAAAAGTTATTTTACAAGCTTCTTCTCAAATCCAATGGAAAAACAAACTGCACCATTGAGATCAAAACACATAAAAACCCCAAAAATGACTAATACAACTCTGAAAACGGATCATGGCTTATCCGGGCATGACCTCTTCTACATGTGGCCATAAGCTTACCTGAGCTTCTCTTTGGAAAAAACACATGTAAAAGTCCTCAACAGCCTCTGAAACCTGTCCCAGTGTGCTCAGAGCATATCGATTAGCCAAAAATGATTATTCAATCACAGAAAACAAACACAGGCTCACCAAACCATGTCCTCCATCAAAGAGGGCTTGAAGTTCCCTGGAGCTTCCTGAAAATTCAATGGTGAAAATCTTTCTGAAGAAGTCTTCAAATGGCTGTGAAAATTGCACCAATGGATCCATCACGTCCAAAAACCCCTGGCTGGGCTTTTACGACACCTCAAACGGCCAAACGATGAAGAAGTTAGGCCTCCTCCATCTTCCTTCTTCCACTTTGCTAGAACTGGCTCTACAAAATGCACCTCTGTGTGCATTAACCTGGAACACGCTCCAAAACACGTGTATAAACCCAGCACCGAGCGGTTCCGAATAACCGTGCAAACTGTAGGATGGTTAGGGTGCCTCTATCCCCCAACCGCCTAGCACTCGGGCATATGGTCCATGTGACCTCGGGCTAAAAGAAAAAGTTGGTTAACACCGTTATAACGGGCGCAACCACACCTAAACCGCGCTCCATTTCATAACCGCGCTCCATTTTATAACATATGGTTTAATGTATATTAAACTATACCCGCGCTATAATATAACACGATTATAAAACTAAACCACGGGCCAAAACCCGGATTACAATATACATAACACACAAAACAACGCAATGAACCGGGCTATAACTGAAATATACCCCTGTGCACAGTTTAAGCGGAGGATAAGGTCATATCCGTGGCATAGAACCAGGGTCTGACTGTTCAATACGCACCATTTCAAAACACATTCCCGCGCGTATTCCACATAAAATTTTCGGTCATTGCAATGAATGGAACCGTGTGTAATCCACAATACATTTCCCCCGTGCGCGCAAACATTTGGAAAGTGGGCACATGTCAATGCATAGAACCGGGGGTCGGGGCTAAGCCCCGGCCCGACCCCCCGCCGCTCATTCCAATACGCAAACTTAAATACATGTTTGTTCACATGATTAAACAAGGAACAAAATCGGCCAAGCGGTTAGCGGATATTGGTGAAAACTTTGTGTTATGGGAGGTCCGGGGGTCAAACCCCGCGGACTCCATATTTTTTACAAAGCAATTATAAGTCAATCAAATGAGGGACACGTGGCGCCCAAGCATTGGGCCACGTGCCCTCTTCTCATTCGCTTCCAATACAACACGTGTCAACTCCTCATTCGCCAGTTGTCAACCAATGAAAACGTGCCACGTCAACCACCTGACACGTCACCTGCCACGTCAACTGCCACGTGTGAGCCGTACAACCTATGCCATGTCAACGCCACGCGGGATGCTGACATCACCCTGGTGCCACGTGTCACCCATCTAGTGGTGACACGTGTCACCTCAAGATTGGTCAAATCGTACTCTGAAAAGCCCATAAATGCATGACACGTGTCATGCCCTGGAGCCACCACGTGTCCTGTATGGACCTGTATGGACCTGCCACGTGTCCTATACGGACTGTACGGATAGGTACAATCATCATCAAAATTTTGCCTGTTTGGCTCGGCAAACAGATCGCGATATCTTCTCCATACGGACTCCATTTGCGAAAGTAAATATACCATCGGAATCAGGAAGATGAGATGGACGCAATGACATCGTTTTCGTCGCAATCCGAGCACTTTGAAAATTGAGCAAATTTTTGCCCCCTGGTCCAGATTTTGATCAACGCAACTCCAAGGAGACAGTTGGTATTTAAAGGTTACTTCAAACCTCCAGAGTGGGAGGCGATTAGATCCAAAGTATGAAGGATATAGTCTGGAAGCAGACGGACTTTTAAGATATCGAGGAAGGATGTACATCCTTGAGAATGGGGATATTCGAAGCATCATACTGAAGGAAGCCCATAGAGCACTTTATTGTGCACATCCGTGTGTGAAGAAGATGTACGCAAACATGAGGAATCTTTTATTCTGGGTAGGCAAGAAGCGTGATGTAGTCCATTTCGTCGCCAAATGCCTAGAGTGTTAGCAAGTGAAAGTCGACCACCATCACCTGGTAGGCCTCCTACAACCACATGATGTTCCTATGTCCAAGTGGGAAGTCATCTCTATGGATTTTTTTGTGGGGTTTCCGCTCACATCTCTTAGACACAATGCCATTCTTGTGATAGTGGATAAGTTAACCAAAAGTTCTCATTTTATTTCGGTTAGAAACACTTACGATGTCACTGATGTGGCATGTGTGTTTGTAAATGAGGTTATCCATTTGCATGAGATACATAAGAAGATCATTTTAGATAGGGACTCCAGATTCACTTCTAGGTTTTGGACAAGTTTGCAGTCAGCGTTGGGGACTCAGTTGAACTTAAGCACATATTATCATCTTGAAACAAATGGGCAAACTGAGAGAGTAAATGAAGTCATGGAAGACATGCTAAGGATGCATGTCATGGATAATCAAACCCAGTGGGAGAAGTACCTACCTTTGGTAGAGTTCTCCTACAATAACAGTTTTCATAGCTCCATCAGAATGCCACCCTACGAAGCTTTGAATGGAAGGCCATGCAGAACGTTGTTGAGTTGGGATAGATTAGAAGACTGAGTAATAGTTGGGCCAGAATTGATCCAAGAGATGGAGGAACAGATGGTTCATATTAGGCAAAGACTAAAGGAAGCACAGGATAGGTAGAAAAGTTATGCAGATGCACACAGGACCGACCAAAGTTATGAAGTGGGAGACCAAGTTTTCATTCGTATCAGGCCTAATAAGAGTACCATATGTTTCGGGAAGGGGACAAAGTTGTCACCTCAATTTATAGGACCATTCAGAATCCAAGAGAAAATTAGACCCGTTGCCTATCGTCTCGTACTGCCACCCCACTTGCATAAAACTCATAATGTTTTTCATGTATCTGTTTTACGTCATTATGTTGTTGATGAATCACATAAACTAAATTGGAAGGAATTGCAGGTATCGGACGTGGGAACCCTCACAATAGAACAATTACGCATATTGGACCGTAGAGTCTGACAACTCAAGAACCATGTGGTAGACCAAGTTAAGGTCTAATGGGACAAGTATAGTCCAGGATCTGCTACTTGGGAAGACGCCAAGACATTATGATGATGAAAGTGGATATCAGGACCACTAACCGAGAAAGATTATGGTATGAATAATGTATGTGGAATTTATATTGATTTGGATGCATGCTATGATATGTGGACTAGTGCATGATTTTGGTACTAACACTGCCCAAAACCAAATAAACAGTGACAAAACCTCCAGCAACACGGTGCCCCTGTATGTTCCATTGTAGGGTGTTAACCCTGGTTCTGTTAGGAGAGGTGGAGGCATTTCCCACCGTGTATCCTTTATTTTAGGGTGTTGAGCCTGGTTCTGTTAGGAGGGGTGGACGCATTTCCCACCGTGTATCCTCCATTGTAGGGTGTTGACCCTGGTTATGTTAGGAGGGGTGGAGGCATTTCCCACCGTGTATCCTACGAAACCTGAAGTCATGGGAGAACGGTGCTAGTTCACGCTCCCCAAGACGTGTGATGATGACTGTCAGTTGCCTGCTAGGGAAGCTTGGTTGAGATAACGACACTTCCACTTACGGGCTCTATTTGGAGTTAGGTCAGTATAGCTGACACTCCAAGATAGTCTAGCAGAGGATGGATAGGAATGGAGTTGGAAGTAGGTTAGGGAGGAAGGATGAGTAGTAATAGTTGAGACAATATGGAGATCTGTCATGTGGTGGAATTTGATGAAGACAAATGTGTATATATGTATATTCATTATGATGTAACTAAACCACAGTTGTTTAAAATAAATTATTGAACCGGACAATTGTAATTAAATGATTTCTCACATAATTAATTGATTGTTGTCTTTTATAAAAGACTAGTCTTGCTGACTAGATTGAATGCATACCTAAATTATTAAAGGATGACAGTTTGATTATTGGTACGTGCATGAGATTTGCATGTACTAGCTACACATGCATTTTTTGTACATGTACACTAGTATGTATGAACTTTCTTGACTTACTTACTGATAATGTCAGTCACTTGTTGTGAATGTGTGAACTATGCTCTTTTCCTTTGTACCATCAGATACCTTAACTTCGGGATGAAGTTTCTTGAAGGGTGGGTGTATGTAACGACCCTAATTTGATGAATGCTTAAATATTACAAAGTAAAATTAATTAAAGAAAATAATTAGGGTTAACTAAGTAATACTTTAACTAAAGATCACATTTAATGACCTGAGAAATAAATCTTAAGAAATCAATGAGAAATGTTATAAAATGGTTGTGTATGCAGAGAGGAAGAGCCTGTTAGTCCCGAGAAGATAAAGCATTAATGGAGGGATAAGGGACGGGGACGAGGGCAGGTAGGGGAGTAAAGGAGGAGTCGGTGAAGGAGGGATAAGGGGGGAAAGGAGGTGGAGGTGAGGGATTCGACAGGGACGGAGGATGGATTCTGGGAGGATTATGAGTTTTGTTGTGAGAAGAGAGTTTTGCTGTGACATGTGATCAGATTTAGGCACGAGATTGCTGGTTGTGACACTTTTGATCAGGGGAGGCACCGAGTTGCTAGAGGTTTTGGGCACGGGGGCCAGGATATCCGTAGATATCCTGGAGCTAGGTAGTTTTCCTAGTTGGCAGGGAGGACAGTAGTTTTGGGCAGTTATTTTCTTGTTTGTGGTAGGGTTGATCTAGTAGCAGGAAGCAGGAAGGCAGCAACAAGGCACAAAGGCAACAAAAATTAGCATCAGAACCAGGTACTTTGTTAAGTTATGAATTTATTTCTTTCTGCCATGAATTCAGTATTTATTGATAAATCTAAGTGACTGAAGTTGCTGTTATAAAATCCATATTATGCTAGGAAGTTATTGTTCAGTTTATGAAACAAATTGTTTATGAAACTTAATGATGTTTAGAAATATTAGGTTGTTACAAGCATTTCCCACCATGTATCCTTCGAAACCTGAAGTCATGGGAGGATGGTGTTAGCTCACGCTCCCCAAGACGTGTGATGATGACTGTCAGTTGCCTGCTAGGGAAGCTTGGTCGAGATAGTGACACTTCCACTTACGGGTTCTATTTGGAGTTAGGTCAATATAGTTGACGCTCCAAGATAGTCTAGTAGAGGAAGGATAGGAATGAAGATGGAAGTAAGTTAGGGAGGAAGGATGAGTAGAAATAGTTGAGAAAGTGTGGATATTTGTCTTATGGTGGAATTTATTGTTTTTCCTTGCTAAAAGAAAATGTGTATATATGAATATTCGTAATTACGTAACTAAACCACAGTTGTCTAAATAAAATTGTTGAACTGGATAATTGTAATTAAAGGATTTCACAAACATTTGATTGGTTTGTTGTCTTTTATAAAAGACTAGTCTTGTTGATTGAACTGGATGCATACATAAAATACTATAAGGGTGATAGTTATTGATTATTAGAACATGCACGAGACTTGTATGTACTAGCTACACATGCATTTCTTGTACATGTACACTAGTATGTATGAATTTTCCTGGCTTACTTACTAATAGTGTCGGTTAATTGTCATGAATGTATGAACCATATTTATTTTCCTTGTATCATGAGATACCTTAACTTCGGGATGAAGTTTCCTGAAGGGTGGGTGTATGTAACAACCCTAGTTAGATATTTCATAGGGATTGTTTTTAAGTATAATTAATTAGATAATTAATTGTCCTAATATGGTTTTAATGAAACAATGATTAGTATTAATAATATTAATTATTTATTTATTTATTTATTAATTGTTTTTAACTTTTGATTGATTAATTAATTAATTAATTAATTACATATCACATTCAATGACATGGGTAATAAATTTAAGGGCTTAATAATCTTAATTTATTTAATTAAATGCTTTATGTATGCAGGGGGAGATAAGACATTAAAGAAGGGGATAAGACATTAAAGAAAGGGATAAGATATTAATGAAGGGGATAAGATATTAAAGAAGGAGGAGAGTTGGTGAAGGGGGATATGACGGAGAGGAGTCTTATGGGGAGGATTATCATTTTTGGGAGGGGGAAGCATTTTGGAGAGGAGACAGAAGTTCTGGTTTGGATTTCCTAGTTCTGTTGTCGAGTTATGCGGTTCTGGGGAACCATTGCAGGGGGCGCCGAGTTGCTAGGGGTTTTGGGCATGGGGGCCAGGATTCCTTTCGGTTTCCTAGAGCTAGGGAGCCGGACAGGCTACTCCTAGCTAGCTGGGAGGTTAGTTGGTTTGGACAAAGTTGGTCAGTGCATCAGGCTAGGCAAGGCACCGGGGAAAGGACAACCATATCGACGGGAATTAACATCAGAAGAAGGTATTTTAATTATGAATTGCTGAGTTATTTCATGCTGTAGATAAATTTTAAATCTTGTCGAATATTATATGCTCATATGATTATGATGGCGAATGAATTATTTATGTATCATAAATAATTATATGTTTAAATTGTATTAAATTTGAAATTTAATTTAGTATGGTCACTATAAGGAAGCCCTTGTGAGACAAAGGAACAAAATGATGGACAAGTTTGCGCAGATCCTTCGACGGTTTCCCACAGGAGAATCATCTTCATCAAGAGGCCATGCAACCCACTTCAAGGTACATGTAAATTTTGATATTCCATTATTTGAAGGAATTATATATGCGAATGTTGTAGATAAATGGTTGAATACGCTCGAAGGGTAGTTTTTAGTCCAAATTTTTTTTGATAGGGAAAGGATTGCTTTTGCACTCCTTAAGGTCACCCCCCATGTTAAGGATTGGTGAGACACTTACTCTTAGCAAAGGGCCATAGAGGAATGTACAATATTTGTGGTTTCCCCTACATGGGATTCCTTCGGGGATGCCATTAAATAACAATACTACCCTGTTGGAAGCTATGAGGACCAGTACACCAGATGGACCATCCTGCATCAATAAAGGGACCAGATAGTACCATATTTCACCAATATTTTCCATACAGTTCACACCAAATTTGGTATCAAATAATCTGAGCGACATGTGGTGCTCAAATATCGTGGTTGTTTTCATAGATACATTCAAACATAAATGGATTTTTTGGACATCACCTCATTGGGTACATCTTATAGATACGTTGTCAAGATAGAGAAGAAATTTAAGAAGAAGAGGTGAGAGTTTGGATCTACAAAATCCTCATAGCCGAAGAAGGGAAAAGGAGGCCCCAAAACACACAAAAAGGGATAGAGAAAATATGGCCACTCTCAGGACAACCAGTCCATGCTACAACACAAGAAGGGAAATGAGAGGATGAAGAAGGACATAGTAAAATGGTGTGAGTACCATAAAATACCTTGGCACAACACTAAAGAATGTCACTCCAAGATGAAGGTTTTTGATTCAGAGGCCAATTCTGATTTCGAATCAAATATCGAAGGAGGGAAGAAGAATATCAACGTCGAACCCAGTGCCACTATCACTACCACCAAAGTCCAGCCAAGCAAAATAGAAGAATTGGAGGAAGGGGAATGCCTCTTTCACTCATAGATGTGGGTAAAGAGGGCTCTGCTTCTTTTCATTATCAATAGGGACAGTCAGAAGAACCTAATTTTAGCATAGGTCGTTAAGTAGTTAGAGATTCCAATGACACCGCACCCGCAACCCTACACCATTGGCTCGCTTCACCAACGAAGAGATCTCTGTGTCAGCCAGCAATGTCGTCTGCCCTATGACATCAAGCCTTTCAAAGATGAGCCATTGTGCGATATTTGTACCCTTGAAGTTTTTGATGTTCTTTTAGGATAACCATATTTTTGGAAGCGTCATGATTTGTATGATTCTAGAACCCACAATGTTATTCTTACTTAGGGTAGAAAATTGTATAGGATACCATAGCTAGCACGACCTACCACTATTTATTTAATCTCTGCTAAGAAATGCAGTAAGTTCATTTCACATACCAGGAAGTTCATCTTCTTTGTGATTTGTGCTCACATTAATCAGAAAGTCACCACAACATCCGTGGCCTCTACACAGAGCCTCTCTTTGCAGCAGAAGCAAGTGGGTGGGATCATGGAAGAATACAAAGGCATCCTCTCCTCACCCACCAGGGTACCGGAGCACTGCCAAGTCAAGCATCAAATTGACCTGACCCTTGGTACACCTCTACGTAATGGACCATTCTATCGTCAACCGCTGATGGAAAATGACGAAATCAGGCATCAGATCTAAGGCTTCTACACCCCTATTCCTAATCCCTAGAATTCTTTGGAATCCATCTCAATGGATTACATGTCTGGCCTTCCATCCACCAAGCAAGGAAATGACTGCGTATTTGTGGTTGTTGATCAGTTTTTTAAGATGGCCATCCTCACAGCCCGCAAGAAGAATATGACAATTGCAGTTTCTGTTGAGATCTTCTTTGAATGAGTGTGGGTCCATTTTTGGATACCACATACCATCATCTCCGACTGGGACATCATGTTCCTCAACACATTTTGTTTGAGTCTCTAGTCACTATTGGACACCAAGCTCACTAAATCCACTTCTTTCCACCCCCAAGAAAATGACCAAAGAGAGGTCCTAAATCATATGATTGTGCACATCCTACACATGTACAATTCTAAGAATCCACGTACATGGGATGAGAGTGTCCCTTATGTTTAGCATAGTTACAACAAGTCTCTCCCTAGCTCCACCGACCATAGACCATTTCAGGTGGGGCTAGCATTCCAACCCTTAGGTCCCATTGATGTTGCACTACCTCTTACCACCACACAGATTGAATATTCCCATGTTCATTTTGAGACCGAAAAATCCACCAGATTCATTAAGAAGATTCAACACATCCACCAACAGGTCCAGAAGATTTTGTAGAAATTCAATGCTAAGTAGAAACAATGCCATGATCGACATAAGGTACTAGACCAATTTCAGGTTGGATACAAAGTATGGTTACATTTGCAGAAGGAGCATCTCACAGGGCCCCATCAGAAGCTCTTCCTACTTCGCTATGGGCCTTACACTATCACCAAGGCTGTGGGTACCAATTATTTTGAGCTCAACACTCCACCCTTCCTTGGCCTGCACCCATTTTTCAATGTGGAGCTCCTTCGACTATATTTTCCACCATTATTTGACACATCTGATATCGAAAAATAATTGACACCAACATAGTTGAACCCTGACTGCATGGAACAAGCATCCACTGATTAGATCGTGGAAACATAGGTTAAGGGCACCCACGGGCAAATGATCTAGCTTTATCGGGTTGTCAAGGCAGGGAAGCTCCCACACCAAGAAAAGTGGCTCAACCGGGGTCAAATCCAGTAGAAGTTTCCTCACCTAATGGGGGAACTCAACACAATGGAGAACATTTATTCTTAAGGGGGGAGGATTAATCCAGGTGGGTATTGGTGGCCACCCACCTATTCTAACTAGATCCTCTTGTCCATTTTTAGTTCATCACGTTCTTTTGTACTTCCTTGTAATTATGGGTTCTACACTTCTTGGGATGTCTGAAGCCCTACACATCTTCCAGGTCGATACTGGTGGCCTCTCACCTGATCCAACTGGATTATTTTTTATGTTTTCATTTGAACACATCTTGTTGTACTTCCACGATCGTTTTGGATCCCTAAACAATTTTTGTTTTGGATCACCATAGTCCAATTGTAGATGAATTCAAAGTTTAACAACGTAATTTGTATTTCTCTGAAAGACCTTTCCAATGGGCTACCACGTTCCTAAAACAGAGGTTGTAAGCCAAAGTTAAGATCCAGGGAAGTTGACATACAAACTTACCCATAGGGGTCCACATGACTTTTGGTGTTTCACCTCCTAGGGTTAGATTTCCAGATGTCTATGGTTTTGTAATTCATGAGTAACATCAAAAAGGAATATGGAGCCTCATTGCAATCATTCTACTAAGACAAATGTGTGTAGCAACCACATCTCTTCTCAGAGATAGCTACCACCATTCAAGCAAGTGTTTCAGTTCTGTAGTTTTACATTTTTACCTACTTAATTTATTCAATAGAAGATATTGTTCACTGGATCTTTGTGGTGTTCTTCATATCTCTTTGTTCATTATATCTAGTCTGTTAATTAGTTTGTTCTTCTCCTAAATCCAGATCATGGCACCCTGCTTCATCAACTTTTACAATGTCACTTTCTATGATTTTGCGTGATACTGTATTGTAACATCTGTAATATTTTCTTCTTGACAAATGAAACATAAATATACCTGCATCTGCTTTTGAATCAAATTTTCTCAAATCCTCATCATCTCTTTTTATGTATCACCTACTTCCAAAAAAAATGAAGTATTTAGTTGTTTTCTTCATACCTTTCCATAATTCATAAGGTATTTTTTATTGTTGACTCTGATTTTCCCTCTATTTAGAATGAAAATGGCAGTGTTGACCGCTTCTCTCCAAAACTTGTCTGATAGGTTGGCTTCACTCAACATTGTTCTTGCCATATCTTGTATAGTTTGATTTTCACTTTCTACGAATCCATTCTCCTGCAGTGGTCATGCAAATGAGAAATTTTCTCTTGTCATTGTCATGTGGCTTGAGAATCCACTATCAACGTACCGTTCATTTCCTTTGTTTTGAGCGTGAAGGGTAGTTTACAAAAACATAGATTCCTCCTTCTTTTGCATCTCTCGTTCATGCTTCCTTTTCCAAACTCCTAAGATTTATTTATTTTGTTTGACAAGGGTATCCACATCCTTGTTTTTAGTATTATCTCATTGTTCTACGAAATGGTTTTTTTAATCAGAATCCGATGACATAAATCTGCATGAAATCACTATTTTTTTTATGTTTAAAATCCATTTTTGAATGAAAAAATGGAATCAGCATGCTGAAAAATACATGGGGCACTCAGATTATACAGAAATAATCACTCGAATATGCATATATAACAATTTCTTGTGGTATTTCGAGCAAATTTCCTTGGAAAAAATCGCTGGAGAAGAGTCATTTTGTAGAATGTTTCAACTACAACCTTGTTTTGTCTAGGAGTTTCCACAAGGTTATTTCTAAAAAAATGTGCTTTATATCCATTTTTTTTTCATTTATAGCATACAACATTGTAATCAAATAAAAGAGAAAATGAATTATAGTTTATGTTTGGGAATCCATAAGAATTCATGTCTTCGTTCCATACATGATTATTTCTTGTATGTGATCTATAATATATTTCTTGATGACCAAAATTATTACAGAAAAAACAATAGCCAAAGAAAGAATTTTTCTACCAGTTCATGTGAGGCTTCCTTGGTGGGAAATATATTTTTAATATGTCCTTATTTTCATTAGGAGAAATGTTAACTTTATATGCAACATTATTTTCTTGCTACTTGTTGTCTTCATCACTGACGTAAATTTTCTTGTTGTCTAGCAATTGAGGAAAATGTTTCTTTGAAATCAATACCTTGAACTTGAGCATAACCTTTACAAACCAATGTTGATGTAGTGTACATTACTGTCCCATATTCATTCAAATTGTTCCTAAAAACCCACTTGGTGCCAATTACTTTTTTATCTTTCGACATTGGAACAAGTTCCCATGTTTCATTCTTCTCAATTTAATTTAGCTCTACTTAGATAACATCCATCCAATGCTCATCTTCACACGCTTTAGTAAAATTCTTAGGCTCTATTTTGGATAGCAAGGAGAAGTTTGCATATTTTTTTGCACTATCTAGTCTTCTTCTTGTTTGAACTCTCATATCTTTATCACCAAGAATTAGATTTTTTGAACGATTCTTTCACACAAATATAGATGGTTTCTTTTTCTATTGACATTCTATTTCTTGTTCTTCATTTTTTTATCCTTTTTTCTTTTTTTTATTCTTGGTATTCTGGCTCATGTTCTTGAACTTTTAATTGTGTTCTCATCTTCTGGTATGATCCAAGTGGATATTGGTGGCCACACACCTATTCCAACTGGCCCCTGTTGTTCTGTTTTAGTTCAACACATTCTTCTATACTTCTTTGTAATTGTGGGTTACACACTTCTAGGGATTTCTGAATCCCTACACATATTCTAGGTTCATACTGGTGGCCTCTCACCTAATCTAATTGGATTATTTTGTAACTTTTCATGTCATCACATCTTGTTGTACTTCCAGGTCCGTTTTGGATCCCTAAACAATGTTTTTTTGGCTTGCCACTATCGAAACAAATATGGAGTTAGATTTTTCCAACATAATGTGTAGATCTATGAAATACCTTTCCAACATAATGTGTAGATCTCCAAAATACCTTTACAACTATCTATCACACGGCTAAAACGAAGGTCATATGGAAAATTTATGACCCCGGGAAGTTGAGGTACCAACTTACGCATAGGGGCCCACATGACTTTTGGAGTTTCACCTCCTAGGGTTAGGTTTTTGGATGTCTAAGGTTTTGGAATTCATGAGTAATATAAAAAAGGCCCTTACAACCCCATTGTAATCATTCTACTCAGATGGATGCGCGTAGCATCCAAATCGCTTCTCAGAGATAACTACCACCATTCGAGCAAGTGCTTCAGTTCTGAAGTTCTACAGTTTCATCCTATTTCATTTATTCAATAGAAGATATTGTTCACTGGATATTTTTGTTGTTCTTCATATCTCTGTGTTTATTATATTCAGTCTCTTAATTTGTTTGTTCCACTCCTAAATTTGGATCAGTGGTATCAGAGCGGTATGCTCTTGATTTATTTTTCTTCGTGTATGTCCCCGACAAGATATAGGTAAAATAAGTTGGGACTCGAACCAATTGATTCATTGCAAGATCACTCACGCTGAGCCTTAACAAACCCATGGGAGAAGAAAATAAAGATTATGGAGAAGGATATCCCTTTAAAATGTTGCTTAAGGAATCCCTTGCGTGACAAAGAAACGAAATGATGGACAACTTTGTGCAGATCCTTTGACGCTTTCCCACAAGAGAATCATCTTCATCAAGAGGCCATGCAACCACCTTCAAGGTACATGTAAATTTTTATATTTTATTATTTGAAGGACTTATATATGTGAATGTTGTAGATAAATGGTTAAATCTGCTTGAAGAATATTTTTTAGTCGATATTTTTTTTGATAGGGAAAAAATTACTTTTTCACTCCTCAAGGTCATCCCCCATGTTAAGGGTTGGTGGGGCACTTACTCTGAGTAAAGGGCCATAGAGGAATCTACAATATTTGTGGTTTCCCCTAAATGGGATTCCTTTGGGGATTCCATGAAATAACAATAATACCCTGTTGGAAGCTATAAGGACTAGTATACCAGATGGACCACCCTGCATCAATAAAGGGACCAGAAAATATCAAATTTCACCAATATTTTCCATACTGTTCACACCAAATTGGGTATAAAAGACTCTGAGCGACATATGGCACACAAATACCATGATATTTTTCATAGATACATTCAAACATAAATGGATTTTATGTACATCACCTCATTAGGTACGTCTTATAGATACGCTATCAAGATCGAGAAGAAATTTAAGTAGAAGAGGTGAGAGTTTGGATCTGCAAACTCCTCATAGACAAAGCATGGAAAAGGCGGCCCCAAACCACACAACAAGGGATAGAGAAAATATGGCCACTCTCAGGACAACCGGTCCAAGATACAACACAAGAAGGGCAATGAGAGGATGAAGAAGGACATAGGAAAATGGTGTGAGTACCATAAAACCCCTTGGCACAACAATGAAGAATGTCAATCCAAGCTGAAGGATTCTGAGTGAGAGGCCAATTCTGATTCCAAATAAAATCCTGAAGGAGGGAAGCAGAATATGGATGTCGAACCCAGTGCCACTGTCACTACCACCAAATTCTAGCCAAGCGAACTAGAAGAACCAGAGGAAGGGGAATGACTCTTTCAATCATAGATGTGGGTAAAGGGGGATATGATTCATTTCATTGTCAAAAAAGACAGTCAAAAGAACCTAATTTTAGTAGAGGTCATCAAGCAGGTAGACCTGCCAACGACACTGCAACCACAACCCTACACCATCAGCTCGCTTAGCCAAGGAAGAGATCTCTGTGTCAACCAACAATGTCATCTGCCCTATGACATCAAGCCTTTCAAAGATGAGGTATTGTACAATATTTCTCCCATTGAATTTTGTGATGTTATTTTAGGAAAACCATATTGATGGAAGCGTCATGTTTGTATGATTCTAGTCCTCACTGTGTTATTATTACTTTGGGTAGATAATTGTACAGGATACCAGAGGTATGTCTCCTACCGTTATTTCTTTAATCTCTGCTAAGAAATGTAGTATGGTCATTTCACAAACCAGTAAGTTCATCTTCTTTGTGATTCGTGCTTAGATTAAGCATAAGGTCACCACAACATCTGTGGCCTCTACACAGAGCCTCTCTTCACAGAAGAAGAAGGTGGAAGGGATCATGGAAGAATACAAAGACATCTTCTCCTCACCCACCAGGGTACTGACACACTTCCAAGTCAAGCATCCAATTGATCTGACCCCCGATGCACCTCTACATAATGGAACAGTCTACCGTCATTCGCTAATGGAAAATGACAAAATCAGGCATTAGATCTAAGGCTTCTAGACCCCTCTTCATAATCCTGAGAATCCTTGGGAATCCATCTCAATGGATTACATATCTTGCCTTCTGTCTACCAAGAAAGGAAATGACTGTGTACTTGTGGTTGCTGATCTATTTTTGAAGATGGCCATCCTCACAGCCCGCAAGAAGAATATCAAAACTGTAGTTATTTTCAAGCTCTTCTTCAAATGAGTGTAGGTCCATTTTTGGATACCACATACCATCATCTTTGAAAAATACATCATGTTCCTACACACATTTTGGTCGCGTCTCTGGTCACTGTTGGAAACCAAGCTCACTAAATTCATTGATTTCCACCCCCAAGAAGAGGACCAAATAGAGGTCATAAATGAGATGATTGTACACATCCTACACATGTACAACTCTAAGAATCCATGTACATGGGATGAGAGTTTCCCCTATGTTTAGCACATTTACAAAATGGCTCTCCATAGCTCCACCAACCATAGCCCATTTCACGTGGGGTTGGGATTCTAGCCCTTGGGTCCCATTGATATTGCACTACCTCTTGCCACCACATAGACATACTCTTCCCACGTTCAGTTTGAGACCAAAAAATCCACTAGATTCATTGAGCGGATTCAACACATCCACCAACAGGTCCATGAGATTTTGTAGAAATCCAATGCTAAGTAGAAACAATGCCATGATCAACATAGGGTATCACACCAATTTCACGTTGGATAAAAAGACTTGTTACATTTGTAGAAGGAGCGTCTCACAGGGCCCCATAAGAATCTTTTACCACTTCACTATGGGCCTTACACTATCGCCAAGGCTATGGGTAGCAATTATTTTGAGCTCAACACTCCACCCTTCCTTGGCTTGCATACATTCTTCAATGTGCACCTCATTCGACCATATTTTCCACCATTATTGGACACCTCAGATATCACAAAATAATTGACACCAACATAGCACAACCCTGAGTGCATGGAATAAGCATCCACTGATCAGATCGTGGACACACAGGTCAAGGGCACTCACCAGCAGAGGATCCAACTTTATTAGGTTGTCAACGCAGGGAAGCTCCTACACCAAGGAAAGTGGCTCACCTGGGGCCAAATCAAGTAGAAGTATCCTCACCTAATGGGGGAACTCGATGCAATGGAGACCATTTCTTTCTAAGGGCAGAAGATTGATCCAGGTGGATATTGGTGGCCACCCACCTATTCCAACTGGATCCTATTGTTCATTTTTAGTTCATCAGGTTCTTTTGTACTTCTTTGTAATTATGGGTTCTACACATCTGGGGATCTCTAAATCCCTACAAATATTCCAGTTAGATACTGGTGGCCTCTCACCTAATCCAATTGGATTATTTTGTATGTTTTCATTTGAATACATCTTGTTGTACTTCCATGGTCGTTTTGGATCCCTAAACAGTGTTTTTTTGGCTCACCATAGTCAAATTGTAGACAAAGTCAGAGTTTAATGACATAATGTTTATTTCTCTGAAAGACCTTTCCATTGGGCTACCACATGCCTAAAACAGAGGTATTATGCCAAAGTTATGACCCCGATAAGTTAAGGTACCAACTTACCCATAGGAGCCCACATGACTTTTGGTGTTTCACCTCCTAGGGTTAGGTTTTTGGATGTCTATGGTTTTGTAATTCATAAGTAACATCAAAAAGGAATCTGGAGCCTCATTGTAATCATTCTACTCAGACGTATGTGTGTAGCAGCCACATCGCTTCTTAGAGATAGCTACCAACATTCGAGCAAGTGTTTTAGTTCTGTAGTTTTATAGTTTCAGCCTATTTCATTTAGTCAATAGAATATATTGTTCATTGGATATCTGTGTTGTTATTCATATCTCTTTGTTCATTGTATTCAGTCTGTTAATTAGTTCGTTCTCCTCCTAAATCCAGAACATGGTACCCTGCTTCATCAACTTTTACAATGGCACTTTCTACGATTTTACGTGACACTGTATTGTAACATCTGTAATATTTTCTTCTTGACGAATAACCAATAAATATACATGCATCTGCTTTGGAATCAAATTTTCTCAAATCCTCATCATCTCTTTTTATGTATCACCCACTTCCAAAAAAAACCGAAGTATTTAATTGTTGTTTTGCTACCTTTCCATAATTCATAAGGTATTTTTTTATTGTTGACTCTGATTTTCCCTCTATTTAGAATGAAAATGGCAGTGTTGACCACTTCTCTCCAAAACTTGTCTGATAGGTTGGCTTAAATAAACATTGTTCTTTCCATATCTTCTATAGTTCAATTTTTACTTTCTACAAATCCATTCTGCTGTGGTGTTCATGAAGATGAGAAATGTATTTTTATCCCATGAATCTCACAAAATTCGTCAAATTCATTTGATATCCACTCACCTCTTCTCTCTAATATCAAACACTTGATTTTTAAATTAGTTTCATTTTCAACCAAGGATTTGAATTCTTTCATCTTCTCAAAAGATTCATATTCTCCTTTGAGTAACATAACCCATGTCATTCTAGAATAATCATCACTCAAAATCATGAAGTAATTTTCACCTTGTAGGCTTTGTGTTCTTGTAGGTCCACAAATATTTGTATGAATGAGTTCCAATGGCTTCATTGTTGACTATTCCTTTGATTTAAATATTTCTCTTATTCGTTTCCATGCTAACAATGTTTGCATAGATCATTTAAAGGTTTAACAACCTTTGGCATGACTCTCACTAATTGTTTAGTGTTGATTTTTACTAGCTTATAAAATATCATATGACCCATTCTTCTATTCCATAATCAACTTTCATATGTTTGTCTCATATATAAATTATCTCCCTGGATGTTATTGAGGATATATATATTGTTTGATGTTCTATATGCACTTCCCAATGATCTTCCTGAGCCTTCCTTCCTTATTTCATAACCTTGAGAATTAAATGTGAATTTTGTCCTTGATCACACATTTGACTAACATTGAGAAGATTGTGTTTTAGACCATCAACATACAAGACATTTTATGTTTTAGTATTTCCATTGTTGATACTTAGAGTACCTTTTCTAGCTATCGTTTTGGTAGCATCACTTACAAATATCACATTGTCTCCATTAACTTCTTTCAAAATGAGAAATTTTCTCTTGTCACTTCTCATGTGGCTTGAGCATCCACTATCAACGTATCATTCGTTTCCTTTGTTTTGAGAATCAAGGGTAGTTTACACAAGCATATATTCCTCCTTATTTCACATCTCTTGTTCATTCTTCCTTTTCCAAACTCCTATGAGTTATTTATTTTGTTTGACAAGGGTATCCACATACTTGTTTTTAGTATTACCTCATTGTTCTATGAAATGTTTTATGTTTTATGTTTAAAATCCATTTATGAATGCAAAAATGGAATCAACATGCTGAAAAATACAGGGGACACTCGGATTATATAGAAATAATCACTCGAGTCTCCATATATAATAATTTCTTGTTGGATTTCGAGAAAATGTCCTCGGAAAAAATCACTGGAGGAGAGTCATTTTGTAGAATGTTTCGAATACAACCTTTTTTTGTCTAGGAGTTTCCACAAGGTTACTTCTAAAAAAATGTGCTTTATACCCATTTTTTTTCATTTATAGCATACAACATTGTAATCAAGTAAAGGAGAAAATGAATTATAATTTATGTTTGGTAATCCATAATAATTCATGTCTTTGTTCCATACATGATTATTTCTTGTATGTGATCTATAATGTATTCCTTGATGTCCAAAATTATCACAGAAAAAACAATAGAGAAATAAATAATTTTTCTACCGGTTCATGTTGTTCGAAAAAACATGTATTCCAACCAAGGATGAACACCTTTAGTAACCACTCACATAACCAGATCAAAGACCAACACACCGATGTTTTCACATGGTAAAACCCCTACGGGGAAACATCCACGGCCCTAGCCAATGCGGTCACTTGGAGCAGTTTATTAATGCAAATAAAAAGATTACAGAGTGATTTTACAAGAGATTTTCTCACAATCGATCATCAAAAAATGACCCTCCATGCTCTTTAAATAGAGATCATGGACCAATCGGGTGTTAAGCCATGGATCAATGGTCGTTAAGATCGAGGAGAGTATGAACCGTTAGATCACTCTATGTCGGGAACATATCATGACCGTCGGATTTCCTAACTACAAATGCATACTAATGCATATTAAAGAAACACACTAGAAAACACACTTTTACCTAATGACACAAGAGACCAAGTAGATCTTACTAATTTCTAAGTGTCTAAATATCCTAACACATGTGAGGCTTCCCTAGTGGGAAAGATATTTTGAATCTGTCCTTGTTTTCATTAGGAGAAATGTTAACTTTCTATGGAGAATTATTTTCTTGCTTCTTGTTGTCTTCATCACTGATGTAAGTTTTGAGTACCTTGGCATACCTTTCAATTTTATCTTCATTTACTTTCTTTGGTCGTTGATCCAGGTGGATATTGGTGGCCACCCACCTATTCCAGCTGGCTCCTCTTGACAATTTTTAGTTCAACACATTCTTTTGTAATTATTTGTAATTGTGGGTTATACACTTCTGAGGTTGTGTGAGTCACTACAAAGCTTCCAAGTGGATATTGGTGGCTTCCCACCTAATCCAACTAGATTTTTTTGGAATTTTTCATGTGAGTACATCTTTTTGTGCTTCAAGGGTCATTTTGGGGCCCTAAACAATGTTTCTTTGGCTTTCCATAGTCAAACTATAGTTGATGTCATAGTTTGTTGGCATAATGTGTATTTATATAAAATACCTTTCCAACAGGCTATATGTGCCTAAAACAGAAGTCATATGCAAAATTTATGACCACGGGAAGTTGAGGCACAAACTTACCCATCAACACCCACATAAATTTTGGTGTTTCATCTCCTAGGGTTAAGTTTTTTTATGTCTAGTGTTTTGGAATTCATGAGTAATGTTAAAAAGGCCTTTGCAGCCTCATTGTAATTCAGTCTACTTAGACTAATGTGCGTAGCAACCACATCTCTTCTTAGAGATCGCTACCACCATTCGAGCAAGTTGTTTTCAGTTCTGCATTTTTATAGTTTTACAGTTTCAACCTATTTTATTTATTCAATAGAATTTATTATTCACTGGATATCTATTGTTGTTCTCCATATCACTGTATTATTTTATTCAATCTATTATTCATTATGTTCCTCTCATAAATCCATATCAGTGGTATCAAAGAAGTCTGCTCTTCATTTATTTTTCTTCATGCATGTCCTTGACAAGATGTGGGTACAAGAAGTTGGGAATCGAACCAGTTGAGCCTTTTCAAGATTGGTCACACCGAGCCTAAAAAAAAATCATGGGGGATGAGAATAAATATGATGGAGTGGGAGATCCTCTCAAAATGTTGCTTGAGGAATCCCTTGCGTGACAAAGGAACAAAATGATGGACAAATTTGCATAGATCCTACATTGGTTGTCGAGGAGAGACACATATTCATCATGTGGTCATGCAACCCCCTTCAACGTACAAGTAAATTTTAATATTCCATTATTTGAAGAACTGATAGATGCAGATGTTGTAGGTAAATGGTTGAATCTGCTCAAAGGGTACTTTTCGGTCCACATTTTTTCTTATAGGGAAAAGATTACTTTCTCACTACTCAAGGTCATCCCCCATGTTAACGGTTGGTGGGATACTTACTTTGAGAAAAGGTCCATATAGGAATTTGCAATATTTGTGGTCTCCCCCACATGGGATTCCTTCAGGGATTCCATTAAAAAATAGTACTACCCTGTTGGAAGCTACGAGGACCAGTGCACAAGATGGACCATGTTGTGTCAAGAAAGGGACCAGACAGTACCGGATTTCAAAAATATTTCCCATACCCTACGCACCAAATTGGGTATCTAAATGACATTTGGTGCTCAAATACCACAATTTTCTGCAAAGATACATTCAAACATAAATGAAGTTGTTGGACATCGCATCATTAGGTGCGAATTATAGATATGTTGTCAATATCGAGGATAAATTTAAGAAGAATAGGAGAGATTTTTCATCTGCAAAATCCTCACAGCCAAAGCAGGGCAAAGTTAGCCCCAACCCATGAAACAAGGGATAGAGAAAATATGGCCACTCTCAGGACAGCCAGTCCAAGCTGCAACATAATAAGGGTAATGGGATATCGAATACGGACATGGGAAAGTGATGTGAATACCATAAAATCCATTGGAACAACATTGATTTAGATTCTGAATCTAAATCAAATCCAGAAGGAGGGAAGAAGACTATCGATGTCGAATCCAACTCCATTGTCACTACCACCAAAGTACATCCAAGTGAACCAGAAGAACCATAGGAAGGGGAACACCTATTTCACTCACAGATGTGGGTAAAGGGGGCTCCACTTCATTTCATTTTCGATAGAGACAGTTAGAAGAACCTTATCTCATTAGATGTCGTCAAGTGGCTAGACTTGTTTTTATAACCCTAGTTTGCACCAAACATGGATACCTAGTAGCAGACCATCTTACTTACTATTTTTTCCAAGCCAATACTGAATAAATCTTCTTAGAAACCAAATTTTTGAATATGTATGCACCCTGCACCACTACTTCCTCTGTGTGTACACTAGTTGCACCATTACTGCATGCGTATGTATGCTAGCTGCACCATTACAGCCCACGTATACCCACAAAAGTTGCAAGGGAATACGGGATTTTGGGTAGTTTCCTAACCAATTGACCACCCATATCTCGTCACACAATTGAGTAACTATATTTTTGGTGTATAAAAGAAGGTGTTGGTGTTCCATTTCAAAGAGAAGCATGAAAGCAATGAAACTCTTCCCATTTCGTAATTCCCCCCTTGCCCCAAGAATTTGCATCCACTTTGTGAGTTTGAGCCAGAATTCCCCATTCTTTCCCTTTTTCCTCATCCATAAACCTATGCCTATTATCTAGAGAGAAGTGTGAGTGAATAAGGATACATGGAAGCAGTTGGAACTTGGTGAAGAGGAGCCCAGGACCGGGTTTGAGGAGCAGTCAGCGATCTGATTTTGTAAGTGACATCATGAGATTAATATAAAGAAGTATTTTTTCCATCCCACCATATGATGTGTTTAATATGTATGATTGAGCTACATTTTTTTATGATATCTAACCCATTAATCCATCCTTGGGAGGATATTTCCAGTCGAGAAGCGACCGAACACATTGGGATTGACACTGAACACGGAGTTTAAGGTAAGACTAGCGGATCCCTATACTTTGTACTTTATATATGAATATGGGGTGTTGTCATGATAATGGTTAAGAGTAGGAGACTTTAGATGGTTAGATATGCCTGCACTTTAGAACCCTAGTGTAGTCCGTATGGGGGTTTTCCCACTACAACAGAATTGGTGACCATACTGGGGACTCCCAAAAAGCAAATGAGTCTTCATTTGAGCCCTTTTCAGACCCTATAAACATCAAAATATTGCCGAGCGATCTTGTTTCCCTTCACACTCACCAAACTAAAATTTGAAGGCATGTTTGTCAGGCGGTATTTTACCCATTTTCGGTTTGGATGGTCAATTGTACAAGCAAAGGTATAATCTAGGAACTTCGGTTTGCTAGAAGAGTAATCTCAGGTATAATTTTAACCATTTTTCGGGCCTGAGGGACTAAATTTATGAAAAAGGAACCCCCGGGGGGTCCATAGTTAAGCTCTTTTCATACTCCCTAATAGTGAAAAGATCGTTGAGTGAGTTTGTTTCTTCACACTCGTTAAACCGGTCCAGAAGAAAATTCATTACGGAGTCCATATTTAATCTCTTTTCAGACTTCTTAAAATTGAAAAGATCGTTGAGTGACCTTGTTCTTTCATACTCATTAATTGGTTCAGAAAAACATCTACTGGCATGAGTTTACCCCTTTTTCCAGCGTATAGGTTAAAGAGGAAAAAGGTACACCTCAGGAGATTCGTCTAACCGGGAGAGTTCTCCTCATTAAATTTTATCTTTTCCGGGCTAAGGAGACTAAATCTAGAAAAAGGCAGCGAGTCCATAGTTAATCTCTTTTCAGACTCCTTAAAATTTAAAAGATTGTCGAGTGATCTTGTCTTTATCACACTCATTAAAATGGTTGTGAATAGATTTCTTTTCAGTGCTAATTTATCCCTTTCTCGAACCGACTAGACTATCTTCGAAAAAGGTACCCCAGTGAAGTCTTCTTTTTCGCTTTTTTAGACTCTCTAAAAATGAAAAACCACCGATCTTACCTTGTCTGGCCTCGTTTAAAATTACATTGAAGGACGTTATCATTGTGTCTTGTTAATCACATTTGAATTCCTGCGTATTTGGCCTAATTTCAGCTCCATGTGGCTCTCGACTGAACCTTTGAAGCATGCCTTATACACAATCCTTTTGTCACTTTGCCTCTACGTCTTGATACCTTGACCCATGGAGGATTTTTCCCGAGTGTCATTTTCCTACACATGTTTCCTTGCTCTGAGAAGTTCCTCACGCTTGGAACTAGTATGTTTGCGATACTCGTTCCTCCTTTGTAATGTAGCATTCTTTTGTTCTTTTTCAAGATTTCAAAATGTTGAAAAAGACAAAAAAAATCAAATATACCCCAAAAAGAGGATGGGAAAAGTTTTTTCTTTGTATGGAAGCACAATGAGTCACCCTTGGACAAAGCACATCCTTCCGTTTGTTCATCAATATTTGGGATTTAATATGACCTTAGGGAATTGTTCTTGTAACATAGAGCTGTGTCCTCCTCCATTTGGTTATTCTTCCAAACATATGGAGTGTAACGACCCTAATTGGATACATGCTTAAAGATTATAAAGAAAAATTAATTAAAGAAAATAAGTTTGATTACTTAAGTAATATTCTAACTACAGATCACATTTAATGACCTGAGAAATAAATTTAAAAGATCAATGAAAAATATTAAAAAAATGGTTGTGTATGCAGAGAGGGAGCCTGATAGTCCCGAAAAGATAAAATATTAATGAGAGGAGTATGGAGGGGGACGAGGGTGGTTGTGAAGTAAAGGCGTGAGTCGGTCGGGAGAAATAAGGAGGGGAAGAGGGGGATGTGTGCACCATTTGACAGGGGGGAATGGATGTTGTGGACTGTTTTGCCGTGAGCAGAGAGCCTCTGGACGGTTGTGTTTTGCTGTGAGCAGAGAGCCTCTGGACAGTTTTGTTTTGCTGTGAGCAGCGAGTTTTTGTGTACTGTGGTTTTGGCTGTGAGCCTGTGATATTTTGTGGACTTTGGACTTACTGTGAGCACAGAGTTTTGAGACTGTGGCTTTTCATCAGGGGAGGCGCTGAGTTGCTAGAGGTTTTGGGAACGGGGGTCGAGATATCCGTAGATATCCTGTAGCTAGGTCGTTTTCCTAGTTGGCAGGGTGGACATTAGTTTTGGGCAGTTATTTCTTGTTTGTGACAGGGTTGATCTGTGTAGCAAGGAACAAAAAGGCAACAACAAAGCAAAGAGGAAACGGGAATTAGCATCAGAACCAGGTACTTGGTTAAGTTTTGTATTTATTTCTTTTTGTCATGATTTCAGTATTTATTGAGAATTCTAAGTTGCTATAGTTGCTATCATGAAAGTCAATATTATGCTAGGAAGTTGTTCTTTCAGTTTACTTAATAAATGTTTATGAAACTGAATGATGTTTAGAATTATAAGGTCATTGCATATGGTATTAGAGCGTCTTAGTTCGAAATATGGAGCCTAAGGGCCGAAACCCGGAGTGTTAACTCCAACCACGCTTAACCTGTAAGAAACACACGTCATTTGTGTATTAATAGATTATGTCGAACATAATTCAGCTTGACCAAACATGACTGACATGGCGTATGGCATATTAACGGGATGATTTGACAGTTCATTGAAAATTAAGGGAAGGACGATTCAAACATATCATACAAGTCCTTGAACTATGTAGGATGTATGGCATGATATCTTTGAATCCAAAAACATGTTTATTTCTATATTATAAGGGAGAATACTAGGCTATATTGTGAGTAAAGAAGCCATATACATTGATCCAGAAAGGGGTAAGGCAATAAATTACTTAAATCCTCCTATGTCTGGAAAAGGAGTATAATATTTCTTTGGAAAGATAAGTTTTGAGTGCATATTTGTTCTAGATTATGCCACGATTGTTAAGACAATAAATAGTTTACTAAAGAAGGATACAAAAATTTGAATGAACTTCGGAAATTCAAAAGTTTTTACAGAAATCAAACAGGCAATCACTACTACCCCTGTTCTTATTAGTCCCAAATTTTGATAAAAAATTCATATTATATTAGAGGAAACCATTGCTTCCATACTCACCAATTTCATGAATAGAGAGTTCATGACCAAAATTGAAGTTGTAAATATTTATCCTCCTAATACAATTGATGTCGTCATACAGAGTTCAACTTTAGCATCATCTGAAGGGTATAAGGATATACTATTTTATGTGATGTCTAGCCAATTTCCTCTGGGAATGTGATCCAAAGAGAAAATATACTCAAGGTAGCACCCTATATTATCCAAGCAAATGGTCTCATATATATCACAAGTGACCGTTTTAGACAATACTCATTAACTGGATCATGAATGGCTAATGCGGTATTAGTTTGAACATTCAAAGGAACACCCTTTAAAATAGCGGCATTGAACCAGATAGATGAAGAATCACTTCCCACAAAATGGCTACCCTTAAAGCGGCCTGATAAAGCTATTGAACACAAAAAGGAGAGTTGATAATTTAAATTCATTTGAGCAATGCTTGTCAATGAAGTTTCGAGTAGTATTGACACCTAGAAATCGATGAAATATCGAGGGAAGCTTCTGTCGAAGGCTTGAAGTTAAAAAAAATAAAAAAAATAAAAAAAATAAAAAAATAAAAAAATTAATAACTGCACGAATTATTACTATATAAAATACAAAAGGGCATTTGCAAGACCTTGAAAGGGCCTATTTTATCTCTAACTCACCCCAAATAAGGAACTGCCAATGCGCAACAACAAAGAGATACATAAAACTTGTATTGCGCAAGAAGTGCGTAAATTACCTGTCTGTATTAGCCTCGGCAAAGTCTTAAATAACGTAAACACTCTTGAACAGTAGGCCAATACAATTTTGACCGTGCCGCAGAGAGCAATTTTCACACCGCGTAGAGTTTCATGCAATTAATCATTATCCCCAAAGGAGTACAGATCTGAACCATCAGATCTTGGGCAGATACTCGACAACCATCAGATCTGCAAAGAGTTGCGAGGGAGTTAAGTCCTCAAGGAATACGGGAGGAGAAATCCCGACGAGATGTGTGAAGGCATCGGGATATCAGAGTTCGTGAAATCGGGAGTTCCGTGAGAAAGGGGTCGAGAAACCCATAGTGAAAACCCCGATACAATTAGAGTCGTCCATCTGTTGCGACAGGTGGCAGGGAGTCGAAAGTTCATCGGTATTCCGGAGCTTCAGGAGTCATGGATCCATGACCAGGAGAACCCCAGAACGACGGAGGAGTCATAGCCGTAGGATCTCAAGGAGGACACGTGTTACGTGACCACCAGACCGGGATTTGGTCATCGGGGTATGGGTAAGTAAAGGTTCCTATCCTTGTAAAGTAGCGAACCCTGAGAGTTGATCTGAACCGTCCATCATTTAGGACGCGTGTCAGAACCCTGGAGAGAGTCGGGAATCGGGGAATCGGAGATTTCGAGCACACGAAAATAATGTCACACAGAATCGCGATCCGCGATTTCCCGACAAGATCTCAACTGTTCATTTTAAAGGACACGTGGAAGAGATCGCACGAGAGTCGGGATATTGGCCATCGGAGAATCAGAATTCTCGAGGGCAAGGGAATTGAGACGCCATAAATCTCGAAACGTCGGGAAGATCAGAGCTGTCCGTTTACATAGGACAGGTGTCGGGAATCGGGCGAAAGTCGCAGATCGGGAAATCGGAGTTCCTGAGAACAAGGAAACCGTGGCATCGCAAGTCCCGAAACCTCATAGAAATCGGGACTGTTCATTTAGAAGATGCGTGGATGAGATCGATGTTATAAAAGAAGTCACGATAAGGAATCATCCATCGGGGTTTGAGTCATCGATATATCAGGGATCCCGTGAACCAAGTATCCATGCATTATGAAATCGCAAAACGCGATTTCCCGATGGGTCAAAGGATAGCGGGGCCCACAGAAGGGTCAACGGTGGACACGTGGTAGCTTACACGACGTAAGTGACTTAACACTTAAACCTTTGTTAAAGAGGATTAATTAATCAATGTTTTAATTAGGCCTTAATCATGTCGTGAAATCAGAGAACGGGGTTTCGTGATTCTTTGTTACGGGAAACCCCGAATCGCGGTTTCATTAATAGTTCACTCACAATATTTAAAGTTTTAACCCACTTTTAAACCTTCGTTGACCAAAAGTAAATGCTAAGGCATCGCGGAATTTGAAGTAAGGAAAACTCTTGCTCGAGAAGGACCGAAACCCGATGGGGATCCATAAGGCTGTGGTCACAAAGCGAAGTCGTGTGGATCACGAGCATAGCTTAAGGGCTAAGGTGCTAGGAGCATATCGGGGATCGAAAAATCACGAGTCTTAAGGACTTGTGAGGTTCGACATTTGGAACCCCGAAACTTCGACGAAGGATAGGGCTGGGGCCACATGGAACGATGGTCATATGAGGGGGATGTCTAGCCTGGAGGGCTAGCACATAAAGTGCCATATCAAAGAATCGGTAATCGAGAGTCTGTGGGGATAGAGGTTCGTGACAGCGAAAGTCGTGAAACCCCAAATCCCGACAAGGAATAGGACTACGGTCACGTAGGACAGGGTCACTTGGACTAAAGCATAGCTTAGGGGAGGGCTAGAGCTAGAGGAGGCGCATCGCCATATCAGAGATTGGGAGTCCGTGAGGACATGAAGCTCTTGGTATCGGGCATAAGGAAACCCCGAAACCTGGAATTTTAATTGGGAAATTTTATAGTTAGGAGCAAAGGGCCATGAGAAATACAGAAGACAATGTATGTGCATCTAACTACATGCATATGCACAGACGAATAAATTTATAAATATAAATGAAATAAAATTGAAAGCAGAATACCAAATCCGTACAAAGCTGGAATTACAAACAAATCTTTTGTTCAAAAGAAGAAATCACCATTCATTACCACAACGCAAGGAATATTTATGCAAATTCTTAATTCGAATAACCCGCGTTCTTCATAAAGATACTGGAACTATGCACAACATGTGGACTGAATCGTACCTCTTACTATAGCTGAGAGAGAGCTCCACAAAATGTACAGACAAAGGAGTGGTTCCCAACAATTCAAGGAGACTGGACTCCATGTCCTGGATCTTATCAGGGGCCATAGCAATATACTCTGTTTTTGCAAAACGAACTGGTAAAATGCTCAGAACAATGGTGTGGAGGTGAGCCATGGAAAAGGAGATTATGAAAACCTCTGAGTAGAGCA
The DNA here is from genome assembly GCA_009831015.1 of Picea engelmannii. Lineage (NCBI taxonomy): Eukaryota > Viridiplantae > Streptophyta > Pinopsida > Pinales > Pinaceae > Picea > Picea engelmannii. The sequence goes on from ML779735.1 coordinate 222,954, forward strand.
GAGGAAGGTCTATGTTGGACAAAGACTGATGTGAGGAAAGTCCTAGCAGATGAGAAAGTGGGATAGAGGTAGGACGCGTAGAGAGTCGAAAGGCTGACAGGTGTGGAATTTGGGAATAGATACGAGGGAGCTTGAGAAAGCCAGACGAGCACGTGGAAACCATGCGTGCCCGAACCCTTGGGTATACGTTCAATTATTTTATATAGATATAATATAAAGTGTTAAAAGAATATGATGTAAATTAAATAGTTTAGTATAAGTAATTTATATATATATAAAATTAAGTTAGTTTAAAATTAAAGTAAAGATAAGCTAAGTTAATTAGTATAATAAAAATTTTAAGTAGAAGGTTAATTAATGGTGTTAAGGCCTAGACTGGTGGCATATGCACTGGGAGTGGCCAGTAAAGCACAAGGATAACGTAGCTACGGGATGAAGGCTTAGTAGTTTAACTTTTGTTCTCATTCACCCAGAAGTGGAAGAGGGTTGTTGAAGCCATGGAAGGAGTGTGGAAGCTAAAGAAGAAGTCTCAGTTGTGAATCTGAGCAAAGAAGATCTAAGAATGCTACTACAGGAATGCGTAGATTCGAAAGGATTCAACACTCGGAAGTTGTTGAATGTTGAGCACAAAGAGTGCGTGCAAGTTCCTCTGAAATAATCAGAGTAGAAAATCTCAGGAGGTATAGCACCTTCGTGATATTGCTAAAGGAGAGCACATGAGTTTGTGCCATGGAGTGTTCGAACAAGAGTTGCAAACGTAGGCGTTGGGGAGCAAGTTCTGGGAAGGATACTTAGCCATTTTCGAGAAGGTCTTCAGGAAGGAAGAAATCGACGGTCGGGATATTATAGAGAAGATTTATGAAATCCCGCCAACCATTAGATCTCGAGAAGTTGCGTCGGGGGTTAAGCCCTAGTGTGCAGAAGAAGAGTCCCAGAAGAGTCATGGGGGTTTTGCGAAGTTAAAAAAAAAAAAAAAATCGAGACCTTGTGGTCCTCGAAATCCTGAGAACGGATCCTAGCCGTTGATCTCGGCAGGACACGTGTCAGCGTTGGGAGGCGTCGAGATTTTACCATCAGAGATTTGGGGAGTATAGAACCCATACATATTGAAATCACGATACGTGATTTTCCGATCAGATATGGACTGTCCATTGTGCAGGACGCGTGTCAGGAGATCCCATAAAGTTGGGGATCGGGAAATCAGGGTTTCCGGAGACAAGAGGCTCATACATATTGAAATCGCGATACGCAATTTCCCGATTAGATCTGGACCGTCCATTTTGTGAGGACGCGTGTCAAAGAATCCCGTAGAGTCGTGGATCGGGAAATCGGGGTTTTCGAAGATAAGGAAACTGCGTCGCTGGGAATCGCAATCGGCGATATCCCGACGGTGACGTAAGCAAGGTGGGACCACTAGAGTCAGAATGAAGGACAGGTGTCCATCATCTGGGAAGAGTCGGGAAACCCGTAGGAAAATCCCAGTACAATCACAACCGTCCATCTGTGAGACAGATGGCTACCATCGAGAACCATCGGCGATTGGCCCATCAGAAAATTGGAGTTGTCGAGGTCATGAGAACCAGGACATCGTAAGTACCAAAACCCCGAGAATCAATCAGGACCATCCGTCTACGAGGACAGGTGGCAAAGGATCGGGTGTCGTCGGAGTTTTGTTCATCGGAGTTTTGATGGTAAGGAAATTGTGCAACAGGAAATCGCGATCCGCGATTTCCCGATGAGATCTGAGCCGTTCGTTACGAGGACGCGTGTCAGGGAATCCCGAGGGATCGGGGTTCGGCATTTCGGGTTTCTTGCATACAAAGGAATCACGACCGGAGAAGTCGCGAAATCCCGAAACGCGACAGGTCCCACAACCATAGCGTTTAAGTGGAGGACATGTGTCACTCCATATCGGGGTTCGGAGCTAGGAAGGGTCTATGAGCGAGCGCATTTAAAAAAATGAACCTCTGACATGCGATTTCCCGACGGAGTTAAGGGTACGGCATTGGACAGGTGTCCGAAGGTCCAACCTTGACGGGAGTTAATGTCAAGTGGCATCGGAGATCGGAGGATCGGGGATCCTGAGGACGTAAGTCCTACACCTTTCAGTTTCGCGAAGCCCGAAATCCTGATAGAGGGATAAGGCTACGATCGCATGGGAGCGGTCATATGGACCGTCGCATAGATGGAAGAGGTCGGTGCTCAGAGGAAAGGCGTTCATCGTAAATCGGGAATTTAAAGTCCCGATAAAATCTAGATAATGGAAGATTGGTGGAGCATTGCGGCTATCATGACATTATTGTGGAGAGCTTGAAGGACGGAAGATTGAGAAGGATTATGATAAGAAAAGATTGATATTGAAAATTTAAATATGTACTGATGCATTTGAATTTGTGAAGAGTTACTAGGGGACAGTGTGGAAGAATAAAGTTAAACTTGAGCGGTGAGATTGGGGTTCCTACGAACAAATTAAAATATGGAATCCAACTTGGGAAATAGAGAATAAGGAAATTGAAGGGAATTATGAAATCCCTGAGATAATTAAGGCTAAAAGATATTGTGTTTTCTCTAGGTGGAAACATTGAAATCATGAAACATTATTACCACTCTCGTTGACATGTTTGTATCATAAGAGGATAAGTTTAGGCACTATGTTAAAATTCCAAATAGTATAGCGAGAAAATAGAAGTGTTGGTAAAATTGTAAATCAAGAATGCATAGGATACAGAATGATGTGAGGGGTGAAAATCCATGTCAAACCTGATGGGCGAGATTGAAGTGTTGACCATTAATTTTGTATGAATATGAAACCACAGAAAAACGATCTATATATAATAGTGATAGATGTGGAGTCCAATTTGGAAGTTGTGAAAGGGAAATCGAAGCAACTCATAGAAGCCCTCCAGATATGAGTATAAATTCCTGAGTTTTGTTTGAATGGAGATGTATTGAAAATTATGAGTCAAAAGTGATGTTATGGTTTAAGATGAATGAATTTGAGAGGGGCTTGTGAGTTTTAAAGTGCTAGCTGGGAAACTTACAATAACGAATATCTTTTATACATTGACTACATCAAATATTGGTAAATTTTGTGTTGATTATTAAATAAAATCCGATTTGAACCCATGTTCTATGCGATGGTAAATATGGGCACCTCAAG